>OX632359.1:0-482500 GCA_951751655.1 Ophion costatus
CCCAAACAAACCCAAACAAACCCAAACAAACCCAAACAAACCCAAACAAACCCAAACAAACCCAAACAAACCCAAACAAACCCAAACAAACCCAAACAAACCCAAACAAACCCAAACAAACCCAAACAAACCCAAACAAACCCAAACAAACCCAAACAAACCCAAACAAACCCAAACAAACCCAAACAAACCCAAACAAACCCAAACAAACCCAAACAAACCCAAACAAACCCAAACAAACCCAAACAAACCCAAACAAACCCAAACAAACCCAAACAAACCCAAACAAACCCAAACAAACCCAAACAAACCCAAACAAACCCAAACAAACCCAAACAAACCCAAACAAACCCAAACAAACCCAAACAAACCCAAACAAACCCAAACAAACCCAAACAAACCCAAACAAACCCAAACAAACCCAAACAAACCCAAACAAACCCAAACAAACCCAAACAAACCCAAACAAACCCAAACAAACCCAAACAAACCCAAACAAACCCAAACAAACCCAAACAAACCCAAACAAACCCAAACAAACCCAAACAAACCCAAACAAACCCAAACAAACCCAAACAAACCCAAACAAACCCAAACAAACCCAAACAAACCCAAACAAACCCAAACAAACCCAAACAAACCCAAACAAACCCAAACAAACCCAAACAAACCCAAACAAACCCAAACAAACCCAAACAAACCCAAACAAACCCAAACAAACCCAAACAAACCCAAACAAACCCAAACAAACCCAAACAAACCCAAACAAACCCAAACAAACCCAAACAAACCCAAACAAACCCAAACAAACCCAAACAAACCCAAACAAACCCAAACAAACCCAAACAAACCCAAACAAACCCAAACAAACCCAAACAAACCCAAACAAACCCAAACAAACCCAAACAAACCCAAACAAACCCAAACAAACCCAAACAAACCCAAACAAACCCAAACAAACCCAAACAAACCCAAACAAACCCAAACAAACCCAAACAAACCCAAACAAACCCAAACAAACCCAAACAAACCCAAACAAACCCAAACAAACCCAAACAAACCCAAACAAACCCAAACAAACCCAAACAAACCCAAACAAACCCAAACAAACCCAAACAAACCCAAACAAACCCAAACAAACCCAAACAAACCCAAACAAACCCAAACAAACCCAAACAAACCCAAACAAACCCAAACAAACCCAAACAAACCCAAACAAACCCAAACAAACCCAAACAAACCCAAACAAACCCAAACAAACCCAAACAAACCCAAACAAACCCAAACAAACCCAAACAAACCCAAACAAACCCAAACAAACCCAAACAAACCCAAACAAACCCAAACAAACCCAAACAAACCCAAACAAACCCAAACAAACCCAAACAAACCCAAACAAACCCAAACAAACCCAAACAAACCCAAACAAACCCAAACAAACCCAAACAAACCCAAACAAACCCAAACAAACCCAAACAAACCCAAACAAACCCAAACAAACCCAAACAAACCCAAACAAACCCAAACAAACCCAAACAAACCCAAACAAACCCAAACAAACCCAAACAAACCCAAACAAACCCAAACAAACCCAAACAAACCCAAACAAACCCAAACAAACCCAAACAAACCCAAACAAACCCAAACAAACCCAAACAAACCCAAACAAACCCAAACAAACCCAAACAAACCCAAACAAACCCAAACAAACCCAAACAAACCCAAACAAACCCAAACAAACCCAAACAAACCCAAACAAACCCAAACAAACAAACCCAAACAAACCCAAACAAACCCAAACAAACAAACCCAAACAAACCCAAACAAACCCAAACAAACCCAAACAAACCCAAACAAACCCAAACAAACCCAAACAAACCCAAACAAACCCAAACAAACCCAAACAAACCCAAACAAACCCAAACAAACCCAAACAAACCCAAACAAACCCAAACAAACCCAAACCCAAACAAACCCAAACAAACCCAAACAAACCCAAACAAACCCAAACAAACCCAAACAAACAAACCCAAACAAACCCAAACAAACAAACCCAAACAAACAAACCCAAACAAACCCAAACAAACCCAAACCCAAACAAACCCAAACAAACCCAAACAAACCCAAACAAACCCAAACAAACCCAAACAAACCCAAACAAACCCAAACAAACCCAAACAAACCCAAACAAACCCAAACAAACCCAAACAAACCCAAACAAACCCAAACAAACCCAAACAAACCCAAACAAACCCAAACAAACCCAAACAAACCCAAACAAACCCAAACAAACCCAAACAAACCCAAACAAACCCAAACAAACCCAAACAAACCCAAACAAACCCAAACAAACCCAAACAAACCCAAACAAACCCAAACAAACCCAAACAAACCCAAACAAACCCAAACAAACCCAAACAAACCCAAACAAACCCAAACAAACCCAAACAAACCCAAACAAACCCAAACAAACCCAAACAAAACCCAAACAAACCCAAACAAACCCAAACAAACCCAAACAAACCCAAACAAACCCAAACAAACCCAAACAAACCCAAACAAACCCAAACAAACCCAAACAAACCCAAACAAACCCAAACAAACCCAAACAAACCCAAACAAACCCAAACAAACCCAAACAAACCCAAACAAACCCAAACAAACCCAAACAAACCCAAACAAACCCAAACAAACCCAAACAAACCCAAACAAACCCAAACAAACCCAAACAAACCCAAACAAACCCAAACAAACCCAAACAAACCGGGGCTTGTTTGGGTTTGTTTGGGTCATTTCTCGCGACCCGGGCTTGTTTGGGTTTGTTTGGGTCATTTCTCGCAGCCCGGGGTTTGTTTGGGTTTGTTTGGGTCATTTCTCGCGAACCGGGGTTTGTTTGGGTTTGTTTGGGTCATTTCTTTCGCGCAAACCAGGGTTACTTCGGGTTAGTTTGGGTCATTTCTTTCGCGCAAACCAGGGTTAGTTCGGGTTTGTTTGGGTCATTTCTTTCGCGCAAACCAGGGTTAGTTCGGGTTTGTTTGGGTCATTTCTTTCGCGCAAACCAGGGTTAGTTCGGGTTTGTTTGGGTCATTTCTTTCGCGCAAACCAGGGTTAGTTCGGGTTTGTTTGGGTCATTTCTTTCGCGCAAACCAGGGTTAGTTCGGGTTTGTTTGGGTCATTTCTTTTCGCGGGGACAGGAGGTTGTTTGGGTCATTTCTTTTCGCGCGAACCCGGGTCGACGACGACGAGGACGAGGACTACCACGACGACGAGGACTACCACAACGACGACGACTACCACGACGACGACAACTACCACGACGACGACTACCACGACGACGACTACCACGACGACTACCACGACGACGACTACCACGACGACGACGACGACGAGGACGACGACGACGAGGACGAGGACTACCACGGCGACGACGACGACTACCACGACGACGACGACTACCACGACGACGACGACTACCACGACGACGACGACTACCACGACGACGACTACCACGACGACTACCACGACGACGACTACCACGACGACGACGACGACGAGGACGACGAATACCACGACGACGACTACCACGACGACTACCACGACGACGACTACCACGACGACTACCACGACGACGACTACCACGACGACGACGACGACGAGGACGAGGACTACCACGACGACGACAACGACTACCACGACGACGACTACCACGACGACGACTACCACGACGACGACTACCACGACGACGACTACCACGACGACGACGACGACGAGGACGAGGACTACCACGACAACGACGACGACTACTACGACAACGACGACTACCACGACGACGACTACCACGACGACGACTACCACGACGACTACTACGACGACGACTCCCACGACGACGACTACCACGACGACGACTACCACGACGACGACGACGACGAGGACGACGACGACGAGGACGAGGACTACCACGACGACGACGACGACTACCACGACGACGACGACTACCACGACGACGACTACCACGACGACGACTACCACGACGACTACCACGATGACGACTACCACGACGACGACGACTACCACGACGACGACTACCACGACGACGACTACCACGACGACTACCACGACGACGACGACGACGACGAGGACGAGGACTACCACGACGACGACTACCACGACGACTACCACGACGACAACTACCACGACGACTACCACGACGACGACGACGACGAGGACGACGACGACGAGGACGGGGACTACCACGACGACGACGACGACTACCACGACGACGACGACTACCACGACGACGACGACTACCACGACGACGACTACCACGACGACGACTACCACGACGACTACCACGACGACGACTACCACGACGACGACTACCACGACGACGACGACGACGACGAGGACGACGACGACGAGGACGAGGACTACCACGATGACGACTACCACGACGACGACTACCACGACGACGACTACCACGACGACGACTACCACGACGACGACTACCACGACGACGACTACCACGACGACGACTACCACGACGACGACTACCACGACGACGACGACGACGAGGACGAGGACTACCACGACGACGACGACGACGACTACCACGACGACGACGACTACCACGACGACTACCACGACGACTACCACGACGACGACGACTACCACGACGACGACGACTACCACGACGACGACTACCACGACGACGACTACCACAACGACGACTACCACGACGACTACCACGACGACGACTACCACGACGACGACTACCACGACGACTACCACGACGACGACTACCACGACGACGACTACCACGACGACGACGAGGACGAGGACTACCACGACGACGACGACGACTACCACGACGACGACTACCACGACGACTACCACGACGACGACTACCACGACGACGACGACGACGAGGACGAGGACTACCACGACGACGACGACGACTACCACGACGACGACGACTACCACGACGACGACTACCACGACGACGACTACCACGACGACTACTACGACGACGACTCCCACGACGACGACTACCACGACGACGACTACCACGACGACGACGACGACGAGGACGAGGACTACCACGACGACGACGACTACCACGACGACGACGACTACCACGACGACGACTACCACGACGACTACCACGATGACGACTACCACGACGACGACGACTACCACGACGACGACTACCACGACGACGACTACCACGACGACTACCACGACGACGACTACCACGACGACGACGACGACGAGGACGAGGACTACCACGACGACGACGACGACTACCACGACGACGACGACTACCACGACGACGACTACCACGACGACGACTACCACGACGACTACTACGACGACGACTCCCACGACGACGACTACCACGACGACGACTACCACGACGACGACGACGACGAGGACGAGGACTACCACGACGACGACGACTACCACGACGACGACGACTACCACGACGACGACTACCACGACGACTACCACGATGACGACTACCACGACGACGACGACTACCACGACGACGACTACCACGACGACGACTACCACGACGACTACCACGACGACGACTACCACGACGACGACGACGACGAGGACGAGGACTACCACGACGACGACTACCACGACGACTACCACGACGACGACTACCACGACGACTACCACGACGACGACGACGACGAGGACGACGACGACGAGGACGGGGACTACCACGACGACGACGACGACTACCACGACGACGACGACTACCACGACGACGACGACTACCACGACGACTACCACGACGACTACCACGACGACGACAACGACTACCACGACGACGACTACCACGACGACGACTACCACGACGACTACCACGACGACGACTACCACGACGACGACGACGACGAGGACGAGGACTACCACGACAACGACGACGACTACTACGACAACGACGACTACCACGACGACGACTACCACGACGACGACTACCACGACGACTACTACGACGACGACTCCCACGACGACGACTACCACGACGACGACTACCACGACGACGACGACGACGAGGACGACGACGACGAGGACGAGGACTACCACGACGACGACGACGACTACCACGACGACGACGACTACCACGACGACGACTACCACGACGACGACTACCACGACGACTACCACGATGACGACTACCACGACGACGACGACTACCACGACGACGACTACCACGACGACGACTACCACGACGACTACCACGACGACGACGACGACGACGAGGACGAGGACTACCACGACGACGACTACCACGACGACTACCACGACGACAACTACCACGACGACTACCACGACGACGACGACGACGAGGACGACGACGACGAGGACGGGGACTACCACGACGACGACGACGACTACCACGACGACGACGACTACCACGACGACGACGACTACCACGACGACGACTACCACGACGACGACTACCACGACGACTACCACGACGACGACTACCACGACGACGACTACCACGACGACGACGACGACGACGAGGACGACGACGACGAGGACGAGGACTACCACGATGACGACTACCACGACGACGACTACCACGACGACGACTACCACGACGACGACTACCACGACGACGACTACCACGACGACGACTACCACGACGACGACTACCACGACGACGACTACCACGACGACGACGACGACGAGGACGAGGACTACCACGACGACGACGACGACGACTACCACGACGACGACGACTACCACGACGACTACCACGACGACTACCACGACGACGACGACTACCACGACGACGACGACTACCACGACGACGACTACCACGACGACGACTACCACAACGACGACTACCACGACGACTACCACGACGACGACTACCACGACGACGACTACCACGACGACTACCACGACGACGACTACCACGACGACGACTACCACGACGACGACGAGGACGAGGACTACCACGACGACGACGACGACTACCACGACGACGACTACCACGACGACTACCACGACGACGACTACCACGACGACGACGACGACGAGGACGAGGACTACCACGACGACGACGACGACTACCACGACGACGACGACTACCACGACGACGACTACCACGACGACTACTACGACGACGACTCCCACGACGACGACTACCACGACGACGACTACCACGACGACGACGACGACGAGGACGAGGACTACCACGACGACGACGACTACCACGACGACGACGACTACCACGACGACGACTACCACGACGACTACCACGATGACGACTACCACGACGACGACGACTACCACGACGACGACTACCACGACGACGACTACCACGACGACTACCACGACGACGACTACCACGACGACGACGACGACGAGGACGAGGACTACCACGACGACGACGACGACTACCACGACGACGACGACTACCACGACGACGACTACCACGACGACGACTACCACGACGACTACTACGACGACGACTCCCACGACGACGACTACCACGACGACGACTACCACGACGACGACGACGACGAGGACGAGGACTACCACGACGACGACGACTACCACGACGACGACGACTACCACGACGACGACTACCACGACGACTACCACGATGACGACTACCACGACGACGACGACTACCACGACGACGACTACCACGACGACGACTACCACGACGACTACCACGACGACGACTACCACGACGACGACGACGACGAGGACGAGGACTACCACGACGACGACTACCACGACGACTACCACGACGACGACTACCACGACGACTACCACGACGACGACGACGACGAGGACGACGACGACGAGGACGGGGACTACCACGACGACGACGACGACTACCACGACGACGACGACTACCACGACGACGACGACTACCACGACGACTACCACGACGACTACCACGACGACGACGACTACCACGACGACGACAACTACCACGACGACGACTACCACGACGACGACTACCACGACGACGACGAGGACGAGGACTACCACGACGACGACGACGACTACCACGACGACGACTACCACGACGACTACCACGACGACGACTACCACGACGACGACGACGACGAGGACGAGGACTACCACGACGACGACGACGACTACCACGACGACGACGACTACCACGACGACGACGACTACCACGACGACGACTACCACGACGACTACCACGATGACGACTACCACGACGACGACGACTACCACGACGACGACTACCACGACGACGACTACCACGACGACGACGACGACGAGGACGAGGACTACCACGACGACGACGACTACCACGACGACGACTACCACGACGACTACCACGATGACGACTACCACGACGACGACGACTACCACGACGACGACTACCACGACGACGACTACCACGACGACTACCACGACGACGACTACCACGACGACGACGACGACGAGGACGAGGACTACCACGACGACGACTACCACGACGACTACCACGACGACGACTACCACGACGACTACCACGACGACGACGACGACGAGGACGACGACGACGAGGACGGGGACTACCACGACGACGACGACGACTACCACGACGACGACGACTACCACGACGACGACGACTACCACGACGACTACCACGACGACGACTACCACGACGACTACCACGACGACGACGACTACCACGACGACGACGACTACCACGACGACGACTACCACGACGACGACTACCACGACGACTACCACGACGACGACTACCACGACGACGACGACTACCACGACGATGACGACTACCACGACGACGACTACCACGACGACTACCACGATGACGACTACCACGACGACGACGACTACCACGACGACGACTACCACGACGACGACTACCACGACGACTACCACGACGACGACGACGACGACAACGAGGACGAGGACTACCACGATGACGACTACCACGACGACGACTTCCACGACGACTACCACGACGACGACTACCACGACGACGACTACCACGACGACGACTACCACGACGACGACGACGACGAGGACGAGGACTACCACGACGACGACGACGACGACTACCACGACGACGACGACTACCACGACGACTACCACGACGACGACTACCACGACGACTACCACGACGACGACGACTACCACGACGATGACGACTACCACGACGACGACTACCACGACGACGACTACCACGACGACTACCACGACGACGACTACCACGACGACGACTACCACGACGACTACCACGACGACGACTACCACGACGACGACGACGAGGACGAGGACTACCACGACGACGACGACTACCACGACGACGACTACCACGACGACGACTACCACGACGACTACCACGATGACGACTACCACGACGACGACGACTACCACGACGACGACTACCACGACGACGACTACCACGACGACTACCACGACGACGACTACCACGACGACTACCACGACGACGACGACGACGAGGACGACGACGACGAGGACGACGACGACGAGGACGGGGACTACCACGACGACGACGACGACTACCACGACGAGGACGACTACCACGACGACGACGACTACCACGACGACTACCACGACGACGACTACCACGACGACTACCACGACGACGACGACTACCACGACGACGACGACTACCACGACGACGACTACCACGCCGACGACTACCACGACGACGACGAGGACGAGGACTACCACGACGACGACGACGACAACCACGACGACGACTACCACGACGACTACCACGACGACGACTACCACGACGACGACGACGACGAGGACGAGGACTACCACGACGACGACGACGACTACCACGACGACGACGACTACCACGACGACGACTACCACGACGACTACCACGATGACGACTACCACGACGACGACGACTACCACGACGACGACTACCACGACGACGACTACCACGACGACTACCACGACGACGACGACGACTAGGACGACGACGACGAGGACGGGGACTACCACGACGACGACGACGACTACCACGACGACGACGACTACCACGACGACGACGACTACCACGACGACGACTACCACGACGACGACTACCACGACGACTACCACGACGACGACTACCACGACGACGACTACCACGACGACGACGACGACGACGAGGACGACGACGACGAGGACGAGGACTACCACGATGACGACTACCACGACGACGACTACCACGACGACTACCACGACGACGACTACCACGACGACGACTACCACGACGACGACTACCACGACGACGACTACCACGACGACGACGACGACGAGGACGAGGACTACCACGACGACGACGACGACGACTACCACGACGACGACTACCACGACGACGACTACCACGACGACTACCACGATGACGACTACCACGACGACGACGACTACCACGACGACGACTACCACGACGACGACGACGACTACCACGACGACGACTACCACGACGACTACCACGACGACGACTACCACGACGACGACGACGACGAGGACGAGGACTACCACGACGACGACGACGACTACCACGACGACGACGACTACCACGACGACGACTACCACGACGACGACTACCACGACGACTACTACGACGACGACTCCCACGACGACGACTACCACGACGACGACTACCACGACGACGACGACGACGAGGACGAGGACTACCACGACGACGACGACTACCACGACGACGACGACTACCACGACGACGACTACCACGACGACTACCACGATGACGACTACCACGACGACGACGACTACCACGACGACGACTACCACGACGACGACTACCACGACGACTACCACGACGACGACTACCACGACGACGACGACGACGACGAGGACGAGGACTACCACGACGACGACTACCACGACGACTACCACGACGACGACTACCACGACGACTACCACGACGACGACGACGAGGACGACGACGACGAGGACGGGGACTACCACGACGACGACGACGACTACCACGACGACGACGACTACCACGACGACGACGACTACCACGACGACTACCACGACGACTACCACGACGACGACGACTACCACGACGACGACAACTACCACGACGACGACTACCACGACGACGACTACCACGACGACGACGACGAGGACGAGGACTACCACGACGACGACGACGACTACCACGACGACGACGACTACCACGACGACGACGACTACCACGACGACGACTACCACGACGACTACCACGATGACGACTACCACGACGACGACGACTACCACGACGACGACTACCACGACGACGACTACCACGACGACGACGACGACGAGGACGAGGACTACCACGACGACGACGACTACCACGACGACGACGACTACCACGACGACGACTACCACGACGACTACCACGACGACGACTACCACGACGACGACGACGACGACGAGGACGAGGACTACCACGACGACGACTACCACGACGACTACCACGACGACGACTACCACGACGACTACCACGACGACGACGACGAGGACGACGACGACGAGGACGGGGACTACCACGACGACGACGACGACTACCACGACGACGACGACTACCACGACGACGACGACTACCACGACGACTACCACGACGACTACCACGACGACGACGACTACCACGACGACGACAACTACCACGACGACGACTACCACGACGACGACTACCACGACGACGACGACGAGGACGAGGACTACCACGACGACGACGACGACTACCACGACGACGACGACTACCACGACGACGACGACTACCACGACGACGACTACCACGACGACGACTACCACGACGACGACGACGACGAGGACGAGGACTACCACGACGACGACGACTACCACGACGACGACGACTACCACGACGACGACTACCACGACGACGACTACCACGACGACTACCACGATGACGACTACCACGACGACGACGACTACCACGACGACGACTACCACGACGACGACTACCACGACGACTACCACGACGATGACTACCACGACGACGACGACGACGAGGACGAGGACTACCACGACGACGACTACCACGACGACTACCACGACGACGACTACCACGACGACGACTACCACGACGACTACCACGACGACGACGACGACGACGAGGACGACGACGACGAGGACGGGGACTACCACGACGACGACGACGACTACCACGACGACGACGACTACCACGACGACGACGACTACCACGACGACTACCACGACGACGACTACCACGACGACTACCACGACGACGACGACTACCACGACGACGACGACTACCACGACGACGACTACCACGACGACGACTACCACGACGACTACCACGACGACGACTACCACGACGACGACGACGACGAGGACGAGGACTACCACGACGACGACGACGACTACCACGACGACGACGACTACCACGACGATGACGACTACCACGACGACGACTACCACGACGACTACCACGATGACGACTACCACGACGACGACGACTACCACGACGACGACTACCACGACGACTACCACGACGACGACTACCACGACGACGACTACCACGACGACGACGACGAGGACGAGGACTACCACGACGACGACGACGACTACCACGACGACGACTACCACGACGACTACTACGACGACGACTCCCACGACGACGACTACCACGACGACGACTACCACGACGACGACGACGACGAGGACGACGACGACGAGGACGAGGACTACCACGACGACGACGACGACTACCACGACGACGACGACTACCACGACGACGACTACCACGACGACGACTACCACGACGACTACCACGATGACGACTACCACGACGACGACGACTACCACGACGACGACTACCACGACGACGACTACCACGACGACTACCACGACGACGACTACCACGACGACGACGACGACGAGGACGAGGACTACCACGACGACGACTACCACGACGACTACCACGACGACGACTACCACGACGACTACCACGACGACGACGACGACTACCACGACGACGACGACTACCACGACGACGACGACTACCACGACGACTACCACGACGACGACTACCACGACGACTACCACGACGACGACGACTACCACGACGACGACGACGACTACCACGACGACGACTACCACGACGACGACGAGGACGAGGACTACCACGACGACGACGACGACTACCACGACGACGACTACCACGACGACTACCACGACGACGACTACCACGACGACGACGACGACGAGGACGAGGACTACCACGACGACGACGACGACTACCACGACGACGACGACTACCACGACGACGACGACTACCACGACGACGACGAGGACAACGACGACGACGACGAGGACAACGACGACGACGACGAGGACTACCACGACGACGACGACGACTACCACGACGAGGACGACGACTACCACGACGACAACGACTACCACGACGACGACTACCACGACGACGACTAGCACGACGACTACCACGACAACGACTACCACGACGACGACGACGACGAGGACGAGGACTACCACGACGACGACAACGACTACCACGACGACGACTACCACGACGACGACTACCACGACGACTACCACGACGACGACTACCACGACGACGACGACGACGAGGACGAGGACTACCACGACGACGACGACGACTACCACGACGACGACGACTACCACGACGACGACTACCACGACGACGACTACCACGACGACTACCACGACGACGACTACCACGACGACGACGAGGACGAGGACTACCACGACGACGACGACGACTACCACGACGACGACGACTACCACGACGACGACGACTACCACGACGACGACTACCACGACGACTACCACGACGACGACGACTACCACGACGACGACGACGACTACCACGACGACGACTACCACGACGACGACTACCACGACGACTACCACGACGACGACTACCACGACGACGACTACCACGACGACGACTACCACGACGACGACTACCACGACGACGACGACGACTACCACGACGACGACGACTACCACGACGACGACTACCACGACGACTACCACGACGACGACTACCACGACGACGACTACCACGACGACGACGACGACGAGGACGACGAGGACGACGACTACGAGGATAACGACGACGAGGACAACGACGACGAGGACAGCGACGACGAGGACAACGACGGCGACGACGACGACGACTACCACGACGACGACGACGACTACCACGACGACAACGACTACCACGACGACGACTACCACGACGACGACTACCACGACGACTACCACGACGACGGCTACCACGACGACGACTACCATGACGACGACGACGACGAGGACAACGACGACGACGACAACGACGACGACGAGGACAACGACGACGAGGACAACGACGAGGACAACGACGACGACGACGACGACGACGACGACGACGAGGACAACGACGACGAGGACAACGACGACGACGACGACGACGACGACGACGACGACGACGACGACGACGACGACGACGACTACCACGACGACGACGACTACCACGACGACGACTACCACGACGACTACCACGACGCCGACGACTACCACGACGACGACGACGACGAGGACGAGGACTACCACGACGACGACTACCACGACGACTACCACGACGACGACTACCACGACGACTACCACGACGACGACGACGACGAGGACGACGACGACGAGGACGGGGACTACCACGACGACGACGACGACTACCACGACGACGACGACTACCACGACGACGACGACTACCACGACGACTACCACGACGACGACTACCACGACGACTACCACGACGACGACGACTACCACGACGACGACGACGACTACCACGACGACGACTACCACGACGACGACGAGGACGAGGACTACCACGACGACGACGACGACTACCACGACGACGACTACCACGACGACTACCACGACGACGACTACCACGACGACGACTACCACGACGACGACGACGACGAGGACGAGGACTACCACGACGACGACGACGACTACCACGACGACGACGACTACCACGACGACGACGACTACCACGACGACGACGAGGACAACGACGACGACGACGAGGACAACGACGACGACGACGAGGACTACCACGACGACGACGACGACTACCACGACGAGGACGACGACTACCACGACGACAACGACTACCACGACGACGACTACCACGACGACTACCACGACAACGACTACCACGACGACGACGACGACGAGGACGAGGACTACCACGACGACGACAACGACTACCACGACGACGACTACCACGACGACGACTACCACGACGACTACCACGACGACGACTAACACGACGACGACGACGACGAGGACGAGGACTACCACGACGACGACGACGACTACCACGACGACGACGACTACCACGACGACGACTACCACGACGACTACCACGACGACGACTACCACGACGACGACGAGGACGAGGACTACCACGACGACGACGACGACTACCACGACGACGACGACTACCACGACGACGACGACTACCACGACGACGACTACCACGACGACTACCACGACGACGACGACTACCACGACGACGACGACGACTACCACGACGACGACTACCACGACGACGACTACCACGACGACTACCACGACGACGACTACCACGACGACGACTACCACGACGACGACTACCACGACGACGACTACCACGACGACGACGAGGACTACCACGACGACGACGACGACTACCACGACGACGACGACTACCACGAGGACGACTACCACGACGACTACCACGACGACGACTACCACGACGACGACTACCACGACGACGACGACGACGAGGACGACGAGGACGACGACTACGAGGATAACGACGACGAGGACAACGACGACGAGGACAGCGACGACGAGGACAGCGACGACGAGGACAACGACGGCGACGACGACGACGACTACCACGACGACGACGACGACTACCACGACGACAACGACTACCACGACGACGACTACCACGACGACTACCACGACGACGGCTACCACGACGACGACTACCATGACGACGACGACGACGAGGACAACGACGACGACGACAACGACGACGACGAGGACAACGACGACGAGGACAACGACGAGGACAACGACGACGACGACGACGACGACGACGACGAGGACAACGACGACGAGGACAACGACGACGAGGACAACGACGACGACGACGACGACGACGACGACGACGACTACCACGACGACGACGACTACCACGACGACGACGAGGACTACCACGACGACGATGACGACTACCACGACGACGACGACTACCACGACGACGACTACCACGACGACTACCACGACGACGACTACCACGACGACGACGACGACGAGGACGACGAGGACGACGACTACGAGGATAACGACGACGAGGACAACGACGACGAGGACAGCGACGACGAGGACAACGACGGCGACGACGACGACGACTACCACGACGACGACGACGACGACTACCACGACGACAACGACTACCACGACGACGACTACCACGACGACGACTACCACTACGACTACCACGACGACGGCTACCACGACGACGACTACCATGACGACGACGACGACGAGGACAACGACGACGAGGACAACGACGACGAGGACAACGACGACGACGACAACGACGACGACGAGGACAACGACGACGAGGACAACGACGAGGACAACGACGACGACGACGACGACGACGACGAGGACAACGACGACGAAGACAACGACGACGACGACGACGACGACTACCACGACGACGACTACCACGACGACGACTACCACGACGACGACGACGACGACGACGACAACTACCACGACGACGACGACTACCACGACGACGACTACCACGACGACTACCACGACGACGACTACCACGACGACGACTACCACGACGACGACGACGACGAGGACGACGAGGACGACGACTACGAGGATAACGACGACGAGGACAACGACGATGAGGACAGCGACGACGAGGACAACGACGGCGACGACGACGACGACTACCACGACGACGACGACGACTACCACGACGACAACGACTACCACGACGACGACTACCACGACGACTACCACGACGACGGCTACCACGACGACGACTACCATGACGACGACGACGACGAGGACAACGACGACGAGGACAACGACGACGAGGACAACGACGACGACGACAACGACGACGACGAGGACAACGACGACGAGGACAACGACGACGAGGACGACGACGACGACGAGGACAACGACGACGACGACGACGACGAGGACAACGACGACGAGGACAACGACGACGACGACGACGACGACGACGACGACTACCACGACGACGACTACCACGACGACGACTACCACGACGACGACGACGACGACGACGACGACGACGACGACGACGACGACGACGACTACGACGACGACTACCACGACGACGACGACGACTACGACGACGACTGCCACGACGACGACTGCCACGACGACGACGAGGACAACGACGACGAGGACAACGACGACGACGACGACGACGACGACGACGACGACGACGACGACGACCGTTTGGGTTTGTTTGGGTCATTTCTTTTTGCGCGAACCGGGATTTGTTTGGGTTTGTTTGGGTCATTTCTTTTCGTACTAACCGGGGTCTGTTTAGGTTTGTTTGGGTTACGGGTCTCACGACCCGGGGCATGTGTGGGTTTGTTCGGGTTACGATTCTCGCGCGGACCGAGGTTTGTTTTGGTTTGTTTGGGTAATTTCTTTCCGTGTGGGTTTGTTTGGGTAATTTCTTTCCGTGTGGGTTTGTTTGGGTAATTTCTTTTCACGTGGGGCTGTTCGGGTTTGTTTGGGTCCACCTACGCGTTCTCAACAGCAAGCGCACCGTTTGTACAGCGTACCGCAAATGTGGAGTACGCCGTTCTGTGCAGTTCGGTGCAGAGATCTACGTTACCGACTGTCGCGACGATCTACAGTCGGTGCACAAAATACCGCGTCCTACCGAAGGAAAAATATTCTACCGCGCCGCTAGCAGTCGACAAGAGGCGTCCCTTATCATGAGAAACACACAATATCCAAACAAATTATCATTTATCCAAAACAAATCAATCCCATCGACATTACATAACCGACTCATTCATTTTCTTTGGATCCTTCCAAATTTTAACCCTTCCATCCACACTGGAACCACCCCCATAATCCTCACTCCTATCCGCTCCGTCGACAAACATCTAATTATTTATCTTACGACTAATCGCAACCTTGTCGCAGCCCACTCAAATTAATTAATTCGATTACATTTCCATTACTCATTAACTATTACGTGTCGCCAAACAAGCCCATTCTCATCCCGTGCTCGATCAAGATCATCGCCGCTTAATTTCACCCCCATCAACAATAACTAGCAAATTATTTATTATCGGACTGAATATTCTTCGATAGATCTGTTCAATTCATCCAGAATATACAATAGGACTAGTGCCGTGGTCGAGTAGCTCGAGTCACAGCGTTTACAAATCCAACGAACAAGGTTCGCGACGGATTTGCTGGCATTTTTTTTTCCTCGCTCTCATATCAACTGTTTTGACAGTTTTCAAACAAAACGAAAATACACGCCCTCAATTCAACAAACGCTCTAGAATGCCACATTTTTATTTCACCCCACTCAAGACCAAACCCTTCTCCGCATACTATTTTTAGCCGCCCACCCCGTACGTTGTATATTAATATTCTTCTTTTTTCCAAACAAATCGCCCGTCGAAGTACAGACAGACCTACGACAAACACACACACACACACACGCTTCACCCGACAAAGGCACCCGAAAACGACAAGTCCGATATACATACATAACTATAGCGAAATCGACCACGTCGCACGTGGCATCCCCCCCCCCCCCCCCAACGCCACCAGCCACATTATTTTGCTAATGTTACTTAGCATTTTTTCTCCTTTATTTATAACTCATGTCTTCAATATTTAGTTCGCGATAATACGAACGCCAGGCCGTCGCTATTTTTCCCCCTACTCCATAGCGCCTACACGGAAAACAAAACGCAACGAATACACGTACATAAAACCAACGCGTTGCACGACACCCGCACGCATATTATATACTACGACAGTTTCCCCTTTATTCTGGAACCCCCCATCGTTTCGTAATTAAGGATGTTGAGTCCCAAATCGCAAATCATAATCAAATTCTTCAAATTTCGTACTTTTTCGTATCAAGTATTTCAGAGCTCGTGTAAAAACTTCATGACGATTAAGAAGCTATTTCTTTGCTACAATTAACATTACATGCTTCATAGGGACTCAACATCCTCAAGTCAATCATCGAGTGCCCATTGGCAAAAAATAACAGTTCAATCCATTTATATTTTTTTTATTAACGTTTAAACATGAAACAGTACATTGCCAACAAACCTCCTCAATATTTACCATTCGGAAAGTAATTCTTTCCCTCGTACCTCGACGAGACGAATTTTTACAACGACGCAATATTCTTTTTCTTTCCTCACCCCAATGTCCCTAAAGACCTTCAGCCGTTAATCAATTGCTCCCATTATCTCGTCTCTTTATATCTTTCCGACAAACATACACAATATTCATTCGTTCGCTCATTTTCACTCCGCCGACTACCTACCGACTGTACACACGTCAGTCTGTTTACCATGCGTTCCGCGAAACGTACACACTGCCGGAGCCCTACCACAACAAGACATCCGAGTTATCACTCGGTTCATCGAGTCCCCCTCCTGACCTGGCCGGTCAATACAAATGTTTACACGGAATCCTTTCCTATACCAATGGCCACAATCGCCGCGCGCACCAACGTACGCTTCGTTCGATATCCTACCACATCCCCACCAGCCACATATTCGCACTCATTCCCGTACGAGTCACTACTTATCTCCAATTAATGTTCATCAACATTATGCGACCGAGTCGTCAATTCCCTCATTTTACAAAATTTATCCGCAAATTATTCACTTTCGACGAACCGTCAACACGTCATCCTTCTTCGAATAGCTGTGTGCATTAATGTTTTCAGGTACATGTATGGTCAAGTTATAAGCGTCTTCACTTTCAAAGTAGACGAACCGTTTTCGCGGCTCTCGTGGCACGGCATTTTTTTTTCCGCCAAACATTCCGCTCACACCCAACTAACAGACCCGGATTAAGAAAAAATTCTTGCATACAAAATGTCCCCTCCGCCAGGGGACCAAAACCCTCAAAATATTTTATAACGTCGCATTTTCTCATTTCAACACACTTTACATTTTTTATACTCCCATTCTTTCGCTTTTAGAATACTTTCTTATTTTAACCAACTTTTTACCACTCATACACCGCATATTCACATCCCATCCCCACTTCTTCCCATCACAAATCACATATGCAAACTTAGTCAACACCTTAATATACCACATACACAATCAACATCCGTCTAAGCCTTACCAAATACCCATAAAACAATAAGCACAATCATATATATATATATATATATATTTACACACACACACACACGCGCGCGCGCGCGCGCACACACACACACACGCCCACGCACACACACGCACACGCACGCGCACACACACACACACACACACACACACACACACACACACACGCACATGTATATGTATGTATGTATATTAGACTGATTGACATTTTTTTTTCCTTCTGGATTCTCGTGCTATTGTTGGGCACTGATGAATGAAAATTTCTCGAAAAAAATGGGCGTGGTCACTCAATTTTTAGAGGTGGCTATCTCGACTTTTTTATATTTTAATTTTTTTCAATGAACGTATTGCATTTAAGCATAGTCGTGGCTATTCGGATTACGGATAAAACTCACATCCAGCAGCTATTTCGTAACAAAAATAAACTAGAACAATTTGAAAAGATTGCAATATTCACAATCCAAATCCAGGTAGATCAATACTGGCGTCTATACTACTCTCCTTATTCATGTAGATTTATTTATACGCATTAACATTTCGCACTTTTTACGAAAAATTAAATTATAAGCTTCTATTCATAAATCATGTATGTACATTTTCAAAATGCTACACTTGTATAATATTTTTATTATTTAGTTCATTAGAGGCTGGAGAAAGGCACTAGAGGGAAAGGATTTAGTAGAAGTCATGTGCGCGAGGTTGCGGGGCATTTTGAGAATATAGCGAGGAAAAAGGGATCAGGAGAGCCGAGATAAGGAAAGCGAAAGACGGCACGAAAGCGGCGAAGGAGATTGTATCAACGCAACAAGCGCTACGATAATAGGATTGAGGTTCGATGATTAATAATAAGAAGCCTTGTAAAGAAAGAAGGAAAGCAGTAAAGGAGCAAACGTAAAAAGCCCGCAAGGGTGTACATGAAATTAAACATTCTGCACTACTACATATAAATGCATTACTTCGTTCATTATTATTATCGGTTTCTGTTAAATTATCGATGATAAAACAAGTCGTCTTAATACGTCCTACAAAGTTTTTCCTCCCTTTCTTCCTTTCCTTTCTTTCTTTCGTTCCTTCCTTCCTTTCCTTCCCTCCTTCCTTCCTTCCTTCCTTCCTTCCTTCCTTCCTTCCTTCCTTCCTTCCTTCCTTCCTTCCTTCCTTCCTTCCTTCCTTCCTTCCTTCCTTCCTTCCTTCCTTCCTTCCTTCCTTCCTTCCTTCCTTCCTTCCTTCCTTCCTTCCTTCCTTCCTTCCTTCCTTCCTTCCTTCCTTCCTTCCTTCCTTCCTTCCTTCCTTCCTTCCTTCCTTCCTTCCTTCCTTCCTTCCTTCCTTCCTTCCTTCCTTCCTTCCTTCCTTCCTTCCTTCCTTCCTTCCTTCCTTCCTTCCTTCCTTCCTTCCTTCCTTCCTTCCTTCCTTCCTTCCTTCCTTCCTTCCTTCCTTCCTTCCTTCCTTCCTTCCTTCCTTCCTTCCTTCCTTCCTTCCTTCCTTCCTTCCTTCCTTCCTTCCTTCCTTCCTTCCTTCCTTCCTTCCTTCCTTCCTTCCTTCCTTCCTTCCTTCCTTCCTTCCTTCCTTCCTTCCTTCCTTCCTTCCTTCCTTCCTTCCTTCCTTCCTTCCTTCCTTCCTTCCTTCCTTCCTTCCTTCCTTCCTTCCTTCCTTCCTTTCCTTCCTTGAAGTTCCAATTTTGGACAATTTTCATTTCCATGTTCGTGCGCAGGAGGCAAAAAACGTGGGTCTACCAAGTTTCAAGTCGATCCAGCATATGAGCTTTTCGGAACTTGGGCCAATCTTTCACAAAAAAAAATAGAATAAATACGAAAAAAAGGTAAAAAAACCGAAATACTAAAAAAACTCGTGATAATGAAAAACAAAAAAATTGACTTTCGAGTTTCTCTCGGCTATTTTTCGGATTGAGTTGGGCTGTATCGTTATTTTCTCGAACAGGAATGGTTTTACCAAAAAAAATGTATTGAATAGAAAATATGCATTTTCGTATAGTCTACAACTTTTGTTGGCAACATTTTTGGTTCAGACCAAGAGCTACGTGAACTTGGCGATTCGACTTTGGGTCCTTGCATTTATTTTTACGTTAATCGTTTGTCGGTCGCGTGTGGTTGCTTGTGGTAACAATTAAAATGTTTGTGAGATGAGTCTTTAGTTGGAAAATGAGCGTTCAAATCTACTGGTAAGTTAGCGACTTTGACTATTTGATTTTTTTTTTTTTTTTTTTTTTTTTTTTTTTTCAATCGATTGTGAGTCGTTTGTGATTGATTGTGGTAACAATTAAAATGTCCATGAGATAAGGCTTTACTTCGAAAATGAGCATTTCAAATTTCTGTGAAGTTAGCGGCTTGACTTTGACTTTTCGATTTTTTATTTTTTTTTAAGGCGTTACCCCCACTTGTGGCGCAAAAGAAAAGGCCTTTTTCATGAATTTTTTCAAAGAAAACTACAAAACTTTTTTAATCGATCAATATACCTTGAAGAACTTTCAGTAATTTTTTGTTGTTGAAAAATATTACATCGTTTAGTGGCGCAAATGGCCGTCGATGAAATAATGTTTTTATATACACGGTTTGCGGTGACCAACAATGCGGCGAAGTGGATCATCTGAAGAAAAAATGCGGATAGATTTTGTCAAATATAAGTATAAACTAGTCTTTAATCGAAAGATTTTAACAAATATTCATTTTTCACAAAATGGCGGACAGTCAAAGTTAATTGTTCGATTTTAATGAAAAAAAAAACGGCCGTTTTTTCGCTATAAAACGGTCATTTTTTTTCGAAAAAAAAATCGAACGATTAAAGACTACACTTTTATGTATTAAATAAGCCTGCAAAATTTCAAGTAGATCGGTTCATTGGTGTTCGAGTAATCTTGGTCGCCGACTTCAGAAATGCCATTTTGAGAAAAACGCGTTTAAAGTTTCAATTAGCCGGTCGTTTACACAACGGATTCTTCTCTTTGAACGCTCATATCTCAGTCAGTTTTGTTCGGATCGAGTTGAAATTTTCAGGACATATTCTCAGATACTTATACTTCAAAAAAATGCAATAAAAAAATCGATTTTTTTCAAAATCGCAAGTGGCGGTGACCCCTTAACGCTCATTAACACATTTTAATTGTTACCACAATCAACCACAAACGACTCACAAACGATTAACGCAACAAAAAAGTGCAAGAATCCAAAGTCGAATCGCTAAGTTCACGTAGCTTCAATTATGGCCTCTTGCACACAGCGCGCGACGAGCGACGAGCAATGGAGCGATATCCAATGGGAGCTCAGGTATTCCGGAGAAAATGAAGCTCCCCCATTGGATATCGCTCATAGCTCGCAGTGTGCATAGGCCACGGTCTCACATATACCAGTCTTGCAACCTGACCTGACCTGTGTTCAAGGCCAAGAAGACTTGAGCTAAGGAGTGCGAACGCTTATGGCGATCACGATCCAAAAGCGTCCACGGAAATCCAGTTATTAGTGGTTGTTGGTTTCACCGCGTGCGTCGCTGCTCATCACCGAACCGAAATGAACTGAGCGACAAGAACGCAGCCGACGCTGTCCGCCGCCATCGATGATCCCCGCTTGTCGTCCATTTTGGAATAAAGTGTGTGCGGACCACGTGTGTTTGCGACTAACAAATTTTGCGAATTGTGTTAGATTCAAGGTATTTCTTTCACGTACCCGAATATTTAACCACTGATTGTCGTCTATAATCAAGTAAAAATACATCCCGGTATACTCGTAAAATTTCAAGCCAAGTTGCCGAAAAAATTACGACTCTAAAAATCGTCTCATTTGTACAGCGCTTTACGGAGACGACACCCTGGCCACATTTCTATCCAACAATTTATCCACTGAAATACCTCTAGATGCCTGATACAAACGGCTCAGGCGTGGGAAAAATCTAGATTCCGTAACAACAATAAAAACAATTCAAAAAATGTGACCAGCAGAATTTTCGTACTCGCGACTTTTCAGAAAAATGTAAAAATGTCTGAATCTACTAAATGTGCGCCGAGCTTTTTTTTTCCAGCTTATCATTGATTATAATAATTTATTGTGACTTATTTTTATTTAGCGCTACTGTAATTCACCAATGATTCAGAAGGGCCCTCCTTATGCCCCTACAAAATACGTGTTCCTCCGTGAAGGAAATACCGTAATGAAAAAAAAATTGTGTCGTTATATCATATATTTAATATATACATTGGCTTAATTTCTTCTGTATTTCATTATTATTCGTTGTCTGTACAGCGTATCGTGCTGTGTGTTCATTTGTAAAAGTTTCGTTTGGATTCAAAATTCTTTTGAATTTTCTTGTGTCGATAAATAAATTGTTTGTTGCTGCTTCCGCGACGAAAAAAAACATATCGACTAATTTTCCGTATTTTGTAATTATTCTCAAAAGCAATCTATATTATCTATATAAGAATTTTATCTATATAGGAATTTCCATCACCAACTGGTTTCACAACTAATTTTATCAAATTACCGTTCCATATGAAGAAGCAAAGGGTGCTTTTTGCATATCGTACGGCACTGTTTTTACCATTAATTTGATCAAATTATCGCTGCATATGAAGCAGCAAGGGGTGCTTTCTGCACGTTGTACGGCACTGGTTCGTTCCTGTTTTTCAATTCGGTTCGGCGAAGAGCAGCGCCACCCTTCCCATCTGGATTTCCATGGACGTTTCTTCAGCACTGCGTTCGTACTCCTTACCTCTAGTCTTCTTGTGCAAGACCGTGGCAGCTGGCAGTGGCCGTCAGAACTGGCCTTCTATGTACGTCTGAATTCGTTGGTAAAAGCGCCGCGCAAAACCGGCCAACTGGATAGTCGTAAATAATATAATCCTCGCCTGTTAAATTGTGGAAGAACCGCCCGCAACAAGATGCCAAAAGTTGTTTCGCGCAGTATAATATGCTCGGACACGAAGGATCAAGAGGAATACAGCGAGGAAAAACCGTTGCACATATACTATTGTTTGTGCGGCCAAATGACGCTTATTTTAGGTCAGACATGTTTATTGCCACAACGAATTTGATTATTCTTTGTATGTGTATATGTATGTATATTTTTTTCTCTTTTTCTTCCAATTTGATTGTTCGACGACAGATTGTGACATCGACAAGTTGCCACTTAGAAAGAGGGACGGAGCTAGAGTGATAGATGGAAGCAAACACGCGCACAAAATGACGTGCGAGCGTGACGAGACCGTTTATTTGAAACGAAGCGAAGGTATCGAGAGACAGCATAGGCAAAAGTGCAAAAAGTAAGTAAGGCGTGATGCAGTAAGGTCGGGATATATTTGTCGAGGTGATAAATATTCGTTTAAATCGTTTGAAACGGCTAAATAATCAAATACAGCTTCAACCGACCATCCTCTTAGGTGTGGCCTTTTTTTGTACTATAAACACGAGCCGGCTTCCAATATAGTCTTCATAGCAAAGGGATCGGTGGTAAAGAGTTCCGGCGAGGGTCCGATGACAGATATTTACAATCAAGTAGCAGTTGAGAAGCCCAAGAAAATTATGGTTACCAAACATACAAAAAACATGGGAAAATTTAGTTCTGTCACCGTGTCGACGATAGACGAGGAAGAGGACGAAATCGAAGCGGTAATCCTTCTGTCGATTCAAACACGTACGTCTATCTTGGAAAAGTTGAAAATTCTCAAGATGAGTGGTTTCAGCGTGAGGTGGCCGATTCGTACGCCAACAATGCTCGCATAATTGAAAAACAACTGGAGAGAAAGGGTACGAACAAGCGTAAGACGGACACGATGCCACCTCCCGAAGTAGAAGCCAAGCGATCGAGCAGGCCCAGAGGAACGTTGTTGGACGTATAACTCGGGGGGGGGGGGGGGGGGGGGGGGTTTAGACCGCAAGAGTGCCTTGCCAAATATATTTATTAACGTTACATTAAAGTAAGTATTTATATAAATGACTAGATACAAATTCATTGAATAAATATCAAGGATCTTTGTCATACATTGCAAAATATCAAGGATTTTTGTCTTATTTTTTTCTTTCATTCGAATAAATTAAACAGCTACGTAGATGCAGCTTTTGATAGCGAAATTTATGAATCCGACGTCCAAAGGAGTATAGCAACGTGCCCCCCTCCCCCCTGTCGTGATGACCGTTTGTTTAAAACAGGGTGGCGCCGTGCGCAACGACACCTCTATCGATTCGATACAAAATTCCAAAGCGTCGGACAGTCCGCACGCGCGCTCAAGTGTAAAATGATCGAATAAAGCCAAAGACAGGAATTTATCGAACGCGAGAATAGAATCGTACGTACAGCGAGTACTTTCGTACTATTTTCGAATTCGGATGGGGGGGGGGGTCTGTGCTTTCCGGTAAATGGCTTCAGCAGCGCGTCGCTAGCTTTATTTCTCCCTCATATCGGCCAATAATTCATTTAATATTATCAACTTGATAAGACAAAATTTAAGAAAATACCAAGTCGTTAGCGTTGCAACGTGAAAGAAAATCAAGTAAAGAAAAAAATTGCTCGAGCGGTTATCGAAAAAAAAAAAAGTCCTGAAATTGCGAGGAACGCAAAGAAAGGATTTGATGCGGCCGTATTCGGTGGAGAAGCACGCCAAATTTTCTATACACGTGTATTATAAATGCAGCGCTTGAAATTTTACAACGCTTATTTCGACGAGGAGTAGGATTTTAGTTTGGCTTTGTTGACGATGTTACACCCGCGATTTCCCGCTCCTTTCGATCATCAAATTCACAACGATTATACATTTCTTGAGCGATTACGAAGCGCTCATCTGCGCCGTCATAATGTCGGATTTGGAAAGTACCGTGGGCTCGTCTTTGAGAAAAGTGCCAGATCTCGAACCGACAGTAGGTTGTTTGGCAGCCGGCGACGGCAGCGGCTGTTGCTGCTGCTGCTGCTGGTGCACTTGATTGCACTTGATCCTACCAAACCCGATATCCTCGTTCCCTTTGAGGGACTTGTTTGCCGTCGTTCCATTTATTCGACGAACGACGTTGCCGCCGCCGCCGCCGCCGCCGCCGCCGCCGCCGCCGCCGCTGCCGCCGTTGTTGGACTTTGGGGAACGTCTTTTGCTCGGACTGTCGGTAATTCTGCTCGATCGTAGCAACGGCGGTGGCGTCGGCGGCGGCGGCGGCGATGGTTGATTTGTTTTCTCTTTCCTAGAGATCGAGCAACTCTGACTAGGGGTAAACGTGGTTGCCAGGTTCGACGATTTCGGAGGGTTGAAGGTTTTTACCGATGCGACAGTGGCGGCGGCGACAGGTAGATCGGGAGTCTTTGCCGCCTCGAGAAGATTTCTACGGAGATTCGGAGAACCGTGATAGGCCGAAATGGCAGCCGCACGATTTCTACTCGCTGCCGTAGAACATTCGAGCGATCTCGGCAATTTTCGACCAGTAGTTGTACTCGAAGTGTTTTTCGATTGCATCGGCGGCGATGATTTTTTCCCTCGATTATCGTAAGATTTAGTTTTCGTGAGTCTCGGAGCTGACGACGTTGTCGTTCTACCCATGGTCGGTGAAACTTTGTTGGATTGATTGGTGGAGGACTTTGGGCTAACGGATGAGACACCAATTTCACCCATCAAACTGTCAGTCGACATCCACGCGTCGATTATTTTAATCGGTTGTTGTTTCTTCTGCTGCTTGGCAGTGATTACGTTTGATTTTTGTTGACGTTGAAGTGGCGGCGTCGGAGCTGCTTGTCGGCAGGATGAGGCAGGAAGTAATTTTCGTTGTCGCGCGTTAGTCTCCTCGATGCGGCGGCGGCGGCGGCGAGGGGGGGGATGGCAGCTGCTGCTGCTGCTCGGATCTGCCCCTGCTGCTGCCGCCGCCGCCGCCGCCGCCGCCGCCGCCGCCGCCGCCGCGGTCGCGAGCGAATCCGCCGATAACCCAATGTCCGAATCTTTTTGTTCGAGAGACGGAGATTCCGGTCTCGTTATACCGCAACTCTTGCTGGTATCTGGTAATTTGCTTTTGCAATCGCTCGTCGCATCGGCAAGACTGTCGGACGACAAAGCTTTCGTCGTATCTCTCTTCATCGTCGATTTTACGTTTGCGAGAGTTTTTTTGTCGATTGCTCGTTTCATAGCGGGGCTCGATGTACGGGAAGAGTCCGACGAGGAGATGATTATTTTTCTTCTTTGTTGAACAATAAGACGTTCGCGATGCGTATATTGTTGTACGCCCTGATCCTTGGGCACGGATTTGTTGCGCGGTTCCAAATACCTCGATTTAACCTGAAAATATAATTTGCCGATGTAAAATTTAGCCGAAAATTTGCCGATTAATCAGGAGATCCGGCGGATCAAAGTGTGAGAAGGACTCACCTCCGGTTTGTTTGGCCAAGATTTCGGTCTCGCGACTACAGATGCCGAGAAATCGCTTATAACCGGACGTTTCTCGCGCTGCTCCCCACCCCGTGGATTTTTCCGTTCGAGGGGATCGCTTCGTGGCTTGGCGGGAAGAGATTTTTTCGATTGTTGCGCGTTTGCGATAACGGGTGCGCTCGTCGTCCCTGTTGTTCGTTTACCAATACAGTGGGGGGGGGGTGATAACGACGACGACGCCGGCGGCGGCGGCGGCGGCGGCACCATCGACACCGACACTGCTGCACCGTCATTATTATTGTTGTTCTCCGATATGGCGACTTTGACGCGTCGTAGATGAAAATTTGGTGATGCGGGTGTTATCGCTGGTGGTCCGGGAAGCCTTGGGCCCTGCACGTAAAAAAAACAAGAAAAAAAAAAAGTCATTGTCCGTTTGCACTGAAAGGGAGAATATATAACGAGGAGGAGATACCTTGAGAAACTTGGATTGCCTCGTTGGACGTTTGAGTGTCTCGTGCGGTAATATAACGAGACAGGCGAGTTCCTGGATTCTTCTGCGCAACTCGAGATCCATTTTGAGCCAGGTGGTGGTTCGAGCGGCCCTCGGAGCTTCCTTAACCAAACACTCTTCCACTCGTGTCTGTATCTTGCGTAGAAATTCGAGAAACGACGGAGCGGCTGCGGCGGTCCAGGGAGCCGCACGTTTGTTCGGCAGGTGGTGCTGCCGGTAGGGAAGCGCGGCTGGCTCCTGAACGGGTGTTAACATTTTGTCGAGCTTGGCGTAACTCTTGCAAGCTTGATCGGGGGCCAAACGATCAGCGGCAGCAAGAAAATTATCCTCGAGCCGACTTATGTTCCAAGCGAGGTCTCGTCCGAGAGCTTGAAAACTTGAATTGTCCAATAGAGCGGAGAAATGATCGGACACGTATTTCACAGCCGTCTCCAATAAATTGGAGACTATACGGAAGACTGGTTCGGCCCATCGAACGTTTGGCAAAGTTGCCAATAGTTTGTCGCAGTCCGTCATAGTTTGAAGAACGTTGTCCGTTGACTTTGATTAACGAACGACGAAGCTTTATAGAGGGCGAGAGGGGCGGGGGGGGAGAGCAGACGTCAGACTCACCATGCGAAGAATGTGCTGATGATAACACTTGTCCATGAGTTGACGGGGCAGACTCGCAAAAGCTTTGCACGGCCATATCCTGACGAAATGCCTCGTTATCCACCCGAGAGATTTTCGATAGACCTCGTCGAGGCCGTAAGCGGCGGCGAGGGGCATACACTCGAGGACTCCAAGCGCGCAAACTTGGCACGGTTTGTGAAAAAAGTGACAATACTTGGCTTTAAGAGTGTAACCTATGACTTGTTTGAGTCCCTCGAGGCAAAGCATGTCAGCGAGGGTCGCTAGTTCAACGATACTCAGACTTTCCGGAATGTTGCTCTCACCGCTGTATATATGGCAAAGGGCAAAGTGTACCGCGTTGTACGAATACCTGTTGGCATTATATTGGAAAAAGTGAGTGAGTTTCGCGTTGGTCGAACAATGATTTTTCGACCGGTCAAAAAAGCCCGATAGAGTGGGTGGGGTGGGGGCAAGTAGAGGAAGAAAGGATATATGAGATGAAAGCACGTTACCCCTGCAGAGTAATGAGGTTGCCCGTGCTTTCGATCCACCCGCCGCTCAAAATAGCCGCAAAGTATTGACAACGAGAGCTCAGAATACACTTGTGAGCTCGAATTTTACGTCCGGCCACGTCTATCGTCACATCCGGATTGATCTCCTCGAGAAACATTCGGAGCAGATCCTCGCCTAGCCTGTTGTAAGGCTTCGTCACGGCTCCTCCCATGCTCCAAGTTTCCGTCTCTTCGGTGCTCGCATCTGACCGACCGATAGAACAAATTTACAAATAAGAGATTGCTCGAGAATTAACGGGCGATCGAATAGGCGAGGAAGACATAACAACGCGTACCAGCACCCGAACGACCCATGCTACTCTGCATACTGCTCAAATCGGACTCGGACACCACGAGCATCGCTTCTGCCGCTGCCGACGCCGGCACCGCCTCGTCCTCTTCTTCCTCCTCCTCCTCCTCCTCCTCCTCCTCCTCCTCCTCGATCGGCAATTTTTCTTTTGACGGTAGGGAGGTACTCATTACAGTGGGCAATTGACGAGGGAAAAGTCTGTTTGCGAGCGGAGGATCGTTACGATTGAGGGCGAGTTTACTCTCGACCCACGAAATTTCGGGAATGCTATTGCTCATTCGATAATTAAATTTATCTTCGGTGTTTCGGGTGGCAACAGTCGCGGATCCTCCCCCTGCCGAGTGCAAGGATAGCGACGGTAGCGTCGGAGCCTCGTCGAGATCCGACAATCTAACGAAGCTCGAACAACAAGAGGTTGTTGCTCTCTTGGTCTCAGTCTCGTTGACGGTTCGTCGAGCCGCGTGATAGCTCTTCGTCGTCGTCCCCGCGGCCGCTGGCACCGCCGCCGCCGCCGCCGCCGCCGCTGCCGGATACTCTGTCTTGTTTCTACCGTGTTTGAACTCGGAAGCGGTCATAGTTCTCTTTATCTCCCGGCGAAAACAATCGTTATTGACAATTTGATCGGGCGACACACCACTCGAGCAGCAGCCCCCGCCGCCGCCGCCGCTGCTGCTGCTGCTGCTGCTGCTTATGTCAAAAGTTTCGCTCTTTCTCGGAGCGTTTGGGCCCTCCCCATCCGTCGTACTCTCCGTTGCGGTTTTCTCCCAAATCGAGATCTCGGAGCATTCGTCCTCGTAAATTTTCGTACGAAGATGGTTTGACGAGGATGAGGGCTCCCTTGCGTTATCGTTGTCAAGCGGCGAAACGAGCGTCAGGGGCGCTAGAACAAGGTTTTCGTTATTTCGATCAACGAGTATATCAACGTGCGAATTGGGCGGTGTATCACGAGCATCGTACTCGAATACTTCCTCAGTAGTACAAGTGTCCATGTTTCGGCCGTTATTGCTCGTTTCTTTGTCGTTGGTTCGTTGAATCGGAGTGAGTGGACAAGTGGCAGCGACGGCGGCGGCGGCGGCGGCGGCGGCGGCGGTCGCATTGTCAACGGGCCCGTTGGCTTGAGCTATCTCGCTTAACGAATAACTCGAGTAACTCGATTTTCTTTGTAATTTTAGCAAATCGTTTCGATCAACGGACACGCTGTGAGCGCGCTTGTGCTCCCGCCGATTAACGCCGCTCGGACAGTTGGCCCGCTCACGCTTCGTCGTCGTCGTCGTCGTCGTCGTCGTCGTCGTCGTCGTCGTACACTTTTCGACAACGTTCCAAGAGTGACGCTGAAAGGCGGCCACTGCCGTCGACCTCGAGGACGAGAACGCTCTCCGTCGTACAACCGGAGAATCCGACTCTATGAACATGAATACGCTTGCTTTTCCTCTTTCAGTTCCCCCGCCGCTACCGCAAGAATTTTGTCCACTCTGATCCAACTGGCTGCTGCCGCTGCTCTCGCCACCCGACAAATCTCCGCTCGTTATTTTACTCGATAATAATTTCGATGCTTCGACCGCCGTCGCCGCCTCTTCTTCTTTTTTGTTGGGCGGGCTTACTGCCACCGGCTCTCTCAAATCTATAAACATGGAAAATATATTTTTTCTACCGTCGCTGCTTTCACCCGAATTTTCCGACTCTCCTTGCCCGTTTGTTGGAACGCCTCCTTCTATTTCTTCCATTTCGTTTTCCCTCGAAAGATGAACGAAAAACTCGCAAGAATGTTTGCCACTCTCAGCCGCGGCTCGTCTCGTTTCTTCCGCCGCCTTCGCCGCCGCCGCCTTCGCCGCCGCCGCCGCCGCCTTATTCTCACTAGCCTCTTCATCAATGCCAATGTCGTTAAGATTAACGAAGAATCCGAGGCTACTGTGATGCGAGTGCTGCTGTTGCGTTCCGCAGCCTCTGCCGCTCTTTCTCCTCCCATTTTTTCCATTTACGTCGCAATCGGAGGACGATGAAAAACTTTTCGACATAAAAAAATTGCCCGTCGCTTCGCCAGCGGGGCGCTGTGGGTTCGTGGAAAGATTTTTTCCGCAATCGCTCATATCAACGATCCAGCAGGCTCCACTTACAGAGTTTGCCATTCTCATTGGTGGTACCGATGATACACGGAGGGAAGATTCGACGAGTGCCGAGCCGTCGTCGTCGTCGCCGTCACCACCGTCACCGCCGCCGCCGCCACCGCCGCCACCGCCACCGCCACCGCCACCGCCGCCACCACCACCACCACCACCACCACCACCTTCCGACGCGATCATCGTGGCAAATGAGTTTTCTTTATCAAGAAAGCTGGAAGTAGTCTCGTAGTCGGCAGTCCTCCCTCTTGCCATTGTAATCGTCGTTGCCGTCTCGTCCCGTCTCGTTAGCTCCCGCGTCCAGTTATCAACCGACGACGAGGCGCGTTTCTCGTTCAAGGTGACAGGTAGGCTGTTGCAACAATTGTTTCGCGAGCCGTCGTCCAAAGATATCTCGGTAGTCGCTATAGCGGTACTCGACGAGATCCTTAACGCAGCATCGATTGGATCGTCCTCGTCCTCGTCCTCGTCGTCGTCGTCGTCGTCGTCGTCGTCGTCACTGCGAACGAGCAGGATCCAAGGATCACCGCCACCGCCGCCGCCGCCGCCGCCACGACGAATAACGAACGCGGAATCTGGAGAAGCGGACTCGTCGTTTGACGGTGGCATTCCAGTGTAGCACGAATCACCGTCGACCCGGTGTCCCGAATATTGAGGAATACAATTTTGAAAGATCAAATGACCCTGACGACGCTCGTACTCCTGTCGAAGAATCGACAATTTATCGTCCTTTGGATCCAATTCGAAGGTATTTCGTCTTATGAGAGGCGGTGGCAGTGCAGTGAGGGCGTTTGGAAGTGGTGGTGGTGGTCGTGGTGGTGGTGGTTTCCGCTCGCTCGTGACTTTGGCGCTGGCGTCGGAGGAAGGAGAGGCACGAGCGCTCTCCCCGCTGTCGGCTTCCTTGATCTCAACGACAAGAGCCTCCTTTTCGAGAATCGCCGCCGCCGCCGCCGCCGCCGCCGCCGCCGCCGCCGCCGCCGCCGCCGCCGCTTCCGATGACAACTGGTCGACCTTGGAACCTTTACTTCCGATGGCTAAACGATCATTGCTGCGTTCCTTCCGGTCGGTGTTGTTGTTGTCATCATCGTTCAAACTCGACGCGTCTATGAAATAATAACCGCTTGAAGCACTGTCAGAACGAGTCTCGTTAGAATCGGTATGACCGGTCGCGCAATTAGAGTCTCGGTGAGTGTCGTTGCCGTCGCCGCTACTGCTGCTCGGTAGAGGTGACTTTTCGATCCGCTTTTGTACGCGCGAGTCCGTATTTGGCGGTGGTGGTGGTCGTCGTGGCGGCGGCGGCGGCGGTGTTGCTGCTCTTGCTGCCTCCTCGTCGCCGTTAAGAGCAACGCCGGTGAGCAAACTGAGCTTTTTGTCGATCGATAGGCCATCCGAATTTTCGAGATCCGTCGCTGACTTGTTCTCGCTCTTCCTCAACGGACTCGACGAACCGGTCTCCAGTTCGGAATCGGCCATATCCAACGTACTCCTCGTCGGGTAGTTCAATTTGTCGACACAATCGTCATCTTGGTAACAACAGTCTACTTCGCTCCGAGTAAATTTCTCCGTCTCGGCCCGTTCGTCCGCATGGAAACTGAAGTTGAAAAAAAAAACAAAAAAAACAACATTTATATTCCATCAGTGCCGACGTCGCCAACACCCGCCGCCTTCTTCCGCAACGTCATGCTTCGTCGTTCGAAAGCGCACCTTCCCCGATCCATGGGATCGCTATTATTCACCGGCGAGCCTCGATCGAAATTCTCTCTACCCCCCCCCCCCCCCCCTCTCGTCAATTTTGGAAAAAGTCGTTCCTCTCGATTGACGTCCGAATTGCTGTACCAGAGCTGTTTCAAAGAATAGAGGGAGGATTAAAGCGCGCGCGCGAGCCTCAACTCGCTACACGCGAAAAGTATAGGAAAGGGTACCTCGAAAATTCTTTTTGTCCGATTCAATATTTAGGTGTATTGACGTAACACTCGAGCGTATCGTCGGATCCTTATTTCGAACGTTTCTCCTTCACCGGAATCTCGTGCAACTTTGGCGATTCCATTTTGACGATGCGACCCCATTCGTCTCGAGCACCCTACACCCGTAAATTGTGATTAAGTCGTTCCTGTTGCGCCGAGGAACAACCGATAATCTACGATGGGGACGGAAAAAATTTCCTTCAACGACGGCCGATTGTTTTCGATCGAGTCTCGCGCTTGCCACGTGGTGAATACGCACGAAAACCTGACAACGATATCACGCTCGAGAGTCGCCCTCGCCGCCGTCGTCCCCCTCTGATTTCGTTTTTTTTCAACTTGCACCTTCTGCTTTTCTGTCGCTGCCTCCGCAGCTATCCATCTCTACCATCGTCCTACCCCCCGACCCTTGAACGAATAAATCAATCGAATGAAAAGAAACTTCTTCTCGGAGCGCTTTTTACTTTGTGACAACAATTGCGCGAACGAGCTGTCCCCCGAAGAATCGAGTCAAGGATGCGCGCGAGAGGACGATTGAAAATCGATTGGAAACCGCGAGAGTTGGCGATATTCGCGCACGAATTATTTGCTCGCGCGGTCGATCCTTTTACTCTACGAACACTTTGTTCTATGTTATTTGACCGAAGGCGCGATTTGTTTCAAACAAACTACGATATAATTGCGGCCTCTCATCTCTTGGATGTGCGTTTCTGTCTGCTACGACGTCTACCTCAAATACCGATATTGTGTAGGAATAATAAAATCGCGAATGCCTAAGGGAGGGTGTAACAACATGAGCGTTCATCCGGTTTGACACATGTATATAACAGCATGTGTCATTTGCACCGTCCCTCGCGATACTCGCGATCAGACGAGTCCAACAAACAGTATCGCTCTTCCATTCGTGTCATCCAGACGATGCAACGAACGACAACGAGCAGAGCCGAAGAGAAACATGGACCCCGGAGGGGAGGACCTCTCCCCACCCGTTTGCGCAGTCGTTGCGTATGTATATAGACGCGTCGCGCGCAAGCCTATCTCTTCCGAATGCGCTCGCGACACTCACTTGACACACGCGGCCTATTTTAATCTTTACGATCGATTCTCGGCGAGCGCGCGCACGCTTGCGACCAACGACACGTTTATCACCACCACCACCACCACCGCCACCACCACCACCACCACCACCACCACCACCACCACCACCACCACCACCACCACCACCACCACCACCGTTTGTTGCTCCAAAATCAAAGTATACATTATTAATATTACATCTCACTTCTCTTGGAGGCTAATTTCCGGCACAAGCGATTATCGAGTGCTCTTCGACAAATGCGCGATAGTACGCATTATTATTGTTGTTGTTTAAAACGATACCGGGATATACCTGATGACGCCGATGCAGCGAAACGAACGCCGCGGGTAATTTTTCTTCTTCTTCGCTCCGATACTTTATTGATCAAGCTCGCGTTTCTCTTGTCGCGAGGTTCGCGCAATGCGGGCGGCACGAGAATACCGCGCGACAACAAAATTATTCCGCGAAGCTGCTCTTATCGTTGTTTCTCCTGCTGCTGCTGCTGCTGCTGCTGCTGCTGCCGCCGCACCCCGCCGGCGCCGCTCCTACATTGAATATCGTCGTTGAATCGCGTCTTGCGAGCAACAATTCGACTCTCGTTTTTAAAACAACGTCACGCACCGCGCGCGCGCTCGCGCGCGCGGTCATACAAACACATGCACACACGCGCACGTTCGTCTTTCTTCTTCAAATCGAAGCTCAGCTATTTTTCATTCGCGATACACCACGGAAATAACGAGAGAAGAACCGACCGCCGCTACCGCCACTGCCACCGTCGTACTTGCAAGGAAGGTGGGGAGCGCGCGTGCGCGCGATACGCTCCATCTCATTCGGATTACTCGCTTCGTCCAATCGCTACGGGGAATATCTCGACATTTCGCGGTCGATGAATTTCGACGAAGCTGCGACGCGGTCTTTCTTTTGTCGGAAATGTTCTATTTTTTAGTAGAAAATGCATTTTTTACTCGGTACCGCATCGTGCACTTGACGATTTCCATCCGAGCCCTATGTGCATATATATATATTGGGCCGGGGAGGGGCGGAAAAGCTTACCGACTCACGGTAATCTGTGTTACGTACGTTTTTTACCGTCAGGTGCGGCGGTGAGACTCGATGAGTGGGGGCAAAAAACAAGATTTTACGTTTGCAAGCCTGTGTCGCCTCGGACCCGGACCCCCTCGTGACAAGCAGCGTCATTTGTCTTCTTCCGACCAAGCCGTACGATAATTTTGGTAAATCTCGCGCGCGCGTGCGTGCGTCGTATATTACCGAGGTGGTGTGTCGTCAACGGTTGGAAAATGAAGAGCCAGGTATGACGAGCGTTTTGCTGGGCAAAACAGAGCAAACGAACGACCGTGCTGCGAATGAAGGAACGTGTGTGTGTTGTTTGATGTTATTCGTTGGGACGTCTTTGCAACGCTTTTTCTCATAATCAATCGCTGAAGCGTCGTCGTCGTCGTCGTCGCACGGCCCGGACGCGCTTTCGTGCTTCGCCATGAACACCAAGGAGAAAGAAAAATACATCGAGGAATTTGATTTCCCTCACTGCGACGAGTCTACCAAGTATGAGAAGGTTGCGAAAATAGGTCAAGGCACCTTCGGGTAGGTTACAATTCCGTGCGCGCTCCTTTTAGGTTAAGCGTTTTGGGCGTCTCTCAAATTCGATTTTTCAGGGAGGTTTTCAAGGCCCGCGACAAAAAGAACAGTAAAAAATTCGTGGCTATGAAGAAGGTGCTGATGGACAATGAGAAAGAAGGGGTGAGTAGGCGGGAGAAAAGAATCGACTCCGGAATATATCGGTTCAAGGGTGACGTCCCTCCCCCTGCCCCGTTTATTGCTTCAGTTTCCCATAACGGCTTTGAGAGAAATCAGGATATTGCAGTTGCTGAAGCACGAGAACGTTGTCAATCTCATAGAAATATGCAGAACCAAAGGTTGAGTATTTGTCGTTGTACGGCACGGGGGGGGGGGGCTGACGCCAACGTCGTCCGAGCGCACCATTTTCTTTGCCACTTTTTTCGTTTTATTACAGCTACCCAGTACAACCGGTACAGGTCTACGTTTTATTTGATCTTTGACTTTTGCGAACACGATCTGGCTGGACTCTTGTCCAATGTCAATGTCAAATTTAGTCTGGGAGAAATAAAGAAAGTGATGCAGCAATTGCTCAATGGCCTCTACTACATTCACAGTAACAAGGTTAGTAAAGAGAGAGAGAGAGAGAGAGAGAGAGGTGGCTCAGGAGGGGTCAGGAGCTAACTCGACGTTCCAACCATCTTAAGATTCTCCACCGAGACATGAAGGCGGCCAATGTTCTCATAACGAAGAACGGTATTCTTAAGCTGGCGGATTTCGGATTGGCACGTGCATTCAGCGCCAACAAGAGCGGTCAAGCGAATCGCTACACCAACAGAGTAGTCACTCTGTGGTACAGACCTCCCGAGCTATTATTGGGCGATCGAAATTACGGCCCACCGGTGGATCTCTGGGGAGGTGGTTGCATAATGGCCGAGATGTGGACGAGATCGCCGATAATGCAGGGTAACACGGAGCAGCAACAGCTCACCCTGATATCGCAATTGTGCGGCTCGATAACGACCGAGGTTTGGCCGGGTGTCGAGACTCTCGAGCTTTTCAACAAAATGGAACTTCCCAAAGGACAAAAGAGAAAGGTAGGTACGAGCGCGCGGGCGCACGCGATGGTAGGTAGCGGATTCGATTGGAAGCTGAAAGCGGCGCGACTTGCCGTTTCTACTTTCGTAGGTCAAGGAGAGGCTCAAACCGTACGTCAAAGATCCGTACGCTTGCGATCTGTTGGACAAACTCTTGATTCTTGATCCGAGCAAACGTTTCGACTCGGATTCCGCGCTGAATCACGACTTTTTCTGGACCGATCCGATGCCGTGCGATCTCAGCAAAATGTTGGCCCAGCACACGCAGAGTATGTTTGAATATTTGGCCCCACCGAGAAGGCCCGGTCACATGCGACATCCGCATCATCAGGTTCCCGGTGGTCCGACCAAACCGAGCTCCAGCATGGCCGACAGCGGCTATCAGGATCGAGTTTTCTAAAGTTACGTCTCATCAACCAAACACCCGGCCCGCCGCCGCCGCCGCCGCCGCCGCCGCCGCCGCCGCCGCCGCCGCCGCCGCCGCCGCCGCTTTTCCGACAAACATTATTTTCTCCCATCGCCTTCCCGAAGAACGTTTCTCGTCATTCTGTAAATATGTATTAAAAACTCGGAAACCCGATAAAAAACGTTACTTTTTTACGAAACGAGTCGTTTACATTTTTTCTTTTTTCCTTCTTTCTTTTCCTTTCCATATCGTAAAATACATTTATTGCACTCGTCGAGACATTCGTCAAATCTTCCTATATGATAATATAATAGACGCCACGAGAGTTTTGTCGGCAATGCCCGCGCGGTGGAACGTGGATACTTTGATATTTTTGTTGTTCTTCCAACCTCTATGTTTGACTTTGATTGATATGTTTTTTCTCATCGCAAGTGCAAAGTGGCAGGGGGGGGGGGGAGAACTTATTAAATGATCGAAGAAGCCGACGCCGATAATACTCGTACAGTTTTGCGCGTATAAAAACGATAAAAAGGTATTGTAATTCGGAAAGAGTGACAAGATCGGTGATGGTGGTAGTGCTGGTGGCGGTAGTGGCAGGGGGGGCGGCGGCGACGGCGGAGAATGGACCAGCAGGTTCAATCGTCACCGTTGAGGAAAGTATCGAGCGGATTCGGTCCCTTTCTCCTTGGCTTCGAGGTCGAGACTTTTTCGAGGCTGTCGGCTGTGTACGATAAGAATAAAAGTCAAAGCCCGTCGAGAGAGGCGAACGAAATAAAAAAATTGCTCGAGGGTTTTTGAAGGACAGCGCCTCGCCGCCGCGAGTACCTTGGCTCGGTCGTTGAGAAGGAGAAGGAGGTGCACCAGCACCAGCAGCAGCAACGTTGAGGCAACTGAGCCACTCGGTCATGCTAATTCTTCGGTCGTTGTTGATGTCGCAGTATCTCGGCAATTTTTTGCCGCACCGTCGCAAATTACGATTGTTGGCGACCATCGTGCGAAAACTTTTCCACTCTTTGCGCTCGAGTACCTTGTTTTTATTTTTGTCGAGCATAACAAAGTGCCAAGTGGCGAGGCGTTCCTCTTTTGAGGCTTTCCACTCCTCGGTAGCCTCGGACGTATCATCCGAGGTTCCCGCCGCCGCCGCCGCCGCCGCCGCCGCCGCCGCCGCCATCTCCTCCATCATCCTCTTCTCCATCAGATCCATCAGCTCGCGTAGAAACAATTGTTTCTTTACTTCCGGGCATCCTGTTGGATGATGAGAGTCGGGGGTGGGCACGGGGCCGCCACACCCTCCCTTAAACTTGATTCTTTACGAAGATTCGTAAATCGCGTATATCCAACGCGAGACAAACGTTTGTGTTTTCGTACCTTTCATCGGTCGAGTGGGCAGTGGTGCCGGGTTGCAGTTTGGCGCACGATCCTTCGAGGATGTTCCGGGTATCGGTTTTCCGGTGTCCTGATAAACGCACCAGCAATAACCCGAGTAACACTGAACTTTGTCGTATCTTCCGTCTGGAGTACATTGGGGTATGTAAAATTTCTCCTGAGAATTTTGCCGTTGATCCTCCATTACCGATTTTCTGTCCGATATGCAGTCGTTTGCTGAAATTGTATCTTTATTTGTCGGCAAATACGTTTTTTCTTATGCAAAAATTTCGCTGTACAGTTTTGTTGCGCGAGCGTGCGGATGGTCGGACGGACGGACGGACGGACGGACGGACGGGCAGGCGGGCAGGCGGGCGGGCGGGCGGGCGGGCGGGCGGCTTACCGTCGTTTTCTTCTTCCTTTGTATCAGGTGGATCGTCGTTGAAAGATGGCCGCGCGTGAACTGCCGGAGAATTACCCTTCAATACTGTCAAAAATCAATGTCAGGCCAAACCAAGAGAGGCGGGGGTGGGGCAAAGAAAAAACGAATCAATCATTGATTTCATATAGAGTGCGATCGGGCGTTTGTTACAGGCGAGCCACGATTTGGCCGATAAGCGTTAGCGAGATGGGGGGAGGAGGGGGGATGCACATCGACAGGCGCGCTACAGCGTTTCTTTTTTACACGAGCAGAGCTCCGATGGAAGAGGATGAGCGAGGAAGAAGCGAGGGGGCGCGAAAAGACACATTTTCACGGCAATAAAGACGCGGCTGTGGGGCGCGAATGCGACTTCGCGCGAGCATTTTCCCCATGTTTGACGAAAAATCGGTCAGCGATCATGTGCTGCGATTGTACATACTGGGGGAGGGGATGGGTGGGGCAGGTGGGTTGAGGAAAAATGCTCGTTGCGTTAGATCGCGACGATCGAGCGATAGTCGTGCCCGCGAGACACGAGACAAAATTCAACAATCGAGAAAAGCGAACGAAACCACGGCAGGCATTTCGAATAAGCAATAACCGCGTAATGATGCTTTGTCATCCTTATTAAATTTGATCGTGGAAAAAAAAAAAAAAAACGCATGCTTCGAGGAGGAGCATCGCCACGTCAGTTTGTCCGAGAGATGCGCGCGGAAGGGACGGGGTGGCAGTGGCGGAAACGATTCAACTTTCGAATCGAAACAAACGTATGGAAAAAAATATTCGCGCGCAGACACTGACGTGATAATTCTCCTCGCGCGGACTTGCAAGGCGCAACTCACCTTGGTCCGTGAGCCTCGTCCTCTGGGCCTCCGGGACCGTCGGACGCCCTGCTTCTGCACCGTTCAGCGACAAGAACAAACGTACTAAATGATAACAATGGTATCACTCAGCCAATTGACTCATATACCTAATGCCATTTCTTTCTTTCTTTTTTTTCGCTCCACACGGCCTTTTCCTCACGTGTACGGAGAGGGAGGGAGGGAGGGAGGGAGGGAGGGAGGGAGGGAAAGAAAGAGAGAGAGAGAGACAAAGAGACTATTTAATTCCGATTTTGACCTATTTCCCGATACAAATGCGTCCAATCGTCGATGAATTTGGTGCAGACGCGCTCTTTTTTTTATTTCATCTCTTTCGCGCTCGACGAGAGCTTCTTACTCGGTCATTCTTCCTTACTTTTTATCTCTTTGTACATAGAATAAAGGTTTTCTTTTCTCATTTTCAGCGCCATCCTCTTTTTGAATGTGAATTTTTCAAAACTGTAACAGTTTTCGGTTGATTCGACTTTTTCTGGCCGTGTTAGCGGGGGGGGGAGAAACTCAATTGACATTTTTGGGTCAAAGTTGCCGCTACGAATGGCGTACACAGCGAAATGGTGAAGAAAAAAACTGACTACCCATATTCGATGGAGAAAAAAAAAAAAAAAGAAAAACGACATACTTTCGTAAAGCACTTTTTTAATACAACATTTCAAATGGTGTGTGTTGTGTGAAAAATATATATATTCCATATATATCTTTGATGCGTAATAATATATTGAAATAACACGTGGAACGATGCAGCCCCGTTGGTGTTTCGTTAAAAATTTCACGGTGCAAGCGGAAAAAAAAGAAAAAATATTTGTTTACTCGTATTGCTGATTTGACACAAGTGGTAAAAGAGCCTATGAAAGTTTAAGGTATTTGTCGCGAAACGAAACTTGCAACGACGCGCGGCGGCCGCTGTATGTGCTATTAATCGTCAAATAGTTGAAACCCAAAGTGTTGTAGAAATGAAAAGAGAAGCAAAGGAAAGTGGCGGAAATTACCGAGTCCGAGTGGTGCGCGGCGTGTGGTAGATACTGCGTGACGTATCGCCAAGTTTCGGCTCTCAAGTTTATAATCTCTGTTCGATGAGCAAACTGTTGTTGTTGTTGTTGTTGTTGTTGTTGTTGTTGTTTGGGTTTGTTCTTTTTTTGTTTCGAGCGAAAGGCCCGCGCATGCATACGATACACATTTGCAATACGATCGCGATCATTTGGAAAAGATGCGGACGCGGCAAATTTGTATACGCTATTGGCCCACTGCCGCAGAGCAAATTACTTCAAGTTTGGAAAGATGTGATTCAGAAGCAAGTCTTGGAAACGCAACTTGATCCAGTTTCCATCCACTTGATCGATCTATACGGAAAAAGGCCTATCGATAAGGCGCCAGCCAATCCAAGGAGCTGTTGTATCTATTATCGAATACACCCTCGAGAGTCACAATTTTCGAGCTACGCATTTGCCAACATTGAAATTACATCGAGAGAATGTACTTGGTGTTGACACGATTGAGACAGTCAAAAAACTGGAGAAGGCTCATTTAAAAAAAATGAAAATGATAAACGATACGTCGCGAATAACGATGAGACGAACACACCCGCTCGTCAAATTTCCAACCACTTTTCGGCGTAAAAAGTGATTGACCGATGAGTTGAACATTTTTCGCTCGTTCCATACACATTCGACGATTTTCGATAGAAAATTGCCGTGGAGGAGGTTGAACGGTTCATTCGCATTACGGGCATTAAATACGTCGATATAGATTTTTAAGTATGGAGGGAAAAAAAAACAATCCAATTTTTTCGCACTTTGAAAGAAAGTTTTTTCGCTAAATCGCCAATCATTTATTTTGCCTTTCGATTTGAAACTTGGCTCCGAGCTCTTTTTTCCGCGATCGTTTGTTTTCTCTTTCTCTCTCTCTCTCTCCCTTCCTCCCGCCCACTGTCTCGAATGACGTTCGATTAACCGAGCTCCGATAATTTTGCGATTTATGACCGAATTTGAAAGACGGACCATCGATTTTCGTCCATATTTCGGCACACTACCGCTTTGCCTCGTTTTCGGCCATTATTAAAATGCCCTTTTCTGGAAAACGGGTAAGGGGCAGATGAATTCGTATTCAGGGGCTCAAATAATATCGACATGGACTTGTAAGAAAAAATATTGACAATAGAAATGTTGTTGCCGCCTCGGGGACAAAAAAAAACTCGTACTTTCGTTGCCTTTTACATTTGAGACTCGTCTCTTTGTGCACGTTCTCTTTGCAATCGCGATTACCCTTGGAAATGCCATTCGAAGGATCGTGGCCAATTGTGGCAGTTTCACACAATTTGCCTCTTTCGCCGTAATTTTTCAATTAAATGTTCCGTAAAAACTAATTGAGAGATATATCGCGGGACGAATATCAAGCGGCATTCTCCGCGTCCATAAAAATGTTTTCCACAGCACCCCCATGCACCGAACCGTCTCTGTTCGATCAGTGTCAGACGAAAAGAACCGAGACTACGGCTGCATTTGAAAATTAGCGATTTTGGCGAGTCCGGAAAAATGGCGAAAAGAGCCGAAAATATTACTTTCAAAGGGTTTTAAGGCTCCACCCGGGGAATAAGTTTTCGCCGATAACGAGTATATCAACGAATTTGCGCGCCAAGGGCCGAAAATTGAAGGGTCTTTGCAGAAAAATGTGAGGATTTTTCCAATAAAAATGTAGGCGGCGGCGGCTGCGGCTGCTGGTGGTGGTGGTGCTGCTGCTGCTGCTTTCGAGGCACACGAATGATCAATTTGTATTCGGGAGGTAAAAATAAGCGACAAGACATCGTGAAAAAATGATGAAAAATAATGCGAGAAAAATGGCCATCTTGGGCAAAAGGAAACGTTACCATCCACCGCTAATCGTCGCTGCTCACATCCAAAAGTATTTGCCGTTTCGATTGGAAAGTTCGATTGGCTCCGCGCGCGCGCGCGCGCGCGCGCGCGCGTGGGTTCATTCGTATGCTGGTTAGGAGCGGAAAAAATATATGCGTTCGTACTTGCACTTGAAAAATACCAATTAGACTCGTACGAGAGATAGGGGGTGAAGAAAAAAAAATGAAAAATAGCATTCGCAGTGTGATATATATACTTAATTGAAGAAAAATTGGAGGGTATCGGAGGCGGAAGAAACGCGCTCAATTTCGAGATAAAATGTTGTTTTTTCACTGTTACGCGCTTCGATCGAATACGTGCGCGCAAAGAGGGAAAGAAAAGTGGGGTGCGTCAAAAATGGTCGCGTTTAAAGACGAATGAGACGAATGAGACCGGCTAGAATTAGCGTATTTCATTCGAGCGTTGCTTCCCCCCACCCCCTACCGTTGAGCGTTTCCGACAATTTTGACCGAATGATTAGCTCGGCGAGGGACGTATAGGGAGGAAGGGGGACCTCGAATTCGCGTAGGTGAGGAGAAGATTGGCTCTCTCGGCTAGAGACTGCGGAAGAGAAAAGACGCGTGGTCGTGACGTGTCATTGGGACGAGATGTCACGAGGGAATAAAGGCGAGTAACCGCCACTCTCTCCACAAGCGCCGCAGCAGCACGCATAGAGAGAGGGAGAGAGAAAGCACGCGTCTCGCAACCAATTGCTACCAATTTTCTTTTGTCTCCAAGTCTGTCGGCGGCGGCGGCGGCGGCGGCGGCGCGTGTGGGCAAACTTCCGTCAGGAATAAACGTACGAAGACGCGAGCGGGCGACAGCGAGGGAGGAAGAAGGAGATGGATAAGGGGGCTCTCGGAATGCGGGACAACATCCGCCGTATAAGTAATTGAATGGGGGGGGGGGGGGGGGGGCGTGTGTAGGAGATTCAAATCCGCAAAAATTTTTCTTGCCAAGCAAAATGTTTGTCCGGTTTTGGAAAAATGTACTTTGGGCTACGAAATTGAAAGGTAATTGTATCGAGAGGTTGAGATAGGCAGAGTGGTGATGGTGGTGGTGGTGGACGTGTACGTGTCGTTGAGGGGTGCGAAGAGTGTGAGCAAGATAAAGAGGAAAAATTACACGTCGTCGTGGTCGTGGTCGTTGTCGTCGTCGTCATCATCGTCGTCGTCGTCGTCGTCGTCGTCGTCGTCGTCGTCGTCGTCGTGGTCGTCGTCGTCGTCGTGGTCGTCGTCGTCGTCGTCGTCGTCGTCGTCGTCGTCATTGGCACGGAGAATAGACAATTGGAAATGACGATGGGTGGGTGTCTCTTACGGGTAAAGTCGTTGGCGAGGCAGGCGCCCCATTCCTGTCGCGACAGCTTGAGATCCTGATTGAGGTCGCACGTGCGGGCGAACGTACGGGCGCATTTCTTCGGTCTGACAGCCTTCTTGGCGAGTCTTCTCAGCTCTTTGTACTCGGCCCTGTCGAGATGACCGTCGCCGTCCTTGTCGAGGGTAAGAAACTTCCACGAGAGTACCCGCTCGACGTTCTTCTCACCTGTGTGTGTGTGTGTGTGTGTGTGCGCGCGTGTGTGTGTGTGTGTGTGTGCGCGCGCGTGCGTGCGCGTGTGTGTGTGTGCGCGCGCGCGCGCGTGCGTGTTTCGAGAGGAAAAAACGTGTTTCGAAAAACAATGCTTTGTCCAGGCCGCAAGCGGTAGTAAAATAATTATCTCCGAGAATCTGGTGGTGCAGGAGCAGATAAGCGATGCGCGCGGGAATGGCGCTTTGGCGCGGGCGCGCGCGCGCGCGTACCTTGGTGATGAGAAGCGTTGATCCTTCTGTATTCGATTTTGATATTTTCTATGAGATTGTCGTTGAATTTGGTTTTTTCGGCACGATCGCAGGTGTTTCTGTGACGATTAGCGGCGTATTGTCTTCGCTGTTTGGGCGAAGCGAATGAGGCTCCTCCAGCTGCCCCACCCCGTCGTCTCGTTTGTCCATTCGGGAGGGAGACGTTGCTCGCTGACGAGGGCGATAGCGTCGACGGCGGCGGCGGCGGCGGCGGCGGCGGCTGCGGCGGCGGCAGCAGCGGTAACAACGGCGGCGGCGACGGCTTTCGTTCGGCCGATCTCGCGCCACCACCGCCGCTGCCGCCGCCGCCGCCGCCGCCGTCGCCGCCGCCACCGCCACCGCATCTTGGCCTCGCGTTTCTCACCGACGTGTCCGGAAGCGGTCGACCCTGGGGCGTGACGCACCAGCAGTATCCGGTCTCGGTGTGGCATTGAACCGGGGCGTAAGTTCCGTCGGGACGACAGACCGGACGGGCACCCGCTCGAGCCGTCAGACGAGCCGATAAGCACGCCGGTGTCTCTGACGAGGAGGGGGCAAACAAATAAATTTACTTCAAGCAACGAGCGCGCGCGCGCGCGAGCGAGCGACGCCTAATCGCGAGTAACACGCACGAGTCCGCCGATATACAACACCCAAACAAACAAACAAACAAACATATTCACCGGGGCACGGGCCGATGTGCTTTACGAGGAGAGACTCGCCCTGGCACTGCTTCGAAACGATCCGACACTGGCTGGGATACGTGAGACCGTCGCTTCCGCAGACCGGTCTACTCGCCCCCCCCGCGCCGTCGCCGCCGCCGCCGCCGCCGCCGCCGGACGACATGGCGCACTCGGCGATCCTCTTTCCGCATTCCTCCTGTGAGAACACGCGTGTTTCCGCAACACCGCGCACGCGTACAAAACACCCCCGTTATTACCGACAGCTCTCTCCCCAATTATTTCACAATATATTACCAATCACGCGCTCATGTGGGCTTTTCTCGGCAAACTCTATCACCTACGAAAGGGGTAGCCCCCCCTCGCCCCCCGCTCGCGCTATTTACGATACGATTTACCGCCACACACACACACACACACACACACACACACACACACACACACACACACACACACACACACACACACACACACAGGCTAAGGCACCTCGAATAACTCTGTAATTATCGACGTGACAAAAAAATGTTTCAAACAAAAGTTGTACCGTACGAAAAGGGACATGAAATGCGACCATTTTTTTTTATCTCACTGGACGGCGCTGTCGCGCACAGTAAAGGTCGCCTCGACTTTTTTTCAATGGAACAGTACATTTTTTTTTCCAACTGTCTTGTAGAGCATCGAAAAGTGCATAAAAAACATTTAGGGCTCAAAGTCGTTCAACATCATTTAAGATCAAACAAGTGACATCAACTTTATTTTTATGAGAAATTACCTTTATTCGCAGTAGTTGTTCAAAATCATTGCCATTAAAATCAATGCAGTATTGCAATCTCCTCATCACCAATTTCTTATCACTTTGGCACTTATCGCCGCCGCCAACTCTTGCCATTGTCTTGTATGTAAACAACAGCACCAAACCTACAATGTACACGGAACATTGTACAATGTTTCGCCCAAACAAACCCAAGATAACGATAGTAAGAATGTCGAGACTGGTATTAATGAATCAAGCGAATCTAAATGATGTATTATTTTCAAGAGCAAACTTATATATCAATGTTTTTTATGCACTTTTCGATGCTCTACAAGATAGTTGAAAAAAAAATGTACTGTCCCATTGAAAAAAAGTCGAGGCGACCTTTACTGTACGCGACAGCGCCTCCACTGAGACAAAAAAAATGGTCGCATTTGATGCGCGACCCCTTTCGTACGGTACAACTTTTGTTTCAAACATTTTTTTGTCACGTCGATAATTACAGCGATATTCAAGGTGGCAACAGTTAGTGCCCACCCGGTGTGTCTTTGTGTGTGTGTGTGTGTGTGTGTGTGTGTGTGTACACACACACACGTATATTGACGCGCCAACTCGAGATACGCCCCTTTGTCTGTATTTCAAAACGCACCGGCAAATACAGAACCCGCGCGGCGCACCGCGACGACTACGGTCCACGTTTCACTTTGCCAATTTCGAGCGGCCAATTTTTTTCTTCACCCTTTATGTAATTGACTTTGGAAACGCGTATGGGCGACGCCACGTTCTCTCTCGTATCGTATGCGGGACAGAGACGAAAGGGCGTAGTACCGCGAGAGCGCATCTTGGAAACACGTACTCGACGACCAGAGAGAAAAAGAGAGAGAAGCAGGCGCCTCGTTGCTGTCCGCCGCCTGCCCCTACCTCCCATACGCGTAATACACGTGTACGCGCTCGTAATAATTAGCGAGACGAGATCAAGATCGAACGCACGCGGCGCCGTCGATTTATTTACTCTTTTTTTGTTCGTCCTTCTTCATGCCGCTAGCCTCACGAAATCAAGTGTCATCGAAGAAACACCAGTTTCACGATGAGAAAACGCGCCTAAGATCGCGACGAGAGATACACCTCGATTCTGCACCTTCAACTGCCTTTCGTGGCAATTTCTTTTTTTCGTTTACCAGACTCGTCGATATCGCGCCCTCGGCCAATAACGTACACGCGCGACGCAGCTCCGGGCTTTCTTTTTTTTTTTTTTTTTTTTTTTTTAATTTTTTTTTCAAGAAATCCATGTGGCCGGAGTTTGCCGCGTAACGAGGGGAGAGCACGAAGGAACGACGCAGTCCGTGCGACCGAGACTCGCGAGTCAATGCTGCGCGCGAGAAATGCTATCTCGTTGGCGGCAGTTACGTGCTGCTGACGAGCTACTGCTTCCCTTCGCGAGCCGATAAACGCTAATTATTTTCATCGAGGCGAAAACGCGATTTAAACGATACGGACCGCACGCGATTGGTATTATCCTCGGTGGAACCCCAAACCAACTGTTCGTCTCAATAAGGACAACAATAATAATACGCGATAAGGCAACGATTCCTTTTTTACCCCTCTTCCTCTTCTTATAGCGCCCAATAACAAATTTCAAAATCACCTTTCAACACATTTTCTTGGGACTTTCGGGCATAGTACGGGGGCGGGGGGGGGGAGCAAATACATTCACCCGTCCTCTTGGCGAATGTATTTGTCAAGAAAAAAAAAAAAAGAAGCCTCGTTTCGCGAGTTTGTAAAAATATACCGATCCACCGAATCTTTTTTCGTCTTGTACGATAACGCACGGGCGCGCGCGTGCTTCTGACGCAACACGTACGCGATATGTATTTTTCTTTTGTTGTTTACCGCCGCGTATGTGCGGGCGCGCGCGCGCGCGCTGTAACGTGATCTGAGCTGACCTTGGCAGAATCAACGGTCGGCGAGTTCGGAAGGACCTCTGGCACGAGGACGAGGGCGAAAATCGCCATTTTCAGTAGAGCCATATCGAAGAACGGTTACGGCGGCGACGGGATCCGCTCCGAAGGAAATCAGTCTCCTCGCGCCGCAGTCCCACGTCTCGCATCGATCGCGATCGAGGACGTCTCGCTTCTTCCTGCTTCTTTCCCACTTTTCGAGGCTGATCCGCATTCACGACCCAAAAATTTGACTACCGCGCGACGATGAGTCTGGCATCGCCTCGCGGCGAAGGGGCGACCTTCGCGAGTATCCGGGGATACCCCGCAATCGCCGCCGTCGCCGCCGCCGCCGCCGCCGCCGCACCTCCTTCTTTTCTCTCTTCACCTCTTCCGTTTCGTCCTTCCGAACTGAACGAAGAATAGGCGGCCTTGTTGTTTGATTGCTCCTCTCGCCAAATTGATTCAACGAGGCGGGCCAATCTCCGCGCTACGGGTACGCAAGTCTCTGAGAAACGCGCGATCATCGAGAAACTATCGAAACGCGAAAGAGCAACGAAAAAGAGAGAGGGAGAGAGAGAGAGAGAGGGAGAGGGAGAGAGAACCCTTATCGTTGGCTACCTTTCGCCTCTCTCTCTCTCTCTCTCTCTTCTTCTCCTTCTTTGCCAAAGGTAACGAACCGAACGGATGACGTTCTTCGATCCGCGACGAGAGGGCAACCTTCTCGATCCTTTTTTCCAGATTTTACGGTAATCGGCGTTCGAACGCCCAAGGTACATCCGCGGCGAGCGTAGCTCGGCGACTGAACGCTCCTACCGCGTTCCTCGTGCGCTCTCGCTCGCTCTCTCCCCTCTCCGCTATCGGCGCAAACGCGCGCACCAGTCTCGCGCTTCCGAGCGCTCTCTTCTCTCGGTGTAGAGAACGAGAGAAAGAGAGAGAGAGAGAGAGAGAGAGAGAGAGCGAGCGAGAGCGGAGAGAGACAAAGAAGGGTGCTACGATCGCGAAGAACGTTTAACGCTCTCGATATCGAGTTGGCGGCGGCGGCGGCGGCGGCGGCGGCGGCTCATTCTCGCGGTGCAAAGCTCAACCCGGTATCTCGAATGTGTGACGAGCGTACACGCGCTCGGTACTCGGCGATTCCGGCCAACAGGGCTATCGCACGTAACGCGCTACTACCGCGAGCCAAGGGTTGCACCCGATAACCATTTCTTCTCACTTTGCGACGATCGCGGTGTAACACGGATGCGAACGATTCGACAAATTGCACCAACGATTGAGAGCTCGAGGCGCGAGCGCGCAGGCGCTGTCCTTCGAGGCCATCGAGAAACATACGGCTCCGCGATTCGCGTTAATCCTAGATAACGAGGCGTTGGAAAATAAACGAAATACCGTACCACGGTTTGGGCGAAGCGAACCGCCTGCTGCTACGGCTCGTATAAACAAACTCGCCAAGGTAAACACCTTTGGTAAATACGATCGTCGCGCGCTCTCTCTCTCTCTCTCTGTCTCCCTTCCGCCCGAAGCCCGACGACCGCGGTACGTACATCGCTGCTGTCTCCGTGATACTCTGTTATTGCCGCCGCCCTTTCCATACCGAGATGCGCCGTGACGAGCTTTTCATTTTTATCACGATCCATTTTCACATTTCCACATTTCCACAAGCTTACCTTTCGCCGCTCCAACACGATTGCTCAATCGTAATGTCTGGACATTATTTTTCTTTGCTTTCTTTTATTTTTTTTATTTTTTTCAAATTCTAGGCACGCCGTGAACATATTCCCCGATATATGCATCTGGAACAGCAAATCGTAGTCGCGGGGCTCGAGTACACTGCCAAAAAACCATTTCATTCAAATCGAAGCTATTCATATCAAATAGATTTTTTTCCTTGTCTCGGCCTACTACGATCCAATTTGTTTCAAATGATTTTATTTATTTATTTCAGCGATTTTTTTTAAATGGTAAATATATTCAAACCGAACAAATAAAGATTCGATTCGAATAAATATTCATTTGCGATACTTCATTCACAATATACACGGGAAATCCGAGTGTACTGTATGCATAGAATATTCTAGTAGAAACTCTAAAGTACTTAATTTAGAGTTCTACCACACGTTTTGCCTGTTTTGTATAACACATAAACAACATGTTAAAATTAAATGCAGTTCAAGTGTTTAAAAGTAAACATAAAGTGTTTGAATTTTATGTAACACATGCACGAAACCGCGTTATTTTTAAGTCGGGTATGGCAAATAAGACGCATAGATTTGCAGTTGTACGTGTCTTTCGTTGAAACATACTTTCACTTTGAACGTATGAAAAATATATTTGAACCGTCGATATTTCGGTTTGCACATAGTAAATGTAATACTTACCTCAAAAAGGCACTAGGCACAACAATCAAAGGATATGAAAAAAACTCGAAAATTATTCGCTGATTTTCAAAAGGCTGTCACGGTGTGAAAAATGGTCGTAGAGCAAAAACAAGATAAATGAAATTGAAGCTTTGAGTCTCTAGTTTTGAGATCCCGAGGTCAAATGTCTTTGTCCTTCATCACTTTTCGTGTAATCACAAACAAAAAAACCAGCGGCAAAAAAGGTTTTCCACATTTTTGCTCATCTTCCGAAAAGTGCGCGAACGTTGACGAATTTTTTTCGGTAATTCCGTTTAAAAACTCTATTAGCTTGATTCTTTCCCTTTAATTTGATCGATCGTACCCTGTACACTGATTTTTTCACCGAGTTAACGGTTTTCAAAGCAAAAAAAAAACACTTTTCACTTTGATCGTCAATTACTCGGGAACCAATGGTCGTACAAAAAATAAACTGAGGCTTCTAAAAAGTTCATAGTATTCTCTACAATTTACTGTTATTGTCTTTTCATGGAATTTTTTCATTCGATTCGCAAAATTTCATTTAGAAATGGTAAAAAAAATGGTCAACTTGGGATAACCGTACGAATAATGGACAGACGAAGGATGATTTTCATTTGTCTTTTGCCTGAAAGTATCCCTAAGGAATCCACAAAATCTCAGACCAGTACGACTTTTTTTCACAGCGCGCTCCGAATTATTGAATTTGCAACTTTTGCCAAAAAGTCAATTAACGGATAAATTTTTATTTTTTTTATGCATTTTTTAAGATGAAAAAGTTTTTCTTTGTCAATAATTCATATTTTTTTTCACCGTGAAACGCCAATTATTGAAACAACTAAAAATAAGGGAAAATTTTTTTAAAAAAGGAAACAAATTTTCCGAAATACTATTCTTTTTTTTTGTTTTTTTTTTCTTCACAATACTCATAATGCTAAGTAATTGTCGAAAACGAATGGTTCGATTTTTACCAACCGTCTCAATCCATCATCTCTTGAAATGTCATTTTAAAGGCGATGCCTCACATCCACCGAGCGACCATGAATGAGTGCGAGAAAGATAGCTAAATTGCAGGTACCGAATGATTTCTGGATGATGAAAAAATTCTGCATAGGAAAATGTGGATAGATGAACCCTCCCTCTATTTTCCGTACGATCATCACTTCCCGAGTAATCGATGATCAAAGTAAAAAGTATCTTTTTCCCTTTGAACTGCGACAACTCGGCCAACACCCATTCTACAGAGCTCTCCGATCGCTCGAATTAAAGGAAAAGTATCAAGTTAAAAGAATCTATCAATCGAATTACGGAGAAAAAAACCATCATTGACGCCCGTGGAGCTTTCGAAAGATGAGCAAAAATTTGGAAAAAAAAATTCCGCTTATTATCTTTGCGATTATTCTAAGCTGGTCATCCATAAAAATACACTTGATCTCAGGGATACACAGGATCTCGGACAATTTTCAAAACTACCGGCTTGAAGCTTCAATTTGCTTTCGCCGTTTTTTCTCTACGGACATTTTTCACACCGTGACAGCCATCTAAAAGCCCGTGAAAAATTTCGGATTTTTTTTCATATCCATCTTTGCCTAGCGTGTGAGATTTTGCGTGGCCTTCGTACAAAAAGTGTAGGTGAAATAAAAGAATTTTGATTTGATTGTTTTCTACAGCATGTATACAGTATGAAAACAAAGGAACACACGTTGGTAGGAAAGCTACTGTGAAAAATTCATACGAGGAAAAAGTTCTCCGATACGTTGAAAATCAGTAATGTTCATTGGAATATGTGGGGGGAAAAAAGGGGCAAGAGAAAGGACGCCTGATGAAAAGTTGGATGAATCGGTAGGAGCCACCACTCCGCGCGACCGACGGGCGGCGCGCTCGACGACCCCTGCTCTCGTTATTTCGTTACGCATTGTTTGGGTTTGTTCGGGCTTGTTTGCCGTGTAGCCCTGTTATCGCTGCATATGGTCTCTTTTCGTTGTTCGCCGCACCGTTATTTCGTGTACGTGAAATAAGAGATAAATCAGAGATACAGCAGCCCGTACGCGGGCGAAACGACGCAACGCGCGTCCGTTTCGGCTGTGCGGAGAAAAACAAAATGGGCTAGCCGCGACGCGATCCTCGTCGTTGCGCGGTTACTCGAAAATTCGTTCGAAACTGGTTGAGCGAGCGAGAGAAGAGTGCGGCGTCGGAATGTAGCTCCTTTGACGCGCGAGACTCGGAGGGATCTGTCTCGTTCGGGTCTCCCTCACTCTTGCAAACGTCGCGACACAGGACCCGCTCGAGGTTCTTCCGAACGAAAAAAAAAAAAAGCCCCGGGCATGCTCGTGACGAGGGTATGAAGGCGGCCGCGGCCGCGAGACATTTGAACGAGAGAGATTACACACTGTGACCGCGCGACATTTTAACACAAATTCCCGGCTTCGGTTGTTGCGTCTTTTGGTTGATTACGCACGTGCGCGCAACGGCTCTCTCGAGTGCGACAGGAGGCAAATATCCCGGAGTAAGAGAGCTTTTCCCCCGGACGCGCACTGTAGCGGCAAACCACCCACACTTGCGTATATATCTTTTTGGAAACATAACGTATTGAAGAGGATCGGGGCATCTTGAGAGATGGCGTTTTTTACGATCGAGAGATTTCGAAGGAGGAGGAGCGCACAGCGGGCTCTTTCGAAGACGGGCCAGACGATGGGACGCCAGTGCCGCCGCCGCCGCCGCCCTCGCCCTCGCTACGCGCGCGCGCGAGCAGCACTCGAGCCAACAATCGTACGCAAAGGGGCAGGGGGGAATACTGTAAAATACCAAGCGAGAGAACAAACAAGCCAGTTTTACCCGTCGTCCTCCGCTGCGTGAACAACAGAAACAGAGGCGGGCCAGGGGGGACAGGTTCGCTCTTGGTCAGGTTTCTCAGCGTGAAAGCATAATTTACGAGTCGTGTCCCGTAGACGCGCGAACGAACACGGCAGGGTTCCTTACGGACACGCGTTGTTTCACCACTACCCGTACGGGCACCTTCCCCACGCGCCCCAACAAAAAAACAACTTTATTTTTAATTCTTTTCTTTTGCATCCCGCCACGATCTAACTCGAGTGTGAGCGAAATCTCCTTTTCCGCGTGCCTTCTCACAGGAGAGACGTCGAACGAGAAACGACTTGCCAGGTGTGCGCGAGAGCATAGAAACAAATACCCTTCGGCGGCGGCTGCTGGTGCTGCTGCTGCTGGATACGTCGTTTATTATTTTCTTCCATAGCCGCGAGACCACGATACAAAATTGACACGATCGGGAATGCGGTTCCGATTTTTTATTCGATATATCAGAGAGAATAAGAATTGATCTCTCCGCGTTAGCCGAGCGTTTCGCGTAGGACGACTGTAATAAGACCTCGCGCGAGTAGCGTTTGCAAGGATTTGTCTTTTTTCTTTTCTTCTTTATTCTTGCAGGCTTTGCTTCGAAAGTACTGTGCCTAACGATTCTCTAACGTTTTAGCGACAGTTTTCGTTATCGTTGGTTAGCGACAGCCAATGAAAGGTAATCTCTGTAATTCTTCTGTAATTCTCCATGCGATTGGCCGCCGCTAGCTAAACGATAATGAAAACTGTCGGTAAAAGGTTAGATTCCCGGCACAGGACGCGCGACTCGATAAAAAATGGCTATCCAAGTTTCGACAAGTCGTACCGAGGATTGGCGAAAGTTTAGCTATGCTTTTGTCTCGGAATGCAACGGCTCGTGGATATTTTTCGAAGCGCGAGACTACCGTCCGTAAAGTAACGATAATCGAATATCTTGGCGGTCGTCTCCTCGTTAGCGTTATCGAGCCGGGAGAGGCGAAGAGAAAGCGGACCGTGACTCAGCTGCCAGACCTCTCGGAAGTAGGCCCCTCCGCCAATTTCGAGACTCGAGCTCGCGCACAAAAGATCAACGGGACTGTGGACAAGTCTCGAACATGCGTTGATAGAGTCGCGAAGGAGAGCCAACAGTCGTGCAGCGACGGCGACAGCGGTACGAATTTCGGATCTTGCTCCTTTCGCTCGGCAGCATGGCGGTTCTTCTTCCGTGTAAGCGTCGAGATCGTCAATCAGCAAAACCGAGGGTACAACTTGAAAATTGTGCAGATCCACCAGCTGATCGACCAGACTCTCGTAATTCTCCAAATACCTGCTTTCGCGTGTGAGCGTGAGTCGTTTTAATCGCGTAGCTGCGATGAGAGGCTGTCTCGTATCTCTATTCGATATACCAACATGAATCTGACTAGTTTGAATGCCCCAGGTGAGAGTAGCTTTCTGTCGTGATAAGTAGCCGGCAGAGACTGCAGAGGTCGCGGTGTCACGTAAATAACGCGGTGACCCTTTTCCGCTCGGTCAATCGCCGCCTGTCCGATTCGATTGTTTTTTTTGTTCAAACGAGCAACGAATATCTTCTTCCCTGAATCGAAACTAAAAGACTTACCTCGAACACAAACGATTTGGTGAGCTCCGGTGGTCCGCGTAACAGCACCAATCGAGACGATCCATCCTTTGGAGTAAACATTTTCCGAGGACCTTGGAGCTTACGCACTCTCGTACTTTCGTGACTTTTCGAGGTTAAAAATCCTGTACAAACGCGCGAATGGCCTGTGATGCCGTCGGCGTCCGCTCGAATCGATAAGCCAGTTTTCCATCTTGCCGACAATATTTTTTTTTTTCCTATTCTTTCTTCGGCATTGCGCCTGTTGTATTTTTAAAAAATAATTTTATCTACACATAGAACACATGTTTCGATAGTAATCGGCAAACTTGTGTTTGCCCTCGTTGAAAATAAAGACACCGCGGCATACAGCCGCGCTCGACTATTCCTTTATTGCTAGCTCTGTTCCCTCCACGCGTTGTTCGCCAGAAACACGCTTCGGTCCAACTAAAAACTATCAAAGTAGTATGATTCACCCCCCCCCCTCTCTCTCTCTCTCTCTCTCTCTCTCTCTCTCTCTCTCGCTCTCACACACACACACACTTTCGGCCGATTATGCCGTTCGTTTCGCGACGCAGGTACAAAGTATCCATCCGCTGTGTAGATTTCGTTCGAGCAACGATATACGAGGCTAACTATTAAATAATCACAGTTGAATCGAGTAATGGCAATCATTAAAAACGCCGTATTCGAACAATACAAAATATTGAGAAAAAAGAAACGAACAAAAAAAAACACATTTGCGAGCCGTTTCAGAGTAGTTTGCGAAAATCGTGTGTCATATTTCTTCCAGTCCCGATGTTACTTGGAGCGAATAATGACGATTAAACGATTGAGAGCTGGCTCCGGTATTTGTGCGTATGATGCGGAAGAAAAGAAAATGGCAAATACCAGCCGTATACACCGTGTAAAGCCGAGCCGACACTATGCGTTTCTGTCGGAACATTCGTCAGGGATCTAGAGTGTAATATAAATTTTAAACTGTTTTAGATCCCTAAAAATACACTCTGGTAAAACCGCATAGTGGGGTCGCCTCGGCCTACAACGCGTAACCGTCCGTAGCTCCTCTGAAAAAGGGCCGTTTACAAAACTAATTGAGATTCCCGATCTTTGCAACAACGAAAAATTCGACTTCGTCGAATTTTCGTCGACGTCTGCAACGTCGTCGTCGTCGTCGTCGTCGTCGTCGTCGTCGTCGTAGTCGCTGCGCTCATCGACGTTGAACACAAAGCTAATCGTGTTCGAATTCCCACTCGCGGGAGTTAGTGAAGAAAGTGAAAATATCGGCGGTCGGGCGTTTCACCCGTGAAAATTGGCCAAATCTTTCAAACGATCGCCTGAAAAATAGATACGGTGGAGTAGCGGGGACGAGTGAATCTACTGACAAGGATAGATCGCGAGCCACTCGTTACAAGTATGTTTCGACAGGCTACTTACCTAGAGTTTTCTTTTTCGAAGCGCAGTCTTTCCTCGTTTTTTTTTCAGAACCCTCGCGATATTCGGCGACACGCTGATCAAACAACTTCATATCGTCTCTACCGCGTATTTCGGAAGGACGTTCCACTCTCTCGATGCAGTCTCGAATGAAAGCGGCAAACATGGTTGTCTCGACGAACCATTCGAGAAAATATTGCTCAGTTTTCGAGGGCAAAGCCTTGACGAACGATTCCTTCTGCGATGAAATTCCAAGGTAGAGGAGACCTGACTCCTGGATTGCGCGTGAGATGGTCGGACGAGAACACAGGGAGGAAGGGAGGGTGGGAGGGAGGGGGAGGGAGGGAGGGAGGAAAGGAGTAAGGAAGGGAAGGACGGAAAGAAAGACGCAAGACATACCTGAAAAATGACTCTTCCATCCTGCTGAGTAACAATGTGACGATCGTAGTGCGAGCAAGTCTCGACGAAGGCCCGAAGAAAAGCTTCGGAAACGAGAAAATTACGAATTCCATCGCCGGATTTGGTGTTGCCAGCGACGAGGCGAAGGGCGGACCTTATTTTTTTTTGTAGTCTCGGGGGCAGTATCGACGACTCGTCACCCATGGCGCAAACTATTTTCGACGTATCCAAGTCCACGACAATACCCTGATATGTCAAATTAAAATGCAATTGTTGGCACAAAGTTGTATTTTTTTTTCTTTTTTTTCGGCCGAGCGCGCTCTCTCTCTCGCTCTCTTTCTCTCCTTCTCTCACCTCTTTAACGGAAGCAACTTCGGAATTAGCCAAATTTCTCGATTTGAACACTCCAATGACGAAGGGCAGCGGGGCTTCGAGTATCTCTGATAGCCCAGGAATATCGGGCAAGACGGGTATAAAGGTGTGAGGCCAGCTGAAGGGATAGAGAAGACTCTGAAGGGCCTCGATGCACGAGGAGAGTTTGCTCAGTTTATCGCACAATAGGACGACTTTGCGCTCAAGAAGCAAGCTTCCGAACAGCACAACAAGTACTTTATCGCTGACAGCATCGAACAATTGACTCATGTCTTTCTCCTCGAGCCTCGGATCACAAGAGCGCACGATAACGCTTTCCGGCGTATTGTCGTTCGTCGAACCGGACGAGTTGTTCCTGAACGCGTGACGCGTTCGTCCTACTCCCATTCTCCAAACGCCATTTTTATCGGCAGGATAATCGCTCAATTTCGATATAATCGAATTGTTGTTGTTGTTGTTGTTGTTGTTGCTGTTGCTGCCCTGTTGGTCTTTGTTCGCAAAAGAGGAGAACGAGAAGAAGGACTGAGGATTCCTGTCGACGTCGACGACGACGACAACGTCGTCGTCGTCGTCGTCGTCGTCGTTGTCGTCGTTGTCGTCGTCGTCGTCGTCGTCGTCGTCGTCGTCGTCATCACCGTCATCCCCCGTCAAACGGAGATTGTCGCCGGGTTTCGGCATCGGACTGTTGTACAATTTCTTGATAAAAGTTGTTCGTTGTTTGTCCGGTAAGCCGTGTCGGGATTCTAGTTCGAGCAATACTTTACGATAAAAGCCACTGGCTCGATATTCGGTGATGAGGCAATAAACGAGAGGGAGAATCGGCCCGTCCTCGGGTCTTACGCGGCAACAATACCCGTAACGGCGGTTGCCTCTCTCGTCCATCAGTGTCAAAGAATAAAATTGATTCTGAGTCGATTGCGTGGTGATGGTGGTGGCGGCGGGCGGCGTCGCTGGTCGCCAATCGGTCGCGTCCGGAAAGCAGAAATTTTCTATCCAAGCTGGACTCTTTGCCTGTAACGAGGATACAGAGTGTGACAATTGTTTCGGGTAAGGGCGCGTCAAAACGCGGGGCCGCCGCTTCCCTAACCAACACTCACGTAGGCTGGATATTTGTCCTTTATGTAGGGCTCCCGGGTGCTCAAATTCAACTCTACCAACAAGCAAACTTGAAACAATTTTTTACGTCCGTCGAGAAGAGCGGCGGTATCGCTATCCCGTCTTTCCGAATACTTCGAGGAAACGCGCCTCACGTAATTCTTTCTTTTCTCCGTGAGACTTCGACGAAGCGCGTCCTTGCTCGGCCGGCTCGCCTTTTCCCAACTCTTGAAGAGGCGCAATTTCTCGTTGAATGACGTGAGCTCGTCACTGATCGAGGCACTACTCGAACCGAGGGAATCCGTGTCGGAAGAAGCGTTCGAGTCGCCCGGAATTTCCGTCATCGTCGTTGATTTACCAAATGCTCGATTGAGCAGCTCCTCCACCTGCAAAAACGGCCCAATCTCGTTTAAAGCGTGTACAAGCGTCGCACAAGGATTTTGCCGCGAAAACTGAAGACAGAGGAGAAACAAAGAGCATTGCAGTTTTGCTGCAATGCTGCAAGAGTGAGCAACGAAAATCAACTGCCGCCTATCGCCCCCGAGTTTCCTCTCTCGATAAATCCGCGCGGCCGCCGCCGCCGCCGCCGCCGCCGGATCGATTGTCACACAACCCAAACAAGCATCCTCTCTCATATTTGCGTATGACCTGCTCGGGTGCGGCATGAGGAGCGGCGGGAGGGAGGGGGGGGGCACCGATTACTACCGTCTAATCCTTGGATCGCGCGCTTCGCTCGCGAGCCTTTTTCGTTCGTTCTTTTATCCTATATTAACATCCATTCGTATAGGTTTTCGATGCTGTGTTCCTTACCATCTGTAAGTACGTGGTATAGCGGTAAACACGCTGCGCGCGTATCGTAGGTCGCGCGAGCTTCGACAAACAATCGATTGGGGAATAATAGTTGCATTTTTACGGTAGGTGCCTCCTTGCCTTATGGTATGAGAGAATTTTCCTTGCAGAGTATTGTCGCTTACCTTGATTTTGCCGTGCTTGTCCGGCTCGGTTTTTCCCCCATGCCCGTCAAAATTTCGAGATTCGTCGTTTTTTATCAGATCATTCGTACGCTGATGAATCCTGGAAGTGGGGAAAAGATTCTCGGTGAAGTGGTTGTTGTTGTCCTCGTAGACGCGAGGTTCTATCGAGGTGCACTGCAACGAAAAAAAAAAGAAGCCAATTGTATTTGTTCCAAGTACACGAGTTCTGCAGAACGCGATAGAGGAATCGCGGATGAACCGACTATGGGCGGAAGCATGGTTGCACGCGGTGGTAAACTGTGCTCGACGCGGATAGGTCGAAAAACCGAAGGGGACGTGAGCACGTGCGCGGAGCCTGCCTGTTCGATCAACGCTCGGTCTAGAGCCGCTTCTCGTCTGCGCGTATATTTAACGAAAATACTCGGAATAGTAAAGCGATACACGTCAAGCGTGGTAAAATAAGACAATGATAAAAATGATCGTGTTTGTAGGACGATTTGTAGGTCCCCAATGGAACGAACCAGCAACTCCTTGTGTGTGTGTGTGTGTGTGTGTGTACGCGCGCGCGTGTTTTTTGTCATCGTTATCCATAATAAACTTAAACTGTATAGCAGGAACTCCATTTTTTTTTTTAAAGTTTTTTACGATTTTTTGGCGCAAAGTCATTTCATTTTTAGCTAAAAAAGACAAATTTTGGAAAATGCAACGTAATTCAAGAACTATAAGGTTCAACAGGAAATATTTAAGATCTAAAAAGTGCATAAGTTTGTATTGGATTGCCTGGAATTTTTTCAAAATTTTCCTTTGAGATGTTTTTAGTCATTATTTTCGCTCGAAACTTCGACGAGTAGAACGGCTTAGCTCGAAAAGTATGGCGTTTGTAACAAAATATCAGAAGAAGAAACTTTTTTAATTTTCGATTTTAAGTTCGCTTACATTTGTTCGGAATGTTTTTCTGGAATATTTTTGGCCGAACCTCGGCAAATCGTCCGAACAATTAGTTGACGTATCTCGAAAACTATTGAATCAGAGACAAAATACGAAGAGGGGAAAATGTTGCAGTGTTTCATTTTGAATACAACAAATTTTTTTTTCACAACGTTTCCAAAGCACCTAGATCTGAAAAAACATTGTGAAAAAATGTTTGAATAAAAACTGAAAAAATGTCAACGTATTCAAAATGAAAAACTACAACATTTACCCTACTTCATATTTTATCTCTATAACTAAATAGTTTTCGTGATACGCCAATCAATTATTCGAACGATTTCCCTAGGTATGGGCAAAAAAATTTCGAAAGAAATTCTGCAAAAATTTCTTAAATCTCCTCTTAAATCCTATAGTTCTTGAGTTACGTTGAATTTTCCAAAATTTGTCGTTTTCGGCCAAAAATGAGTTAGCTTTGCGAAAAAAAGTGGTACGAAGCTTTTACCGGTGCGATGGTCTAGTGGTTGTTAGCGTGCTTGCCACTAAACCTGCGGACCGGGAGGTTCCGGGTTCGAATCCCAGTCGCGTAAATTTCGTCGTTAAATGTTTTTCTTTGGGATTTCGCGGCGAAATAAGACTAGTTCCACGACTAGGGGGCGAACTTGATGACCGGCTTTATTGGTATAGGTTTTCGGCAACAAAGAAGTGACGAAAGGAGTGTAGAAAAAGAAACAGTGGAGGAACGAAACAGTCACAGTGGAGGAAAATAATAGGTAACAAACGCGAACAGCGTGTACCTTAGGAAAAAAAAACAAATAATGGCACGAAGCTTCAAAAAAAAAAAAACTGATAATGGAGCTCCTGCGACCTCGTTCAAGTTTATCATGGATAAGCATGACGAAAAAAATTGCCATAAGTCCAATGCGCCAAAATCTCGATGGTCAAAAAAAACCGATAAGCAGTAACGTACAAAAGTACGTAGCGGGTCGAAAAAAAATTATAAAAAATCTTTCAAAAAAGCAAAACAAAGCTGAGTTTGTTCTCTCGAAAACGGAGTTTTCGGTACATTTGGTAATCTTTTTTTTTGACGAAGCTATGAAATTTTTAGTACGGCAAGTAATATCGACCGGTGTATCCAAACTTTTGAGCGGCAGAGAGAGAGAGAGAGAGAGAGAGAGAGAGAGAGAGAGAGAGTGTGCGCGTGTGTGCCCCTCTTTGCGTTTGCTGGAGCGAATCTTGAAACGTGGCGCCGGTCGCCTCCCCCCACGTGTCGTATCTCGAACGAGAGATACCAGTCGAGGAGAACTTACACCAAAGATACCAACAACGAAAAAGAGGAAGAAAAATAATAAACGGACGCTGAAGTATCGGATAAACGATAGCTCACCCTTGTTATCATCGTTGGGCGACTAAGTATCGTACGTCAGAGGAGCGAGGATCGCGTCGGTGACTCGACTGAAAGGATGTTCAATGAAAACTCGTCAAGAGGAAACTTTCTCACGTTAACGTAATTGAGATTAATTTCCTTGATGTATAGTCGCAGCACAAACGAGCCACTGTTTTACGCACGGGCCTCGTCCTCGTTTCTCAGATTCTCAAGAACCGCTGGGGAGGGGGGCCATAGAGTAGAAGAAAAAATGCTTTTTCCTTATTCGCTTACGAGGCGTTGGTCGAAAGAATAGGCGCACTTTTTTCTCCTTTGCTATATGTCTCGAATGCACGTTTACATTAACGGGCGCGCGCGCGCGCGTTAATGTAACGTTCCGTTTGGACGGAAAAAAAGAAAAAACAGTCGACACTCACCATGTAATGCAATTCTGGCTTGAGCGGTTCTTTGCGGTGGAGCGGCGAGGTCTGATTGTTGCCTCCTTTCCCGAACCTTAGTGCAAGGAAATTCTCGTCTCGTAGACTCCTTGATAAGTAATTACCTTCTTGGATCATGGAAATCCCATAGCCGGTAATATCGGTGCCGGTATTTTTGTCGAAAGCAAACGGCTCGGCGTATACCCGTTCGTCCGAGGTACGAGTGTCGTGCTTATTCTCCCTTCCGTCCAAGAAACCAGACAACGGTTGAAATTTATCGTCGGTAAGGATCGCCGTCGTCGAGGACGACGGCGCCGGCGGCGGCTGTGGTGGACTCGCCGGGACTCGCTTTCGTGACCGCAAATTCCCCGTGGTTACGCCAAGATTGGTAGGGAAAATTTCGATTGAATTATCGGATCGCGAGAGGGCCCTCTTGGATTCGCAATCGTCCGTGAAGTAACTCTTGAAATCCGGCTGTCTCAGCCGCCCCCCGTTGCTCTCGCTCGAGGCGCAATTCAACAAGGGCAGACAGTCGAAAGTCGAATGTTTTCGTTCTCGCGACTCTCGTCTTCGATCACTTTTTTTCGAATCCTCGAGAGTACGCGACAATCTTGGATGGCCGCGATCCAGCCTCCCCTCGGGGACGCAATTATCGTCGTTGTTGTTGCGGACCCTCGCAAGCTCGACCTGACGAGGCGAGATGACTTTCGTTCCCAGGGCTGCCCGGTGCTGAATGAGAACGCGCTCAAGCTTTTCCAGCATGCTCTTGGAGTCTCTAGACTCTTTTCGCCCAATCGGCTCGCTCGAGCCACTCGATGATTCACGCCCCCCCTCGGCTGTCTCGCGGCGAACGTGAGCGAACGTTCTCGGTGGTTTTTTCGGCGGCGGACCCGACGGCAGTGGAGCTTCCAGAGCCGCTCTTAGCGTATCGTTCGATCCTCTCACGTTGCACCAACTTTTCCCGATATCTAATTTTTGCCGCATTACAGATTCACTTTTTCCTTCGTTCTCCTCGTAGTCGCCGTCAACTCCCTCCTCCTCCTCTTCGTCGTCGTGGTCGTGGTCGTCGTGGTCGTGGTCGTCGTCGTCGTCGTCGTCATTTCCGATTCTTCTTCTTCTTCTTCTTCCTCTTCTCCTCTCCAGCTCCTCCTCCTCGTCCGCCTTTTCTCCTTCGCCAAAACTTGGTTTCTTCACTCGGGTGTACTCTGCACCGTTTTTGAAAAAGCTGCACGAATTTTGCTCACGACTCGACGAGTCGGCGAGCGTTGGTATTGCCACCTTCCCGTTGTTGTCGTCAGCGTCATCGTCGTCGTCGTCGTTGTCGTCGTCGTCGTTGCCGTCGTCGTTGTCGTTGTCGTCGTTGTCGTTGTCGTCGTCGTCGTCGTCGTCGTCATCGTCGTCGTCGTCGTTGTCGTCGTCATCGTCGTCGTCATCGTCGTCATCGTCGTCGTCGTCGTCGTCGTCGTCGTCGTCGCCGTCGCCGTTGTTGTCATTGTCGTCGCCACCGCCAGCGCGACCACTGCCACCACCATCGCCACATTGATAAATGGGTGAAATGTTCTTTTGCCGTGATATGACAGTTGTTCGGACGCTGTAACGCACGGTATCTGGCGTCTCTCTCAAGTCGCACCTTCTTGGTGGGAGAATTCCAGAGAGACGCTCCCTCGTCTGTCGCTCGTCGTAAGTTTTTCCATACTGAGGCTTCTCCTCGAAGATTCGTACGTTGCGATCAACGATCGAAACGTATCTCTCTTTGGTCGGCGAGTGAAGATTGCGCATTCTTGATGCCTTGTCGCCCCTGAACGCCGGAGTTCTCTTGATATTTGTTCCAGGATTAGAGAGTTGACGCGAAACGATGGCTCCGACCAGCGTTCGCTCGGATCTCCTCGGAGAAACGCTCGATGATCTGCCGACGCTGTTTGCAAACTCTTGCCCGCCGGAAACGTTACGCTCGAATCTTTGCTTCGTGACGCCAACCACACTCCCGTTGTTCGGTGGAGCACCGTACGACATGACGGATACTCTCGCACGTCCTCCGCTGCTTTATTCTTCCGCGTTCGGACAAGCGCCCGCACGACGATTCGCCGAGAGACCCCGAAGCGAAAACCTCGCTTCGTAGTCTCGTGCTCCGGTCATCTTTGCTCTGTAACGGGTATAGCAAAAAAATGCCCCTGTAGTTGGAAATTTCATGTATGTTAGCTTCTTTCGAGCCATTCGTGAAATAAAGCAACCGGATGCGTTACCTCGTTGAGTGTGGAACATTTCAAAACGGGACGTTTTACGTGTTCGTTTACACTCGTAGGTAGTAACGAACACGAATTTCTCGATCTACGCGAACACGTAATTTTCTTTGAGTAAGATAAACGCCCTTCCTCGATCGGACATTTGTTCGATACGTACGCTATTGGTTGGCCACTCGCGTCGCGAACAATATGCCTGCGTGTACGAGAAACTCGACTCGGGACAGCGACGGAGCACCTGTTGCGTTTGTTTGTCGCGCAAACGGGTTATGTCACTTTTTTTTTTTTTTCGCGCCGCCGTGCGTTGACATATGGCTTGTTACGCGTGCGGACACTTCGTTCTATCTATTTGACGATAGTAAGCAAGGGTGAGTCGCGTTAACTGTAAGCATGCGTCTTGTATGAATCTCGAGTACTCGGAAATTACACATAAGAAAAGCGATCCATTTTTATGGACATCCCGTTGCTGCGTATCCCCCCCGTCCGCACGATTTGTTGATAGGGACGCGAGCGGTACTCGCGAGTGTGCGTGTGCGTGCGAGAGAAACGGAGAGGGAGAGAGGTTTGCCGAGTTGGCCGACGGCTATGGGTAGCGCGGACTGCAATGGTACTTTCTTACCCACTTTTCGTTGAAAATCCTACATGCGCGGCGTGTCTGCATTAATAAAATGTCGATAGTAGGTAAAAATGACGCGGACATTGACACTTAATTTTGATAGCAATATACGGAAAAAGTCGATGGCAGTCGTGCGATACACCGTGCGTCGTCGAAGACTTGTTTTTCTCGGAAAGTTAGCTCGCCTTCATGCACGCGATTATTCAAATATTGCTTTCTCTCTCGCTCTATTCGCAACCGCGTAAAACCTACTTACGTAGTTACGCACAAGATAGAATACCGCTCGGGTAGGCAGACGCGTCACGCACACAAACACACCTCGCAGTGATAATATATACTCCAAGCGGTCAATATTGCAGTAACTATACCTGTATATGTACCTGGCGAAAGCTCAGCAGAGCTCTGCGAAGAGGAAAAATGGTGCGTTACGAGTAACGGAATGTTCGATCATTTGCAACGAAGCTGAACGACGGATGAAAAACGAAATACGTTCGACAAGCGTCGAGTTACGACGCGGACTGCACAGATGCGTCGGAAATAAAGTGAGCGCGCGAATATGTGCAACAGGCGATATGAGCGCGTCATTGCTGCTCTTGTTTATACACTCACGCACACGCGCGCACGTGCGCGCGTGTGTGTGTGTGTGTGTGTGTGTGTGCGTGTGTGTATGTCGCTATCGTCGCGCGCATATATATAAAAGTGCGGTGTGTGCACAAAAGATCGCGGGCGTGTGAATTAAGAAGCTCCGTTTTCGCGAAAGCTCGGTCGTATAACAATCGTAGAATGAATTTCACGATCAGTTGAGGTTGTCACGGGATCAGGTGAAAGTGCTACCTCCGAGCTGATTTTTTTTCCCGCAAGGATATAACAACATCCTTGCTGATGATCATGCGTAGTTCGGGTACGATGCACAGTGAACCTGCGGCACCCGAGTATCTCCGATCTCAATTTTTTTCATTGATTCCCGAAGGTTTTGGTTTGTAGTTGATTGTAGTTTACTCATTTTCCTTTGTAGTATTAATTCATTATTAAGTAATTTTTCAGCAGTTTAAGAAGGTAAAGGGCGATTTTCATACCCCGGAATGAACATTCCGGGGGATGCTGTTGTTTGGTGGTCTGAATTTTTTTCTGACCAAATGAAATTAAGTTTACTGCAATCGACTACAAACACAAACCTTCGGAAATCAATGTAAAAAATTGAGATCGGAGATACTCGGTTGCCAAGTTCACGGACATTGCACAGTAGGGTTTTTTTCCGAAATGAAAAAAAAAAAAATACATTTTTTCAATCCTCGCAACGTGGGCGAATCACATAACGCTTGTGGAAGCCTTTCGATCGTTTATTCAGTCCATTATTTATATCTGCTGAACAAATACTGCCACGCGGAGTTGCAATCGAACTAACCCTTGGCAACACCGTGAAAACGAAAACTCACAGCACAGTTATGAAATTATCAACGTTTTCTAATCACGAATTTGGGTGATACGAAGCACACAATCGAATATTACACGTTGCGTGCAAAGACGCCAATGTCCCGTCGATCCGCCACAAACCCTACCTACCTTATCGACATTCGGTAATTACACCGGGCACCTCACGCCTCAAACGAATGTTTGCTCAGGGTGTGTGTGTGTGCGCGTGTGCGTGGATACACAGTCCACACTGCTCTGATGGAGTACGCCATACCGATACACGCCTTACCATGGAGACTGTAGTCTCCATGCGCCGTAGTACTGCGATACAGTTCGCAGTTACGTACTCCTACATGGAGACTAGAGATACCAGGAGACCAAATTCCCGTTCAAAGCCACTGAAAAATGCGTCCCCGAAAATAGCACAGACGGCGCTGGGGTGCTGCGGATGTAGAGATTCGGTCTGTGTGGCTCTTCTCTCTACTCCTGTAGTTGTTTGTCCGCGGCTTGTCCAGTCTGTAAAGTCGGTAAGGTAGGAAGAGGCAGGAAAAGATTGTGCGTTTCGTCTCGGGTACAGTGACAGACTCATCAGTAGGGCTGTGTCACTGCACCCTGCCCTAGACGCGATGGGTGTTAGGATCTAGGGGAAAGACGGTTGTATATATCGTAACGCATGCCCCTGCGACCGCTTGTGAGAAACGCTGGAACGATGTGTAAGCCGCGTAGCGGTGAGATGGTGGGACTAGCAGGACCACCACACGGACACTATGTATAGTAATATATTGGTCGACGAGGTGGAAATGATAGGATGAGACTAACCTTACGACAGACCGAGCGTGACAGCAAACGTCAAAATTTCGGGCGATCACGGCTCGGTAATTTCCCCATGTCCATTTGAAGAAAAACTTTTTTGAAAGCGAGATAAGGTAAGTCTTTTGTTTAAGTATACTAAATATTCCGACTGAAAACTTTGTCACCCGTACAGTAATTTATTCAATAATTGATGCCAAAATAAATTTCCTTGTTCACTAAGCGTCTGAATAGAAATTAGTATTTTTTTCATGATAAATGTTACGAATATTATACCGTATTCGATAATTGAAAAATATTATTAGTTTTTCATTCTTGTAATTCAATTTCAGTGTGTGCAATATGATGAAAGTGTGCACTCTAGTTTGGTCATACATACTCGTTTTGCACTCTGAAAAATTACACAAGAATTAAAAACTAAAGTGTTTGATTTTTAAAACTGCTTTATCCGTACTGTATGCGTATTGACCAAATACCGTATCACTTTGTCTTAAATTTTATTACTCTGACACTTAAAAGGTAGTATGTGCACGAACCTCCTCATTAGAAAGCAAATTTATTTTTTTATATGCTGTAGTATAGACATCCAGAATGACGTTTGCGAAAATTCTGCATGCCTTACCGGCTAAATACAATAGTAATTAATTCACGAAATCAATTCGCACCTTATAGAGAATCCATGCGGATCAAACGTTGGAACGGAAATAATAATAGTTGGCGATTAGATCGGAGCTACGCGAAAAGCGATAAATAACAAGAAAACTGTCGCGGTCACGTAGATTCCATGGAAAATATAGGTTACGGGACATTTCGAGCTGATATTATCGATCGAATCGACTAATTTTTGCACTCGCTAGCCGCGTCTGTCATCCCTCCCTTTACATTATGCACATTTACACACACACACGCACGCACGCACACACACTACAAACACACGATTACACATACGGTAAACAAACACACACTTGACATTTATTGAAAGCACCTGAATACATCGTTGCCACGGATATTGCCAGAATTATGAAATGGCGGCCTGTGACAATTCAAGTCAAATCTGATTGCTATTTTGGTACTTTATTTTCATAATATGATACACAGTTATATCACATACACTTCTCAAATAATTATTTTCCTTATCATGTTTATTATTATACCCAAATGTATTATATTTTACCCTTTTCAGATTCGATAATTTATAGATTTTCTGTTGATTAGTCAATCCGCTAGTACTACTATGAAGACAGATACCAGGAGGCCAAACTCCCGTGCAAAGTCGCCGAAGTAAGCGTCCCCAAAAATGGCTCCGGCATAGATGCCGCTGGGGTGCCGCGGGCCCTATGTATATAGTAATATCATGGCGGCTAGCATCTCTGATCGGACCCATGTTTTGCGTATATCTATACATGTACTCCGGAGCACCCCAGCGCGGTCTATCTTGGATACCGTTTTGGGGACGAGTTGAAAGGCCGAGTGTGGCCTCCTGTATCTAGTCTCCATGTACTCCTAGGTGAATTTGTCTATTTTCACGTTCTCCGTGTACGTAGTACATTCTACTATGTCACGGTACTATACTACACTACGCCATACATATTCGGATTGCGTTTTTGTCAATTATTGATTTATTTTTCCTTTATTACAGACTAATTGAAGCGAGAACACAGAGTAAACCGTCTGTTAAAAGTAATGTTATAAACAATGTGTTTTCATTAAATATAAGCAATTTTTTCATAAAATACATATTTCCATGAAATATTTCAAATTTTGCCATAAAATACATATACACTTATTTACAGCGAGTGTGTTACCTACAGAAACGGATAATTATTTAATTCAATTTTTTTCATTGATAACACGCGTAGACGATCTTAGGACTATTGTCCAGGATGGCCAAGATAACTATTTAGAACATTTTTAGAGGCGACGCGACATCTGCTACCACGAATGTAATTTTTTTAAGGGGTTACGCTATTCTTAGGCTAAAATGTTTACATCAATAGTCGCTTATTTGAGGCAACTCAAATTGAAGAGAAAAGTTCAATATATGGCGAGGGAATAGCAGATTAAAGATAAACTTATTATTACAACGATGGAACTGCGAGGAAAACTTTGGCCGTCCTTTTTTCTCAAAATTATTTTTCTTCAAAACGGTGTGCACGACTTTTTGACAAATTTTCGTACAAACAAAATTTGCAAAAATTTCGTACACTTATCCAGTGTAATAATAGTTGAGTTTTAGCCGATCTTTTTTCAACTTTTTTTTCATTAATTTTTATTTCTCAACAATATTTCGAGGGAATATTTTTTAAACTATGAGAAAATGGCGAGAAAAGTAAAAACGAATTTTGTAATGGGGGAAAAAAAAAACGGATCGCCTACTTTGAGTGTTTTTCAACAAAGATTCGAGTCTATACGGAAGAAAGACGAATCGCGGATTGTCCCGTTCGCGGTGGGACGACGAACTCCCAGAGTCATCTGTGCCCAAAACGAGCAAGCTCAATCTTTCTGCATACAAACGCGTGCCAGTTTGTTGCGTGATGCATATGGGTAGACGTGCACGCGCGCGCGTGGCTGTGTGTGGTTGTGTGAAATCGAACTCGAGCGAAGCAACGGCTCACGGCGATGATTATGAAACACGGCGATAGCGCCGCACTGGATCGTGATTCAATTCGTACTGGTTGAAGTGATAACCTATTGGAAATAAAGAAAATACGTCAAGATGCAGGCAAGTTTGTTGAATCTCGTGACAAGTTCCGTCGTCAGGGTAAGTCGAAAGGAAGAAACTTCGTAAAACAGGGTTATTACCGGAGTTTCTCGGTAATCCTCGGCTATAGCTGTTGCAATAATTTCATACGAGCTTTCGATGAGACGAGAGCGGCCCCCGTTGAATCGAGTATCCCTTCGTGTGCGCTTGTTCTCAGCCGTCGTGCGTAAAAAATGTTGCGAGGCCGGCTGCAGCGGCGGTGGCTCAGCAGCGGCGATACGCCAGCACCTTGGACGCGGACGTGGTGGTTATAGGAGCCGGTCCCGGTGGTTACGTAGCGGCGATAAAAGCCGCTCAACTGGGTATGAAGACGATTTGCGTGGAAAAGAATCCTACCTTGGGCGGTACGTGCCTCAACGTCGGCTGCATTCCGTCAAAATCCCTCTTGAACAATTCCCACTACTACCACATGGCGCACAGCGGAGACCTCAAGAATCGGGGTGTCATGGGTAAGCGCTAGACTTTTTAATTCCTCTCAAAAGGCAAGCGCGTGCGCACACGCGCGGCTCAACGAGCTTCTCTCGTCGCAGTGGACAATGTGCGGCTGGATCTGGAAAAGTTGTTGGAGCAAAAGGATACGGTGGTAAAGGCTCTGACGGGCGGCATAGCGGGTCTCTTCAAGAAAAACAAGGTCGAATGGGTAAAGGGTCACGGCAAGATAACCGGGAAGAACGAGGTGAGCGCTCTAGGTGCGGACGGTAGCGTCCAAACCAAGATAAACGCCAAGAACATAGTCATCGCTACGGGCAGCGAAGTAACTCCCTTCGCCGGTATCGCGATAGACGAGAAGAGAGTCGTCTCGTCGACGGGTGCTCTCTCTCTGAATCCCGTGCCGAAGAGGCTCATCGTAATCGGAGCGGGTGTCATCGGTTTGGAGCTCGGCTCGGTCTGGCAGAGGTAAGGGGTAAGCGGCGAAACATTCTCCTCCCCCGCCTCTCCCGAAACTGCCATTGAAACTTTTTTCGCAGGCTCGGCTCGGAAGTAACGGCAGTAGAGTTCATGCCGTCTATCGGCGGGGCTGGTATCGACGGCGAAGTGAGCAAAACTCTGCAAAAAGTTCTCAGCAAGCAGGGTCTTAATTTCAAGCTCGGCAACAAAGTAACGGGAGCGCAAAAGACCGATTCGGAGATTCAAGTTTCCATCGAGGATGCCAAAGAACCGAGCAAAAAGGAGACTCTTGCCTGCGACGTTCTTCTCGTGTGCGTCGGAAGGCGGCCGTTCACGGAGAATCTGGGCCTCGAGGAGATGGGTATCGAGCGCGACGAGAAGGGCCGAGTTCCCGTCAACAACAGATTCCAGACCGTCGTGCCCAAGTAGGTGACCGGGTAGAGGGCGGCGGGTATTGGTTTCTTCGAGGAAAGAGGAAGAAAAAAACGTAGCGTTGGATTTTCGCAGCATCTTTGCAATCGGTGACTGCATTCACGGTCCAATGTTGGCCCACAAAGCCGAGGACGAGGGAATAATTACGGTCGAGGGTATAGCCGGTGGAGCGGTTCACATAGATTACAACTGCGTACCCAGCGTCGTTTATACTCATCCGGAGGTCGGCTGGGTCGGCAAGACCGAGGAGGATCTCAAGAAGGAGGGTATCGACTACAAAATTGGCAAATTCCCGTTTATGGCGAATTCACGGGCGAAAACGAATTTGGAAACGGACGGTTTCGTCAAAGTACTCGCCGATTCGGCGACCGACAAGATTTTGGGTGTTCACATGATCGGCCCGGCTGCCGGAGAACTCATCAACGAAGCCGTACTCGCGATGGAGTACGGAGCGAGCGCCGAAGATGTCGCGAGAGTCTGTCACGCTCATCCGGTAACTCCCTTTCGTCAATCGGGAATTTTACCTCCAACGCGACGCGGCACGCTCTAAACTTTCCTCTGCTGTTTTCATTTGTTCACAGACGTGTTCCGAGGCTCTCAGAGAGGCTCATCTCGCCGCTTCCTTCGGCAAACCCATCAATTTTTAAAATATATCCGCGAGACGCACGTCTGACCTGTGTCGTATCTCTAGTCCCCACGAGCATTCTCCCTAATAGCTTGACGGAGAAGAGGATGAGAAGAATCGGTGCGAAATAAGGGCTGTAAATAGAGAGGGAGGGGGGGAGAGAGAGAGAGAGAGGCGTCGCGCGCGCGCGCGATCGAGGACGACAGAGAGAAGGATGACGATGCGGCGTGCACGGCCGAAGAAAACAAATCAACAACTTATAGTGTATTTATAAGGGAAATAAATAGCTCACGAAACCAGTGGACGAATTATTTATAAATCAAACACTTGCAAAATCAATAAAGAATTTAAATAACGGTGGGACCTCGAGAATAAGTAAAAGATAACGAAATTCGCGCGTTACCTCCGATCATCTGAGGCGACACAACGAGGCGCTGTGTGTGGTTCAATAATAAGGATTCGAGGAGTACAGGAAACATTTGTAAGTGGATAGTGCGATTACGCAAGAAAAACGACGTTACGCTCGACGAAAAATATCCAAACATTGCTGAAAGAAGGAAAAAAGCGCCACGGAAAACGATTGAAGTGAAATTTTAGCAAATTAGGAGTAGAGAGAAAGGAGCATCTCGGGGCGGCATCGTTGCCGCGGTCATCTCGAGGAGGGGAGAAATTTTTGTCGCCGTTTGGAAACGGCAACGCCGATCCACGGGACTCTAGCGAGACTCTCGTACCAGTGCTGTACTTTCGGTGTAGCGTGCAGCAGCAGCAGCGGCGGCGACAACTGCGGTGGCTGACGGCACACACCCAATGTTTGTGTTTTTTTTCTTCGAATTTTGAGATTCTACCTGTTTACCGAGCAACAAAGTGCATCCCGAATAATTCTCACATAGGCATGTAGGGTGACTCGTTTTTTTGCTCGGACCTGCGTATTGGCACGGTCATGATGTGGACGACGACGAAAACGACAAAATACTGCGTCGGTGAGTCCTCACCCGTTTATACGATAAATATTCCACATCTCAGGCACCTCTGTATTCCCAGTGTCTAAATAATGTCTCAAACTGGCGTCCCCGATCATTCGCGCGTTGTATCGAGCCCCCCCCCCCCCCCCCCCCCCCCCACCCACCGACAACATGCTCGACGAGTTTAAAGATAATTCGCGGCCCGTACGAGCGCGCTGCTACCTTGCGGAACTGTCAAAGTTGCGTCGCAAGATTCGTCGGTTGTTGCGTCGTACGCGTCAAATTGTCGTGTCACCTCTCGGACACGAAATTTAGGGGCTCTCGGTATCTCCTTGATGAACGAATAATATCGCGTTCCATCTAGTACGCGAAGCGAAATAGTGTAACCGCGCGATGAGATTTTTGTAGAGTAGGAGCGCTCGAGTATTGCCTCGTGCGCGTGCTCTCGCTTTCGTTTCCCTCTCGCGTATATACGTTCCCCCCCATTCGTGCATCGATCGTCGTCGTATCGCCCCCACCAACCAGCATTCCTACCGGTGATGAGACCCGGAGAGATAAGAACGACGCTCGTGTGGAAAGGGCTGATTTTTTTTATCCCTCTCGAATCTCGTTGTTCCTGTTGCTTCGTTAGATAAGCCGATGCGAGAGCTCTCTTTCTCTCGGACCAACTCTCACAATTGGATATAAACAAAGTATCGCGGAGGTGACGGGGGTTGGCACTACGAGCCAGCTACAATCGAATTACACGCTCGCAGTTTACGTATGTTACGCAATTTCCGCTTTCGGGTCGCGAGAGACACAGATGGAGAATGGAAGCTCTTATCGAGGATTGAAAGGAGCTTGTTGAAAAATTTGTTCGGGGCGATAGAATAGAAGGGAAGTAAAAAGTTATACTCGAAGTCGCGCGCGACGCACAATACAACTCGACCGAGGCGTCTATCGCTGTCGCGGAAAAAGACAAAGAATGGCTCGGAAGCATGCAGCGTCATCCATTGGAAGATTAAATTCGAGAAGGTCGCTGTGTTCCACCGCGAAGCATGGTACTCTCGCGTTTCTGGATTATTTGCACGAACAGGTGCCAATTACCAGGCGCGCACTCTCGAGAGCCGATAATTATGATCGAGGGAACGAGAAAATAAGAAAAAAAAACAGTAGGAAGCCCGCGTGTGCATCCAATTATTATCCACGTGCGTCGCAAACACGTACAGAGCGTTCCTCGCTCTCAACCAATATACATGTATAAATTACATATAGATGCGACATTTGAAGGATATATACCCGTATAGGCGTCGCTCGCGACGATCGTCGATTATCGCGTTATCGCGAATTTCCGGCAGTGCAATTTCCGTCTTATCAACACGCGAGATTGGGAGAGACGCGCGAATTGGTCTTTCGTCAAATTTCACAAGGTTTGTGACAAAGTACGCGAGTGTCGAGCGATGGGAAATTCGAAGCTAGCATATAGAATGGCCGGAAACACGTTCAAACATTACGGATTGATTCAACGTGTTATCCGTTTGGTTGAATGGGTTATTGGAGATGGAAACGTTGAGGGATAGGTAGACGAAATTGATTGGTGGACGAGGATGCGCGTTGATCGATCGATTTTCTGCGAAAAACTGGGAAAGCCTTTCTCGCGAACATGTCTTTGCAGGATGTTCGTTTTTCGCTCGCGCCTCATTGCTCAAGAACGATAACTCGCGCGCTCGGAGTGTCCGTTGCGACGAGAGAGAAACTCACGGAGGGGGTGCATGCTGTTGTCCGTGATATATCGGAGCGAGCGGACGTTAATCCTGCTCATTCGGATGCATCTCGCGTTTGCCGTCTCGCCCCCCCCCCTCTCCCCGTGTGCTCGCTTCGTTGAGCGGAAGTCCGTGTCATACGCGCATTGTCGCGCCGCGTACGTATCCGGTCGCGTCGTCCCGCCGAATGCTCGATTTGTACGAATCGTTCCCACTCGCTTTTTTCATACTACATATATAGTAAAACTCCGATTAAGCCGGGTCGAGAAAACCAAAAATAAATGAAATCGCCTAGCTTTATTGTGGTACAAGAGTTAAATGCGACGCAATGTACCGTAAATGATTATTCTTAAATATAACAAGTCACGTAAACGCGGCAATAAAATTGACATAAAACGATGTATAAAATGTATTTTGGATTAACCGTGGTTTCAGTTCCGTGCATCGTTCGGCGGCCCCGAGCACACCCCGCTTAATCGGAGTCTTACTGTACAATGATGATTGTTGAATGTTTGTACGAGGAAGGCGCTCGAAAATGCCGTTGCGCCGTGAAAATAATAAATCGAGAAAATTGGTGGGACCGAAAACACTTGTTTCGGACAATAGAAGAGGGGGGGGGGGGAGAGAGAGAGAGAGAGACTTGATGTGTTTGGTGTTTTCAGCGGTGTACAACTGGAGGGGAGACACGCGGTACGGCTTGCCACTGGAGATTGGCGAGACGGTGCAGATATTGGAAGAGTGCGCAGGTAAATCGATCTTACAAAATGAAAAGAGCACAGCGGTCTCATTATTTTCCAGCCTTTCTGACGTTTAATTACGGTTCTAAACGATTAACAGGCTGGTACAGAGGCTTCGCGAGCAAGAATCGCGCGGTCAAAGGAATATTTCCAAGCTCGTACGTTCACCTGAAACCCTGCAAGATCGACAACGAGGGGCTCTTTGAATCCGTCATACCTCTCGAAGATCCGGTCGTGAGAGAAGTAACGCTAGTTCTCCGAGAATGGGGTTGCATCTGGAAGAGGCTCTACGCGGTGAGAGCTTTTTTCTTTCTCCTTTTCACGAATACGATCGCGGCGCCGCCGCCGCCGCCGCCGCCGCCGCCGCCGCCGCCGCACACCGCACACCACCGATAGCTTGAGGTATATCGTGTTCTTGCAGGAGCGAGAAATTTACAAGTTCAACACTCTGCGAAAGGTGATGCGGGAACTGTTGGAATGGAGGAGACAGCTATTGGCGGGTACACTCACGACGGACCAAACACGGGAGCTCAAATTACGGATAATCAACAAGGTGGATTGGGGAAATCGGTGAGTCGCGTTGGACTTTTCCCGAAATATTTGAACCAACACGAGTGGGTTGAGGAGCCCCTCTCTCTTTTTAAAAACGTCACATTTTGTTTATATTTATTCCGTTGATGGTTAAAGTTCGTATATCTAGGTTCTACAATCACAATCGAGACAGCAATCTCGCGAAATGTCGAAGGAGAGGCCTTTGAAAGTACCGTTAAAACAAGAGAAAATAATATTCCGAGTCAAGCACGCCACTCGTCTCGAAAATCCGCTCGGCCTCCCTCTTTCGTCGATATCGATCGCGCGCGAGCTCCTTTTTTTTTATCTCTCATCTCTATTCGCACGATAGTTACTTGGCACATTGATTATTTATTTGATTTTCTTCGTTTTTTTCTTTGAGCAACTATTCCTACGCTATCGCGAAACGACCAACGAGTACGCGAACCCTCCGAACAATATACATATAATTATATATGTTTGCGCGAGTGTGTGTGTGTGTGTGTGTGTGTGTGTGTGTGTGTGTGTGTGTGTGTGTGTGTCTAAACATACGAGTTTTGTCTTGTTCGACGCCCTGGACGGAATTGGCGTTTGGATAATAAGATTGCTAAAAAAAAATGATTTTCGGAAGAAAATGCCTGATATCTCGTGACTGAGAGTGGCTAATCGACGAGTTTCGGAAAATAACATTGAAAAGAATAAATTTATCGCGGTATCGCAGCCCCCCCCCCCCCCCCCGGTTCAGACATCAATTGCACAATTTTGTCGCGTTCCCGAATGTACCGGTCGAGCATTGAAACGTTCCACACGACGCTGGTTGGAAAAAAATACGATATTGCCGCAAAGTGGGGAGAACCCCATTCTCCTCGCCTTTCCCTCAATTGTCGCGAAGCAAGTAAAGGTTATCACATATTACGTAAATCGAGTCATATCTCGGTGTCTTTGGAGAACTTTTCAATTTCCGGGTAGATCGGTGACATCTCGAGGGTGGAGGGAGCGGAGGGCATCGAGGCCGGTGAGGCTCCGCTGCTCGAGCCACCTACGTGAATACGACGGGAGAGCTCGTCCAGTACCTCGTTGAAGACCATCATGTTCAAATTTTGACCGAGCAAGTGAATGAGCAAAAAGTCACCAACCTGAAAGAAGAGTAAGAGAGCGTGAGAGGCGTGGGGGGTTGGCGGCGAATAGTCGGCGGGGAGCGGGGCTCCGAGGGTCTTATTCTCTCACTTGAGTCTCGCGGACGAGGGCGCTCACGCCGGCGGGCGTGCCGAACTTGAAGCGTTTCTTGAGGATCGTTTCTCGCGTGCTCGGCAATAGAACAACGGCCATACTGTAGAGCAACGCGAGGCCGGACATAAGGGCCAGAAGGATGAACCAGAACCAGAGAAATATGTAAATTTTTTCGTTGAGGATGTTGAGAGCGAGAACACAGAGAGCATCGAGCTTCTGAATGGTGCCCGAAGCTCCGAATTTGTGGAAGGTACACTTTGTGATACGGGGAAAAACTTGAATCATCGGATCGCTCCGCTGTTCCTGATTCATGTTGCTAAATTTGACGACGTCGGTACCGTAAGTGAGAAAAGCGCCGCCCAAAAAGGTGTCGACGAAGAATATATTTCCTACCTGAAACAAAGACGATAGATAAAAATTCGATGGAAGAAAAAATGGGGGAAACAAAAAAAACGAGAAAAAAAAAAGACTCGAGTGAAAATGTACTCACGACGTTGACAAAGTTGAGAGCCTCGCAAAAGAAGTAACCGGCCGCGTAACTGTTGTGCAGGTGAAGAGTCTCGACGATGTACTGGACGAGTCTTGAGGCCCGAGCCTGCCTCTCCTGCTTGTTTTCGACCAGAGCGCCCCTCATACCCTCCGATATCATTCTCATTTTACCCTCCTCCCACTGTTTCCACATCCAGTGAGGCACGTAGAAGAGTATACCCTGGAAAAAGAGCATGAAGGGCACCCACTGGTAGTAGGAGTGAAACTTTTTCTCGCCCACGTCGGTCCCGAGGCCCGGATGAGCCACGTGGGTCCCGATGGCTTTGTCCTGATTTTCCGGGAGCGTGAACGTATACGTTATCCAGCAGTAATTGTTTATCACGTGATGCGGTACCGCTCCGTCCGCTATGCAGTTTATCGCGTCACCTGTGCCCAGTAGTCTTGAATTATAATTTCGTACGAGGTGGGAGGGGGGGTGTCTGGTTCTCGCGAGCGACTCTCCCGGACTCACCTATCAGATTGTTGGCTGTAACGATGATGCAACAGGCAAACAGTATCGCCGAAGTGATCCTATAGTGAGCCCTGAATACCATGTTGTCAATTATTGCCTTGTCGATGAGATATCGTACTTTGACGAAACCGGCGACCGCCGAGACTAGCCCGAATACCGCCATTCTCGACTCGTTTCACCGCGCGCGCGCGCGTGCGCGCAGAGTAACCTGCAACCAGAGTGCAAAGAAAATGAAAATGAAAATAAAAGCTCGTGAGAATGTGTCGAGGGAATAATTGTTAGGGGAAGGGGGTACGTGGGACGCGAGCAGCGTGCTCGTTGGATCTTTATTGGTCAATTTAGAAGACTCAAGGGGTCGCCCTGTTCGCTACGCGTCTCGGATTTACGGAATTATTGACCAAGCGAATGACGGGGAAGGAGGGGGGGGGGGGGGGTGGCTCGTGTCGTTGAATGTGCGCGCTCGATCGAGATCTCGTACTCTCGCGGGACAAGACGCGAGTTACGTGCTCTTCTCTCGTTAAAATTTCTCGTCGCGTTCAATTGAGTCCAATGAGTAGATGCGAACGCCAAAGAAGACTTCCCAGCATCTTTTTTGTTGTTGACCTTTTCGAAATTCCAGAAACGCAAAAGTGGCAATGGCCAGTCGGACGAGGTGAGGAAACGCGGTGTCGAAGCTTGCTCTTGCGAGAAAACTGGAAAAATGACTTTTTAGAGAATCTTTCGTAACTCTTCTTCTGCCTGCGGGCTCTCGACTCGAAGCAATGAGTCGAGAGTAATCCCCCCACCCGTAACGCTGTACTACAATGTAGCGCAAAGTAACGGTCGCGAGAGCCTGTGACGCGCGCGCGCGTCTTTCATCCGGCAAGATACGGGAGAACCGTGAGAGATATCGTATCGCCCCGAAGGCTCTCAATTTTAAGATCCTCGCTACATCGAATAGTGGACGCGACAAGCAGGTCAAAAGCTTTCTCCCGCCCCCGAATATTTTTCCTTGCCTACCTTTATACCGCAGAAAGAAAGTGACGTGGAAAAATGCACTTTCCCTGTTTGGATAGGTTTCGTTCGCGTGACGCAAAAGAAAAAAAAACTAGGTTTCCCGCGAAGGAGCTTTAAACACACTTGAAACGTAAGAACGGGGGAGGCATAAGTTGAATATCGGAAGAGCGTACACGGGGGGGGGGGGGGGGGCACGGTTTATCTGGATCGTAAACCAGAGGAATTATGGAACGAGGTACGGAGCGCTCGCGCAGACTTTTGAGGGAGAGAGAAAGAGGGACACGTGTTGCACAGCGGTACAGAGCGGAGAATCGAGTTTGTTTTTTCGTTCTCTCTCTCTCTCTCTCGCCCTCGCTCGTCGGTACACGTCGGGAGGAGCTTGCTCGCGACGATGCAAAGCCGCCGACGAGACAAAAAAAAAAGAGAAGCGGAATAATAAAATTACGGCGATTGGTATTTTTTGACCTCGAATCGCGCGACGCATCACGGCTAAGTACATCGTGAAGGAGGGCGGCGAAGCGTTGAGCCGATTCTGAGCGCAAACGAGTGGTCGCTTCGAAGAAACGATACTCTCGCGTCAAGCACCTCGGAAAAGAAAAAGAAGATCAAGAAATAAAAGCAGAGCCAATGCAAGGACCGGGCCCGAATATAATTTAAAGAAGAAAAAAGAAAGAAAAAAAACGTGTCCAAGTTTGTTTCTTTTCCGATGATATTGCAAACTCTCAACGTTCCGCGCGTATTCACCGCGAGGAACTTCGACAAAAATAATAAAACAAGATACAAAAGAGTGATATGGCCGAGGATTATTTACCTTGGTTCGTGGCGACACTTGCTCGGCGTGCCCCTTCTAAATCCTTTCTCAGTTGTGTGTTCTCCGATCGAGAAGGAGACAGAGAGAGAGAGAGAGAGAGAGAGGGCTCCGTCGTTTCGTCGAGACACGATTGTATATCACCGAGCTTCTGTCTCTCTCGTAATCTCTCTCACCCCGTTAGCAATGCGCGCGCGCGTGCGCGCAGGAGGAAAAAGAGTTTTAAAAAATGCCCACGAACACGACGGGAAACGAAAAAGCGGCGAGTTTGAGGGAGCGAATATTGCGGGACGTGTGAAGGACGCGCCAACGGGGCCCGTCGAGCGACTCGGGAGCGACTGACTGCGCCGAGCAACGCTGCCTGCTACGCTCGCTAGCCTCGCGTCACCCTCCGCGGGCCCCTTGTCCTGCCCGTCGGCGTTGCCGTAACCGCACACGCGCCCGCCCGCCGATCGTCGGGGCCAACGCGTCCTGCAGCGCCAAATATAAAGGGCCGTAGTTGGCGCTCTCCCGGGCCCGCAAAGGTACGCCCTCGTTCTTTGGCTTATGTTTGGCCAGGTGTGTCTTATTGTCTCTTGCTGCATTGACTCTGCTTCGAGAAACTCGTTTAATTTTACGTGTACCCGAGTGAACGCCTTTTCGTCTTTCCTTTTCTTCTCACAGCGTTTCGTAGGCCCGAGTAAGAGAGAGGAGGAGGAGGAGGAGGAGGAGGAGGAGGAGGAGGATAAAAGTATCGTGAAAAATGTGACGATATTTGGGCGGGGCGCGAATCTTTTAATTTTTCGTCATCGTGCGCGGCCAAATCTCAGCGAGAGTGAAATATGCAACAGTCGAGACCAATGTCCTTGGCTTCTCTCGAATATTTATCAAGTCAAACCTTCTGAAGTTTCTACATTCTCTTTGTCCACACCCTATTCCCCACGAATGGAGCAGATTTCGGAAAAACATGATAGTATTTTGCGTATACGTTCCAGCGAAGATGCACAAAAATGCATTGTTGTATGATTCTTTCGTTTTTAAGCTTGGTCCGAATATTGAGGAATTTGTGAGGGTCGTCCTCGGCGAGTTAATCCATCGGCTCGTATACGCGTATCTCCGAACAACGAAAGAATAACCCCAAATGTTTCGATTGGGCTCTTTGATACAGATAGGTACACGATCGAGCGAGCGATAGAAACGAGAAAGAATAAAGAAAAAAGGGCGGTGGGAGCGTGGTCCACTCGCGAGAGAACGGAAAGCGTCGTTGGGGCTTCGTATAAGTAGGGGGGCCTGGCCGGCGAGAGGTAGCGCGAGTGAGAAAGAAACAAGTGACTCGGTGGGTCCCCCCGCTGTGGCCCTACGTGAAGGGATCGCGGCGAGAAGATGCGCGCTGCAGCGGCGGCGGCGGCGGCGGTGGCGGTCTACCGAGTATAGTTTCTTTTATCCACATCGCCGAGGCAGGCGGACCAAAGTTTTCAGCACGGTGAATACGCGTGTAACCATGCCGAGAACCTGTTCCCCCGTCGTAGTTCGCGTGGGCTCTCTGTTGCTTATATTGTTCCTTTTCACGAGTCGAGAAACGACCGGAGAAAATTCTTCTCTCTCTCTCTCTCTCTCTCTCTCTCTCTCTCCCTCCGTCACTCTTTCTTGTTCTCCCTCGAGCAGTCCTTTCTCGCGCAGCGTCGGGGCAACGTGGATGGATGGGTGTTGGCCCGTACAGACATAAGATGCGAGTGGGAGAAGCTTCTCTCGATCCTCGTGTCATCGAGCTTAGCGTACAATCGTATCGTAATGCAGCCGTTCTACGGCCGGCTCTGACAAAATTCTAGCGCTGCCCCCCCCCCCCCCCCCCCCCGCCGCCGTGTATGACAATCTCTCGTTCTTTCGTGTCACCAGACATTCAATTGAAATTTATAATACGGCCGGTTTTCCCCGCAAAGTCAATGCAAATTAATATACTTATTGCAGAAAGGGAGAGAATGTTTCGCAAGAGCGACGAGTGGCAACTATGGCATAGTAAATGACGCATATCCGCGCGCAAGTGTCGCACCAAAATGTATTGCCTATGACGTGTAGTACACGATACCATACGTTGTAATCGGAGGACTACGCCGGCTGCAAAATGGACTTGTCGAGCAAAATGTTGATAATTCATTTTTTTTTAAAACACTTTTTGACCGAAAAACACGTTTTTTTTTCTCGCTCAATTGGGGCTCATTTGATTTTCGTTGCCGTTTGAAGCTTCGCTCCGCGTGCCTTTTCTTCGTTATCGCTTTCGCTATAAACAAAAATTAGCGTAAAACAAATGATTAAAAACAAGCTTTTATTTAAAAGGTACTGTATTATAAAGTTAAAAGTAATGTTCGGTAAAATGAAACATCAAAAGAGTATAACGGCAAAAAGTCCCTTCCTTGCAGATGACTCATCATAGGTGCAAGGGGGACGCAAAAGATACATGAACGTAGGTATTTAAAAATATGAAATATACAAAAGCTTCAGAGGTTATTTTATTCGTCAAAATTCTTAAGTAGTTTGTTACTCAAGACGTGTTTAACCTCAAGCTTTTGAAACGTTAAAAGAATATCTACGTTTATATGTGCCTTTTGATGAATACTTGCACCTATGACGAGTGACCAAGGAAGGGACTATTTTGTAGCTATACTGTTTCGATTTTCAATTTTAACGAACATTACTTATTACTTTTCCGTTACGCTTTAAATAAGAGCACGTTTTTAAAAGTTATTTTACGCTTATCTTATACTTGATGCTTTTTGCTATTATAATTTGTTTATTTATTTGCCTTGCCGCAGACCTCCGTGCTATTCAGACAATGACGTATGATTCATCGAGTAACGTTGATTTTTAAAACATTTTTTGCAGACATTTAAATTTGGCAACTATCGGTTTTTGCCAGTTTTACCATACATTTGCATCCTTTTCGGCCAAAACTAATGAAGACATCGAGATGAAACGAACGCCATTCTCCAACTCTGTCAAAATCTTTTTCAACCCCCCCCCCCCCCCCCCCCCCCCCCGTGAATCTCCGCCTCTCGAGTGAAAGCAATGATTATTGAAAAATTTCGGAATTTTAGCGATCGGAAAAAGTGGCGAAAGGGGTGGTCGCAAAAATAAATATTTGTTTCACCTTTAAGTTATTCCAAGAGCGCATCTAATGGGGAATCTCCGGTCGATTACGAATATCGTCATGTTTTTGTCCAGAGATATAATTGAGGCTTTTGAGGGAAATAAACGGTGAATTCGTATTTCGAGACGCAAAATATATCGAAATGGAGTGGTGAATTGTTTGTTTATTAATTTTTTTTGTGTGTATGTACTTACGCCATGTTCTTTGCTGCAATTCTGCCAAGTACCTTTTCGAGACTAAACAAAAGAAAGAAGAAAAAAAACAAATCCGGCCAGTTTCTGAACATCTAGGGCCAAATTGAACGAATTCTTGCTTTGAAAACGCTCCGATTTGTATGCGTCGATGACACACGCACCGATGCGAACGTGCGATATGCGCGTGGCTCGACCGGTCTGTCCTACAGAATTTAGGCCCAGGGTCCAGTCAATCGAAGTGTCATAACTGTTTACAGGCACAAGAGTCACAAGGCGGATGAAGATATTTTTATTAATAAAAAAAATGAATTATACACAACACTCCTACAAAAAACGAAAAAAGAACACGTATGTTGTTCCATTAAATTGCTGCTTTGATAATTTCATTATAACGCATCGTTGAAAAATATGCACGAGAGAAATAGAGGCAAAAGAAAAAAAGTGAAAATTTGAACGTCTTGGAAAATGCATCAATAGAAACACGAATTGGCATAGAAAATACAAAGAAAGAAAGAAAAAAAACGCGTTTTTCTTTGAATATGTAGAAAGAGGTAAGAAAAAAGTAAGCAATGTCCGTGTGAAAAGATCTCTTCTCAAGATCGAGAGGCGAAATAGGTGAGCCGTGTGGATCGTTAGGTGATTATATACTACAAGGACGCGACAAGTCGATATCTCGGTACAGAGATGCGCGGTGGTAACGCGTGACGTGCTCGACTATTTGCGCCAATTGGGCGCGTTCGCGAGGGGTTCGCTAGCGTCCGCTCAACGAGGATTCGACCCTGACTGATTCCCCGTTGACCTTCCGTACAACAGATTTAATCGAGCTTCGCGCATCCCCGCACCCGCCGATCGCGCTATCCTTGATCGCAGGAGGCAGGGGACAATCGCGCCGCTTTTCTATTAACGAATAATTGCGAATCTACCTGGGGGCGGGAGCTATTCCTGCATCTAACGTTACAAATATTCATCTCAATCTCGTTTCTTCTTCCTGTCGCATGCTAAACGTTGACGCGTCATCGTGCGAAATGCAACGACTCTTTTCGCTGCCATATTCATGCGCGCTTGCCGCGTCTCGTTCGAAACTTCTTCCCGAGGACAAGGCCAAGTGGCCGAGAGAGAGAGAGCGAGAGAGAGAGAGAGTGAGAGGCCCGCGGAATATATCGACGTCTTTGGAACGGGGTATAGGTTCGTGGAGGATAGCGGCGCGCATCACCGCCGGACCAGAATCGGCGCGAAGGGGGTATAGCGGCAACAGCGGACATTGCCTCAACCTGTTGTCTCCACGCGTTCGGGTCTCCACGACTATGGCTTGCGTTGTATCGAGCGAACGTCAAGGGTTGGGAGTGATGACCGATTGTAACGACGACGACGACGACGACTGCGCCGACTGCGCCGCACCGACCTAGCGCAGCGATGATCACGATCGAGCCCCTCCGAGCGATCAACGAAAATATTCAATTTACGCATCAACTTGACTACTTTCATCCACCCCCCCCCCCCCCCCTCCGTTTCGTTGAGCTAGACCGAAAACGGGGCGAAATATATTCAAGTGTACGATTCTCAATGCGAAAGAATCCCAAGAGAAAGAGCTGTGGGTATGCTTGATAGAGATCCTGTTCGTCCAGCCCTCGAGTAAAATCGAGATTGTGTGTGCGAGGGTGTCCGCATAGCGCGTCGCTTCGAGTATACGTGGCTGGTCCCGCACGTATATCTCTTGGACGCGCGTGTACCTGCATTCCAAAAGGCCGAGCCCTCCTCGTTCTCTCTCGCTACCTCTCGCTCCCTCTGGCAGCCTGGCAGCGAGCGGGGGGGGGGGGGGGGGGGGGGGGGGGCACCGCCGCGACGCCTGAGCAATATTCAATCGCGCCTTTGGATCTAAAATAAAGAGAGTATAAGATTGTTCGTCTCGAAAGAATGCGGCGGCGCCTGCGCGTGCGTAAGTCGTTGAGAAAGACGGCGGCGGCAACGGGCTTGATATTTGAGCGGAAGAAAAGAAAAAACTCGTTGATAGACGAGTGTGTGGCGAATGGCGTTTGGTATGTTTTCAGAAAACTCGGTTTGGATCTGGTGCCTCGTCAGGGTGCTCACATGGTCGATCCCGACAGCGTGTCAGTCGTCGAGCTCTATCACGTGGTAGGTACAAGTAGGAAAAAATTGACGGATACTCGTTAGCGGAGTGGGGCAAGGGGATTATTATTAACGAGTGTGTGTGTGTGTGTTTTTGTCGCGTTTGTTTGGGTTCGCAGCACGTGCAGAGCGCGGAAAACTCGCAGGGCGCCTCGGCGCGGGGCACCCTCAGGCGAAAGGAGCACAAAAAGGTCTTGACCCACCATCTGTACTTCTGCATGCGTGACTTTGGTCACTCGATCGGTGAGGATGCCGAGATATATTTCTCACTGTGGGACGCGCGCCGCGGACAGTACCTGAGCGAGAGATTTCTCGTTAAAATATCGAAAGAGGGCTTTTCGAATTACGTGGAAAAGTTACACAGCAACTGTACGATTTTTACGGATCTTGGAAACGCCGATCTCAGCCGCGATCTTCACATAGTAGCTCACGTGATGCGATGCGGCCGAATGCAGTATTCCGATTCGGGGCGCAACAAGCCCGGAGGAACGATATATCGGAGACCCCACGGTGTCGGACTTTTGCCGTTGGCCGACGCTGCTCAGGAACACGCCGAGGAACTCGAGATGACTTTCAAGGTGAGAGTGAGAGGCTTTATCTTTTCTTTTTCCTTATTCGGCCAAATGTCGTTGTTGGTTTGATTTCAAGAAGAAGAAAAAAAAAAAAAAAAAAAAAACGTTTGTTTACTCGTTGAAAGCAACCATCCAACGAGCCGCTCAATCGTGCGTTCTCGATATTTCCAAAACGTCGCTTCGAGAAAAGCTCGTTTGAAGTTTCAAAACTGACTGAGGAGCTATCGTCTACAGTGCGTAATTGAAGGAAAAACAAAAAAAAACAAAAAAAAACGTCTCCGTCGAAGCTCTGCTTTTGCATAACGTAAAAGTTTGTAAAATTCCAAGTCGATGGAACCTAGCTACACGGAAATGCCCGTAACTCTCGTATTTTGAAAGGATTCGACTTGAAATTTGCCGCGAGAGAATATATATTTTTCGATACATACACGCGACAATGAAAAATGGATATTTTGAAAAATGTGTCAAGTTTTGTTAATACATGGATGATGATTGTGGCGGTGGGCGGCGGCAGATATTTCAGGGCGAGGAGAAAGATTTTCATCAGTTGCACGAGCAAATAATACGGAACAACAAGTGTTCGCCTCTGCCGGGACAACCGAATTACGGTATAGTCGTTTCGTTGAGAGTCCTGCACGGTGAATTGTCCCAAGTCAGGGAGGAAAATCCTCTCCTCTTCAAGAACATATGTTTGACGAGAAAGCTTGGTTTTTCGGACGTTATAATGCCGGGTGACGTGCGAAACGATTTGTTTCTGAGGCTCGAGCGGGGCGAGTTTGAACGGGGTGGAAAGTCAACTGGAAAAAATATCGAGGTTAGTGTGTTTGTGGGTGGGAGGCAGGCAGGCAAAATGTTGACAAATAACGAGGCGAGGGATGTGTGCAGGTTACGATGATGGTATTGGACGCGGATGGACGAGCTCTCGAAGGATGTTTGTTCGGAGCTGCCGGAACCGAGGCAACTTCCGAATACCAGAGCTTGGTAATTTATCATCACAACAGTCCATCGTGGGGTGAAACGGTCAGACTTGCCGTACCGATAGACAAGTTTTACGGGAGTCACGTTCGTTTCGAGTTTCGTCACTGCTCCAGTGAGTATATCGTATCCGAGGCCTCCTCGGCTTCGCCGAATTTTAACCGCGTTCTTAAGCGGTCTCTCTCGCTCTCTCGGTGTGATTATTCGCCTCTCCCCCCGCCCCCCTCCCCAGCACGAGAGAAAAACGACAAAAAGCTCTTTGACTTTGCGTTCGTTCGTCTGATGGAGCCCGACGGTGGTGCAACGATACAGGACGGTACGCACGAACTTTACATATACAAGTGCGAGGATCGCGCCAAATTGGATTCGCTCGGTTATCTGACGCTTCCGAGTAGCGCCCGCGAAGGGTCTCTCTCTGGGGCGGCAGCGCCGCCGCCGCCGCCGCCACCGCCGCCGCCGCCGCCGCCGCCTATCTCTGCCCAGCCGGCTTTTGCGAGATCACCCAAAGAAGCAATCTTCGTGACGAGTCTGTTGTGCAGCACGAAATTGACGCAAAACGTTGATCTGCTGAGTCTTCTCCAGTGGAAAGCTCATCCGGAGAGAATAGCCGAGGCTCTCGGTCGGGTTCTACGGCTGGACGGTGAGGAGCTCGTTAAGTTTCTACAGGACATTCTCGACGCCCTCTTCTCAATGTTTCACACGGAAGATGGAAACTCAACGGCCCATTCGGGCCTTGTATTTCAAGTACTCGTTTCTATATTCAGTCTTCTCGAGGACTCGAAATTCGAGCACTTCAAGCCGGTTATGGACGCTTACATAAAGGGCCACTTTGCGGCTGCACTCGTTTACAAGGGACTCCTGAGCAGCGTCCAGCACTGCGCCGATTGGGTAACCGCCGCCGAGAGACAAGAGCCAATTATGAAGTGTTTTCGCTCCCTCGAGTACATATTCAAATTCATCATACAGAGCAGACTGTTGTTCGCCCGTGCGACCGCTGGTCAATTCGAGGACAGCTTCAAGAGGGATCTCTACTGTGTTTTTGCTGCCCTAAACAAGATGCTTCAGCTACCGTACGAGGTCGTCGTGTTGTCTCAGGTTGCCCTCTTGCTCTCGATCTCGGCCGTTTTCGAGCAATTGGTCGCGGTACTAGCACCGATCGAAGTTGCAAAACTTACCTGCGCCATGTTGGATTCGGTGGCGCGAGAGCAGCCTCCTCCGCAACTCGTTCAAGCCAAACTCGTCGCTATTAAGAATCTCGTTGGTACGCGCCTCTTTCGCGACGACGAGAGCAGAAACTTTATTCTCGTTACGATGTGCGCACACCTGAGGATTCATCTCGCTAGACGGGAAGAGCTGCGCTCCTGCACCGAGATACTCGGCGAAATATTGAGCTTTCTTTACGGTCGACGAGGACGGGACCATCCTACCAACAAGGTCAACAATTGCATACATCACGACGTCGAGACTCTCTGCCTCGCGATATTCGACGTCCTCGTTCAGACTATACTCGTAATCGTGAACGCGAGTGGTCCGGTTCTCGGTTGTCTCGTCGCTTGTCTCATCGGTCTTCTCCAGTTACTCGACGAGGATCATTACGAGAGACTTTGGGAGGAACTCGGTGGCGGCGGCGGCGGTGGCATCACCACCACCACCACCACCACCACCACCACCACCGCCGAGAGAAAACCCCTCAAGGACGCGATACTTCGAGTTTTTCTCGTTCTCGGAGATCTCGTTCGTCGAGAGGTCTTTCCTCCCGATTGGCTCGTATTGCGAATGCAAGCAAACAACGTTATACTCAAGTCGCTTCAAGAGCTCGTACAACCGTTGGCTTTTCGTTTCTTGCACGGAAGCTCCTTCGATTCGCAGCTTTGGTCGACGTACTTCAATCTCGCGGTCGCCTATCTTACTCAGCCTTCGCTTCAGCTCGAACAATTTTCCGACGTCAAACGGGAAAAGATTGTCGAAAAGTACGGCGACATGAGGGTTCTCATGGGCTTTCAGATACTCTCGATGTGGTCGAATCTTGGTGAGCGCAAGCTCGAGTTTATTCCCGGTATGGTCGGTCCGTTTCTCGAGGTTACCCTCGTGCCCGAGAGCGAACTTCGCAAGGCCACTCTTCACATATTCTTCGACATGATGGAGTGCGAGCAGATTGCCCGAGGAAGCTTCAAATCCGTCGAATCCGAATTGATTGACAAATTGGATATTCTCATAAGCGAGAACAAGGGGGACGACGAGTATCGTCGGCTCTTCAATACCATGTGAGTGAAACAGCCGCCGCCCCCAACCCCCCTCTTATGCCAAACAGTTTCTCTATGATTCACCCTGATACGCTATATTAACCATAACAATCTATCCGTGTATAATATGTTTGTACTTGCTTGCTGACCTTAACGCGCGCGCGCGCGCCTCAGGGAACATCTCAGTGCTGTGTAAGTTCTCCGTCTTCTTTGTTGTTGTTTGTTTGGGTTTTTTCATACCTCTATTCGCCGTTGTTGTACACGAGGCGAACTTATAAACTGCCAAAGAGATAGTCGCCGCCGCCGCCGCCGCCGCCGACGCCGCCACGAGACTCGATGATCTTTTTCGTTGATTTGCTCTATCACCTCAAGGTTGCTGGCTAGAGTGCAGTCGGAGGATCCGGCGTGGAAGGACAGCGGAACGGCCTTTATAACTTCAGTAACGAGATTACTCGAGAGATTGCTAGACTACAGAAGCGTAATACAGGGTGATGAGAATCGTGACAAACGAATGTCATGTACGGTGAATTTATTGGTGAGTAGCTCTACCTTTCGATTTAATCAAACTTTTTCACGTCTTGTGAACATAACGTGCTAATTATCCTTGTCTTTGTACGCGGCCGCCGCCGCCGCCGACTAAAACTCTCTTTCTCTTGAAGAACTTTTACAAAAATGAGTTCAATCGGAAGGAGATGTATCTGCGTTATATATACAAACTTCACGATCTTCATTTGGTCGCTGAGAATTATACCGAGGCGGGATTCACGATGAAACTCTACGCCGATCAATTGAGTTGGGAAGCGAGCTTGTTAGCCTCGGATCACGCTCATCCCCAGCAACCCGAGTGGCAGAGAAAGGAACTTCTCTATCATCAGATTATCGAGTACTTTGATCGTGGCAAATGTTGGGAAAAGGGAATACCTCTTTGCAAGGAACTAGCGATTCTTTACGAGACTAGACTCTACGATTACGCCAAGCTCAGTCACATACTCAAAACGCAGGCTAAATTTTTGGACAATATTCTCACCCAACTGCGACCGGAACCCGAATATTTTCGCGTCGGCTTCTACGGCCTGAGTTTTCCTCTCTTTGTCAGGGTAAGATAACCTTAGCCAGACAGCTATTTCGTTTAGTTGTTTTCCCCTACTACGGATACAACGTTTGCTCTCGTGTAAAACTTTTAGAACAAACTCTTCATCTATCGTGGCTTGGAGTACGAGAGGGTAGGCGCCTTCACGCAGAGGCTTCAAACGGAATTTCCGAGTGCGCAGATACTCATGAAGAGTGCACCACCCGACGAGACTATCGTTTCTTCGGAGGGCCAGTGTAGGCACAATTTTCCTTCTTTTCCTTTTGATTTTTGTTTTGTTTTTGTTTTCACGCCCCACCACCGGGGGGCGGGGGCGATCGGAAATCGATCCAACGCGCGTGTGAATAACGACAAGGCTCTCTCTCTCTCTCTCTCTCTCGCTCCGCAGATATTCAAATTTGTAACGTAAAGCCGATACCGGAGGAAAACAGTCTCGGATGTAGCTCGGCGGCCCAAGTTCCCGATCGCGTGCTCGCCTTTTATCTCGTAAACGACGTACGAAAATTTGTCTTTGACCGGCCGCTTCACCGTGGTCCGGTTGATCGGGAAAACGAGTTTAAATCATTGTGGATCGAGAGGACGACTCTTACGACCGAGGCGAAGCTTCCCGGTATTCTTCGTTGGTTCGAGGTTACGGAGAGACGCTCGGAACTTTTGGCCCCGGTCCAGTACGCCTGCGAGACTATGCTCAGCGTCGAGAGAGAATTGAGAAGATTGATCGCTCAGTACACGGCCGAACCTCACAGAAACATAAATCCCTTCAGCATGAGGCTTCAGGGAATAATCGACGCTAACGTATTGGGAGGCATTACCAAGTACCAGGAAGCTTTTCTCACTCCCGAATTTTCGCGTTTGAATCCCGAAATGGTACTCAATGTGAACAGACTCAAGAATCTTATACTCGATCAGATGAGCGTTTTGGAGTCGGGTCTCGTGCTTCACGGACAGATCGCTCCCTCGGGTGTTCAACCGTTGCACAAGCGGCTCATCGAGAGATTCACTCAATTGAAGCAGGGCCTTGGACCCTCCCTCGTCAGGCAGCGAATCATTCACCAAGACAGTATTATCAAGTAAGTCAATCCTCGTCTGTTTCTTAAACACCTTTAACCCAAATTTCCACCAACAAACTTTTGTTTAGCTCGCCTTTGCCTCCATTGCCGACGCACGAAAAACAACGTCCGACTAGCCTCGAGACGACGACGACGACGAAGACGACGATGACGACGACGCCGCCGCCGCCGCCATCGCCACCGCCACCGCCACCGGCGGCTTCGAGATTATCGAACGCCGAGAGTGACGGCCTACCGGAGGACGAAGGATTTTACACGAGGCTCGAAGGTATGCCACCGCCAATTCCGCAGCGCGAAGTAAGACCTCGATCGGTCGGCTACGGGACGACAACGACGACGACGACGACGACGATGATGGGGACGACACCGCCTCGTCCAACTCATCAGAGAACTCTCAGCAAACCATTGAGTCCGAAATTACCATTGAGGCATTCGCTGCCGACACCGACCGACGCGACTGATCTCCATCATCATCATCATCATCATCATCAGCAGCAGCAGCAGCAGCAGCAGGAGCAGGCGCCGAGCTGCATGACTAATTCGTGGATCGAATCCGAGCAAGCACCACCGTTACCTCCCAGAGGTTGCTTACGCGCATACCTTACTGTTTCTTTTTCAATCGGCTTTGTGAAAAAACTTGATTGAATTTTTTTTCCCCTCGTGTAGCACCCGATAATAAGAGAGAGACGACGACGACGACGACGACGACGACGAATTCCGGACCTCCGGCACCACCGAAACGTCCGACCCACAAACGCAATACCGATTGGAGTACCGAGGATGAACAACAACAATATCAACAACAGGAGGCGCCGACGGGCCTTAGCACCGAGCCGAACGATCTTCGAGATAGTGGAATTTCTACAGCGAGCCTTCTCGATTTTCAGTCTCAGCTGAGTAACCTCAATAATCTCAGTTACGAGGAATTTGAGCCGCGTTCCCGAACCAACGATATTATGAATATATCCCCTCCTTCGGCCGTAAATTTATCAACGTTGGGCTTTTCGGCTACTACGACGATGCAGAGTTCGCACGCGCTTTCAAATCGAGAGGTACGCAAACCCGGCGGCCACGTAGGCACACGCTTAGCCTTCTTTTTATCAAACATTTATCATGATTATTAATTTATTCTGTTGATTCGTTAGGAGGTGATAAGTCCGCCACCGATTCCGCCAAAGGCTCATCAGGAAATTCCCTCGGCACCCTCGACCTTGGAAAGAATCGGCAATCGTATTCACGTCTTGGGACACACCGAAAACTACTCGGTGCCGAAATTACAAACTCATCTCTCGGTGGCCGCGACCGACAACAACACGGAGAGCACTGTCTAGCGCGACGATTCGAGTGTGTGAACGTGTGCGTGTGCGCGCGCGCGCGCGCGCGTTCGTGTCCGCGTGTGTGTGTATGTACGTAGTACGTGCCATCATCGACCACGCGTGCGTTCATGTGTACGTCTACTAATCCTAGTCTCCCCTCATCTCTTCTCTACCAATTAACCGTCATCAGGCGGGGAAAAAGCCTTCTTTCGACCTTGTCGTGTAATTTCCACGTGGCTGAGGTAGCTCGTACTTGAACCTTTTTACAGTTTCTCGTTTGAGGCGTTATACGCAATTATTCGGACCTTTCAACGTATAAAGTTTCTTTTTTCAACAGGCTGGTTAAAGTTCTCTCTCTCTCTCTCCCAAACACTCGTAAACAGCTACCTTGATTATCGTGTGTCACGATAATGTCGAAGGTGGGCAATGCCTCGATAAGTCATCAGATCTCTCGCAAGTGTAATGTAGCAAAGTTGTTTGAGTAGTTGCACATCGAGCGTGTGTGGAAAAGAATAGATATAATTAAAATGCTGTAATATTGATGAGTCGATGAGGACAGAATGGCCAAAAAATTGCACCGAAAAGCTGCATATACGTAAAAATCATCTACCTTTGTAATATCTTTAACAATATTTTTTTTTCCTTTTTTTTTATCGTTTACGTTATCAAGAAAGCTGCATTCCTCCGTGTTGAAAACATTGCTCTCCCCCCTCGAGTATCTACGTTTTGTTATTTATTTATTTTTTTTCCACGAGAAAAATAAAAAGGTAATTTTCCCAACGACGACAGAGAGCCGTGCGAACGAAAAACATTCGCAACTCGTATTAAATCACAGATTCATATACATAGATATAAATTATGTATTTTGTCATGTTTCTTCGTATAAATATATACAAAAGATTTGTTTGTCTCGAGTATTACGTCGGCGCACACTGTGGGCGCGCGCCCGCCAACTAAAATTACGTTTTCAGCACATGTGTATGTGTGTGTGTGTGTATATATATATATATATCGAAAAGATTTGTATACAATTTAAAAAGTTCAGTAATTACGACGGAATACGATATAAAGAAATGGTGGAATGTGTACATTGCACAGTACGGAGTTAAAAGTAACGAAATAAGGCGAATGAGCTTGGAAATGAATAGTACGAATACGCGAATAATGAGCTAGAGATCCATCTTTTTTTTTTTACCCCGGGTTCGTCCAGTCAGTGGGATTGTCGCGCGTCCAGATTGCTAACGAAACTGCGCGACAAAGGCCCGTGAGCCCGGCTAAATTGTTAAAAATTGCAATAATTCGAGCTAAATACATCGACGAGAACACCTTTAGGCTTACACGAACAGGCACTCAAACATACGTGGTAATCAATATGGCTAAAATACATCATTCTCGAGTACAGTCATGGCCACTGCTTAAAATAAATATATATATATATGTCTATTTATATATCTATCCGCGCTCGCCGTTTCGCTTTGTTCAAATTGCAGTGAAATGGCTAAGGTATTCACTTTGTACGCTAGGTTCGTGCAGACCGCCGAGTCGAATGTCAGACCGGTGTCTCGGCATTAGTATCCTTCCTGGAAATGTATAATATTCTTTTGAAACGACATGACGGAATGATTTTACTCGTCTCGATCGAGCGGCAAATAATTCGGGGTTATGATCGTTTCTTTGACACCGTCTTACCTCTTCGCTGTGTATGTTGGCATCATTGGGAGTGGTAAGCATTTTTTTTTTTTTTTTTCGACAAAAACATTTAACCGTTAGTATCGAATAATTTAACCAACACCGCAAGGTAGATAGCGAGGGAAAATTTCGACAAGTCGATGGCGCAAAATTGTGTTCTCGTCGATTGTTATACGCAAAATTTACGCCATCGTTTGAAAAAAAAAAAGAAACGAGTGAAAAGTACTGCTCACTCTGTTTCCGTGATGGTCTGTTCGTAGTGCTGCTGCTGCTGCTGCTGCTGCTGCTGCCGCAAGGCTGCCAGTTCGTTGCTGTGGTGCAAATCGTGATTGAGGGAACTCGCGAGTATTCTTCCGCTCATCGGAAGAATGTACTCTGGCGGATCTTCCAAAATACTCAAAGTGATTTTGTCTCGTTTGAGACTGCCGTATCTCTCGGAAGTGGCAAGATTGTCGTGATGCGAAGCGCCGTGAAGGCTCTGTCCTCGCTTGAGACTGCCGTATCTTTCGGAACCGCTGTGATTGTCGTGATTAGAGTTTTGCGAATGATGACTCATACTCGATCCGAGTATGCGCGAGGAGAGAAGATAGGGTGTCGGGGATACGGCGTGATCCTCCTCGGCCGTGTAAGGGAACAAATATTTTTCGTGATGATGCTTCTCCTCGCCCTCGGAGCAATTGTCATCGATTTGCCGCCGTTTTTGCGGTGGGCTCATGTCCGGATAGGGCAAAGGATTCGGACTCGAAGTTTTGTTGGAGGCCATCTCGTTGTCCGATATCGTACCACCCGACCATTGACTCGTTCGTATATCTGCCAAAGGTCATGGGGGGAAGAAAAAAAAACGTTAAAAAAATTTTCGCGTACCATATGCGATGTATAATATTGAATAATAAATGTCTGTACCACCGTTCGAGGGTAAATAAGCCTCGGGAAGTTGAGAACTCCAGCGAGGCGCGTATATTGGTTTTATATTTGGAAATAATTCCGAATTTGAGCAAAGTATGTTTAGGTGCTGGTTGCCGACTGGATTCCCGTGTATATTTGGCAAATAACTGTGCGATATCGGCTGTTGCGTCGAAACACCCATATTTTTGTGCGACCTCGAGGTTACGTCCTCATCGTCGGAACTATGCGAACTCGCCAGATCCAAACTCGGACCGCGGCGGCCGCCGCCGCCGCCGCCTCCGCCTCCGCCGCTGCCGCCGCCGCTGCCACCACCACCACCACCACCACCACAGCGGCCGTCAGCGTCCTCCGCTCGCGACACCTCGCTATCCGATTCCGAGTCTCTTCCTCCGCCGCGATGAGACGACTCTTTATCTTTTGTCAAACGACGCGATAAACAGGACAAATTCTTCCGTTGGTATTGCTCGGAAAGAAATTTCAATTTTTTTGTTCCCTCAACAGAGGCAGTGGTTGGAAATTTAAGCAGCCAACATCACTTTAAACTGTATTGCCGTTACACACACACACACACACACGCGCGCGCGCATTTCGACATCGTCACGTTTCTTCGACACGTTTATTTTCTTATTTGCTTGTTTTTATTGCCAAAAAGGCAAGCATGTTGACGGAACGTTAGTGATAAATCGTGTGCGCAAATATTAATTTTCTTTGAGACTCTTTATCAGACGTGATGCCGTCAAAGGGAAAATTGATCGAGAGAAAAGGTATGCTTGGAAGTGCTACCACACCCGCCATAGTTTGAGCGTTTGGACATTTTTCAAACGATTAAACCTTTTTGTATCGGTTTTTGGTAAGCGTGAAGTGACGTCCGAAGGTATCGATGCCCTTTCATTTTCACGAAAAAAAAGGAAAGAAAAAAGAACAAGTGCGTTTGAGCGAACGATACCTTGTCGGGAATTAAATCTTGTTCCGCCGTGGTTACTTCTCGACGAGACGTAAGGATCTCGATCGCTGTTGTAATTACTCGTCGATGTGGAAGTGTGACGCAAATGGGCGTCACTTCTGTAAGGACTGGAACCAGTTTTGGTGGTACTGCGAGAAGTCGTACTACTGGTCGAGACACCCACGTGAACTCTTCTGCAGGTGGTTGAATCGGCACCACCACCTCCACCGCTGTACGCCGACGAATACGCCAATGCCGAGCGCTGCAGAAAAAGTGGAAGAAAAAAAATCGTTGACTTGTTTTTGCCCGTAGTAGGGGGGACGACGGGCAAGTTCGAATCTCATTACCGAATGACCATTGACGTTTTGGCTGCTACTGGCGTTACCGGTGCTACCCTCGAGCAACGGTGATTTCTTTCCAACGCATCTCAACAGGCCGAGGTACAAATTTCTTCGCACTCGACCATTCACGAAGCAATAACCAATGAGACTGAAGGTCGCGTGTGCGACAACGGATATGCTCAGCAAATAGGAGAGCATCGGTGAATTTTCGGATGCGTTGAGTACGGCGAGTGTCCAGGTAGTTCCGAGTAATGGTAACGAGGCGACCGACAACCACAAGAGGGTACGAAGATTACCAAAACCCATAATGTGCTCCTTGAGAGTGAACGCGGCGCGTACCGACATGACGAGTATGGAAAAATTGACGAGTACCGCTGCGCACACCGGGCCTATGAGAGCCCAAACTACCGTCTCGTAGATCGACAACCAACAGCTGAAACACGGGGGAGAAAGAGAGAAGGAAAAAAAAAAAAAAAAATAAAGAGAAAAATCAATCTTACTTGTTTCGTTTCGGAGAAGAGGACGAAAAGAAAGAAAGAAAGAACAAAAAAGAAACTGACAAGTAAAAGTTTCCATATTGATCGGCGCGTACACCAATCGTCAGGCCGACTATAACGGCCGGTAATCCGTATCCGATGGTGTAATAAAATCTCATCTGTCCGTGATTGACGTCGCGCATTTCCGTGAGCATTCGATATAGATGAATAGAATCGACCAGAGTCCAGGCAAATGTTGACAACCAAGCGTAGTGAAGACCTATAGCGGTTAATTTGCACGGGAAAACGTTGGAGACGAGAGGTCCCCGTGCTTTCAGTGCCACGAGATAGAGCGTCTCAGCGACAAACACGCAAAATACAAGATTTTCGTGTATGCTGTTGGAATTGGTACCACCACTGGCGCCGCGTATCAGGGCCAGTATGAGGAGAGCCGTGAGCAAAAGTGGCAGAGCCAGCATAAAAGCGCTGTAACTGGCGACATCCTCGAGAAGCGACGGCTCGGGAACGTACTCGAGATCGAGAACATCCGTGAGAACGGCGAATGTTGCCAATTGAAGATTTCGCACTTGAAGTATGAGACCCTGACAGGAACAATTGACCATCCGTCGGCCGTCAACGGTTACATCGTCGATCTCGGTCGTACACCCGATACGACTCCACTCGCCCGTTCTATTTATCAAACGACAGAAGGAGACAAAGAAAGAAAATAAAAATGAGAGGCCAATCGTGTCGCGATCAGGATCGGAGATTTTTCGTCTTCTCTCCTTTCCCTCTTACCCTCGAACCATGCTCCAATGGACGCACTGGGGATTCGCCCGTATTTTCACACCGTCATCCTCGATAATCCACAGCTGTATTTGAACCGGCGACTGAAAATTATTCATTCCCGCTGACAAGGATGATGACTTGGTCGTGACGTTGTCCGTCGGCACCAAGATCGATACCGTGACGATCGGAGATCCAACGGCAACTTCCACGCCCCATCGAACATTTACGGAATCGTCGAATCTACGAGGAAAAAAACAGGAAGAAGAAGAAGAAGAAGAAGAAGAAGACGACGAAGAAGCAGAAGCAGCAGAAGAAGGTGGTGGTTGGGAAGAATGCAAGAGGCGCGATAGAGAAAAACAAAATACGAACCTCTTGGGCAGGATTGCCCCCAATTCTTTGTACTGGACGTAACTGATAACGGCTTTTTCGTTGTTACGGGGAGTCTCCTTGTCGTTGAGCTGACCCTGGCCGAGGGCCTCGATACCGAGGAGGCTCAGGGGAACACGTATTTTCGAGTACGGATCGAATCTTTGCGGATCAGCCATATAATTGTTGTACTTTGGAAAGGTGACGTAAGGGCCGAGTTGAGGGGGCGAGGTGACGAGAAAAGCCGAGGTGTCGGGAATGACGACTCTGCGATCGGCTTCGATTGGTCGGGCGGTCGAGGATACGCTGCTGCTGCTGCTGCTGCTGCTGCCGCCGCCACCGCCGCCGCCGCCGCCGCTGCCGCCGCCGCCGCCGCCGCTCGTCAGATCGGCGGCGGGGCTTTCACCGTACTCGGGACTCTCGTAGCCAAAGAGGCTCTCGGATGTAACGGTATCGAGGCCCATAACGACGTTCGTATCGACAAGCTCGAAAGGTTCGGTAAACGTGTTGTGCTGAGAAGCGGTGAGAATATTCAAATATCTTGCGATTGCATCGAGAATTTTGTCGGGACTGTCCCCGTTGAGAGCTTGAATTTTGGACCACTTGTCGAGATGTTTCTTGGCGAGGAGAGCACTGGCGATAGCAACGAGATTAGGCACGTAGTCCTTGTCCTGGTTGTGCGTCAGACGCAGATCCACGAGACTCTCCTCGTAACGAAGCAAAGCGACGAGGAGAGATTGAGCTACGAGTACATCAGCGCCGTACATATTTCTCGTCTCGTTGACGGCTCGACGAAGATCCATTGCCATTTTAACGGCTAGGTCGCGATCGAGTTTGAGCCGAGCATCCTCGAGGGCGGCTAATTTGTATCGTTGCTCGATAAAAGCCTCGGACGTGCAATTGAAGAGATCGGGCGGTTGCCAACCGCTGAGATAATCGTCACACAAGCGCCAACTTTTGCCAACAGCCGTGCCGGGACAATCCTCGATGGCGGTAGCGCCAAATTTAATCCTCGGCCACCAGAGTCCCGTCGCGTAGTCGCGCGGACAACCGTCGTAAACGACCCGGCAACCGTCCTCGGTAACCTCGGCGTAAGGATTCGGACAGCTCGTGCAGGATCTACCTATGACACCCGTGCGACAACGACACTGTCCGGTCTCGGTGTTGCAACGCGCCCCGTAACTACCGATCGCGTAACAATCGCAAGGAATACACTCGTCGCGACCGGGCGGCTGATAATGATTCTCCTTGCAGTAACATTCGCCCGTTGTTTTGTTGCACGAGGGATCGTAACCCTTGGATTCGTCGCAGTGACACGGGCCGCAAACCGGCGTGCCCCACCACGTAGCTGGACACGGCTGATCCACCCTCACCTGTCGACCGGCCCCCGCCGCCCCAAGACACACGTACGTAATAATAACATTGAAGTCTCAGAAGAAGAAGAAGAAGAAGAAGGAGAAGGAGAAGAAGGCGAAGAAAAACACACGCATAATACGATCGGAAGGACTTACCTCGCAATATTCACCGGAATACTCGTCCGAGGTACACTCGCACCTGTAGCCCTTTTTGGAGAGGGTGTCGTCGACGCAGGTACCACCGCCGGCGGCGCGACAAGGATCGATGTCGCATATGGGCACGCAGTCACGTCCGACACGTCCGGCGTTGCAAACGCACTCGTGAGCTTGCCACTTGGCGACGCAAACGGAAGATTCGGGACAATCGGCGCTGGCGCATCGGTCGTTTGTCGTGCACCCGATATCAACGTTTTCCTGTACGGTAGGACGTTGGAGTATGCTCTGATTGGTGCCGATCCGAAGATCCTGTACGCATCCGTCGAAATAGTCGAGTTGCGTATCGACGAGGACGGGGGGGGCGGCAGCGGCGGCGGAGGAGGGGTTCGGGTGGGCGTGGGAAGGACGATCGGGTCGACCGAGGATAATTCTACCGACGAATAGGCCTTGAAGTTTGGCGAGGAAACTCGAGGATGTCAAGGGTCTGTCGCGATAATCTATACGAAGGGAAACGCTACCGGTCTGCCAGACGACGTCGACTCTGTGCCAGTCGCCGTCGTTTATAGCTACGGGGCTAGCGATAACGTCCGTGCCGTCGAGAGACGCGACGAGTTTTCCTCTCTCCAAATACAACAAGACGGAACTATTTTGTCCGATCTGTATACTCATGAGGAAAGCGGCGTCGAGGCGAGTACGGAGACTGAGAGCGGTAGTCCAGGGCAAGAGTATCGGTCTGAGTAGCGGATTGAAGCTCAAAAGACCGTTGCCTCGAAATCTCCAAGGTTGAGCGACCTCGTCGGTACAGCGAGGCCCGGCGAAACCTTGGGCGCATTCGCACACGTAACCCGACCAAATTTCTCGACACGTAGCCCCGTTGGCACAGGCGTCTCCTCCTCCTCCTCCTCCTCCTCCTCGTTGGTTAGTTTGGCTGCAGAAGGCTCTCTTTTCGGGGCATCCGGCGATCGTACCGTTGTCGGCCACGTACGAATTCAAATCGACGAAACGCCCGTCGAGTCTCAAATCGCTCAGACATCCGACGAAATGTTTGTTTCGTACGCGAAAAGTCGAGGGTATCGAGGGTAATCCACCGAGTTGAAGGGGACCCGTGAGATCGAGAAAACGGTGACAAGTCTCGGTCGGATGGGAACAACGAGATTCGAGAATTTGTTGACTACGAGCGGCGCAAGACCACTCCTCACCGAGACGCTCGCCGTGCTCAAGTGCGAGGGCGACGTCGCAATCGTCGATCGAAAGTACAACCGTTCGATTGACGTAAGTAACTTGTACCTCGTGCCAACGACCGTCCGAGACGCCACCCGGTATCGAAGCGGTTGCTCGAGTTATCTCGTCACCGAGGCTAAAGCTGAATTGTACCTTGGCATCCGTAATTTCAAGAGCGATGAAATCGTGTTTCTCGTTGTAACGTCCGTTGTAAAGCAAGAGACCGTCGCGCGATTCGGTGGCGAATTTCAATTGCACTCGAAGACGATGCCTCTGTCGAAGAGAGGCAAATGTGAGAAAGGTCGTTGGGGCGAAGCTCCGAGATCGAAGCTCACAGAAGGGTGTTAGGCTGCTCTCGAGGGGTACGGCGTTTATCGGACAAGCCTCGCACGCGAAAGCAGCAGCAGCAGCAGCACCCTTCGGTCCGATCGAGCATCGCGAACCTCCCATGCAAACGTTCTTGGAACAGACGTCGTCGCCGTCGTCGTCGTCGCCGTCGCCGCCGCCGCCGCCGGGGCCGGATGACGAGAGAGAGACCTCGCAATCGGGACCGGTAAAGTCGGGCAGACAGACACACGTGTAAGCAGCTTCCCGAGGCTCGCAAGTAGCGCCGTTTCGGCAGGGATTCGAGTAGCACAGATTGACTTCGGTGTCGCAGAGATAAGCCTCCCGACTGCCGGTAAAGCCACGCGGACACTCGCACGAGAAAGTAGTAACCGGATAGATGGGTCTGAAGAGTACAGTGTCGCTGCTGGCGAAACCCGAAGCGTTTGCAAATTTCAATACCGTAACGCATTCGGCGAAATTCAAGCAGGGCTCTCGGACGCACAGATTATCGTCGAACGGTAGAACGGTGACAACCGCCAAACGAGCCAAAATTCCACGATTAAGATATACGCGTTCTTGAAGAAATTGCGGACTGTAGAATTCGTCGTTGTTGCCGGGTTCGAGTTTTTTCGCGGAGAAACTGACGTTCAAAATTTTAGCGTTCAGCAGCTGGTGTGTGTCGTCGTGGTCGTCGTGGTCGTCGTGGTCGTCGTGGTCGTCGTGGACGTCGTGGACGTCGAGGACGTCGTCGTCCTCTTGTACGCTGAAGACAAATATATTTTCACGGGGACAGGGAATAATGGCGGCAAGAGCGTCGATAAAATATCCCAAGAGAGGACTTAGAAAAGCCTCGACCGTCATATCGTCGAGTCTAACGGTTATAGAGTTGCGGAGCATCTTGTCGGTGACGAGTCGTACGGACAGGGTCATCGTAGCTTTGACCTCGTTGAGGCCGTCGCTCGCGCAGACTTCCATAGTCGCGACTCGCGGCACGTTTGTGTTCAATTGGGGCGAGAGAGTTATTTGACCGGTGGTCGCGTCAAGTGTGACCAAATTAGCGCTGTTACCGGCCAAAATGCGATAAACGAGATTGTCCGTAACGTCAGCGTCGAAAGCCGGTATACGTCCGATCGGTGTGGTCGGAAAGAAATCCTTGAAATTGTTGAATATTATGTGAAAATCTTTGAGAACGGGAGCATTGTCGTTTACATCGGTGAGCATTATTTGTACGAGAACGTCCGAACGAAGGGGCGGTGAGGAGGCACGTACGAAAATTTCAAACTTTTTTCTCGGCGACTCGTAGTCGAGCTCGTCGCGAGTCGTTAGCTCGGCTCTTACGGAGCCCGGTCTCGCGTTAAGGGCGAAGCTGTTTGCGTCCTCGCCGCCTATTATCGAATATTGTACCGCCGCGTTGGCTCCCTCGTCCGGATCGTGAGCGTAAATTTCACCGATACTCGAGCCGATCGGACAATTTTCCGCCACAAATATGACTATCTTGTCGCTCTCGAAGCTCGGCGGTGAATCGTTAACGTCCTCGATGTTGACGAGAACGGTGACGGTCGAGGAGAGCGCCGGAATTCCTCGATCGATCGCGAGGGCCCGAAGATTGTATCGGGCGACCGATTCGCGATCCAATTGTTTGGCGGTACGAACGATACCGGTCGTAGGATCGATGGCGAAAGCTCCGTCGCCGTCGTCTTCCTCGAAGGTGTATCTGACGCGAGCGTTGAGAGCCTGATCGGCGTCGCTCGCCGAAACACGACTAACCGAAGTTCCTACGACAACGTCCTCGAGTATCGAAGCTTCGTATCGCGGTGCGTCGAATATAGGCGCGTTGTCGTTGACATCGCTCACCGATATCTCTACCTCGGTTGTATCGGAGAGCGGGGGAACACCGCCGTCTCTCGCTGTTACCGTCAGCACGTATCCCGACAATTTTTCACGATCGAGCCTCTTGGTGGTGGTGATGGCACCGGTTTGCGAATTTATCGTGAATTCGGCAACGTCCTGCGGTGGTGGTGGTGGTGGTGGCTGTGACTGCTGCTGCTCCTCCTCCTCCTCCTCGTAACCCCCCTCGCTGCTAGCCTCGCTACCGAGGCTGTACGTGATACGAGCGTTTTGGCCAACGTCCGAGTCTGTCGCGCTAACGACGAGTACCGTCGTACCGATCGGGGCGTCCTCGAAGACCGCTACCGAGTAAGGGGCATTTTCAAAAACCGGTGCAAAATTATTGGCGTCCGTGACGTTAACGTAAACGATGGCCGTGTCGGTACGAGCACCCGAATCGGCGGCCGTTATCGTCAAAACGAATCTCTTTTCCTGCTTGTAATCCAAGGGTTGGGCGAGGCTTATCAAGCCAGCGCCGTTTTGCCAAGTTATGGAAAATCTGGCCCTCGTGTTACCGGCCGTAATGTCGTAACGTATGTTGGAGTCCTCGTCGGGATCGGTAGCGGTGACCGAAGTAACGGGAGTACCCGGTGGATCGTCCTCCGAGACGAGTGCCTCGTAAGTTTTGGGCTCGAAGCGCGGATCGTTGTCGTTGATGTCGGTAACGGTCAGTAGGACGGTGGCGCTCGCCGATTTTGCCGGTTCACCGGAATCTCTCGCCACAACGACAAACTGATATCGGGAACACTCCTCTCGATCCAATTGCCTCGTGGCGATTATCCAACCGCTATCGGGATCTACGGTGATTGGAAAATTTTCGCTCGAGCCACCCGACGCCGACGCCGACGCCGACGCCGACGCCGACGCCGACGCCGACGACGAGTCTCCTCTGCCTGCTCCGATGGAATATTTAACGAGAGCGTTGAGTCCCTTGTCACCGTCGTAGGCTTGAACGCGAAGTATCGAGTGACCGATCGCCACCGATTCCGAAACAGCCTCCCGAAGGAGACTCGTGAAGAAACGCGGCGCGTTGTCGTTTACGTCTTTTACCCGTACGATCAGTTGAGTAGTGTTCGATCGAGTCGGCGAGCCACCGTCCTGGGCTCTCACGACTAATCTGTAAAGATCGCTAGTCTCGAAATCGAGACCTTTAACGAGGCTCACGTCGCCGCTCGGTGAATCTATGGAAAATGTGTTTTGCGTATTGCCGCCTATTATCGTGTATCTTATAGCGGCGTTCGCACCGCTGTCCGCGTCGCTCGCCCGTATACTCGCGATAACGGGATTCGTCGTGTAATCGAGATCCTCCGGTACGCTAACGGCGTACGTGCGTTCCGAGAATTGTGGATAATTGTCGTTGTCGTCGAGAACTCGTACGACGAGAGTGGTCGTTGCGGTGCGTCGTTCGGCCGGTGGGTTCGCGAGATCCGAGCCTTCAATCCTAACCGTGTAGACTTGACTTTTTTCCCGATCCAAACAAACTCTCGTTGTGACGACACCCGATCTCGGATCGATGCGAAAAATTGTCGAATCCTCACTACCCGCCGCCACCACCGAGCTGCTGCTGCTGCTGCTCGTCGTAGCTCCTCCTCCTCCTCCTCCTCCGTCGCTCGTCGAGACGATCGAATACTCGACCTCTGCGTTCCGGCCGAAATCGAGATCGGTCGCTTTAACCGCTACGACGCTCGAACCGATCGGCACACCCTCGCGCACGGGAGCCTCGTAATCGGCCAGTTCGAAAAGAGGCGCGTGATCGTTCGCGTCGAGAACGTTTACTTGAAGGGTCGTTGTGCCCGATCTCGGTGGAAAAGCCTCGTCCACCGCCAATATCTTGAAATAATGAACCTCAACGTTCTCGCGATCGAGACGGGCCCTCGTCGTGACTCGGCCGGTTTGCTCGTCCAAAAGAAAGAGGGCGCTCGATCGAGCGTCTAGGAGGGACATCATTGTGTAACGAAGCGGCCCACCCTCGGGATCTTTGGCTCGTACGACGGTAACGGGTTCGCCGGGTTCCTTCTCCTCCTCGACCGCAGCGATGTACAAACCGTGCTCGAAGAAGGGCGATTTGTTTCGAAGTTCTCGCCTGACTCTTCGCCCGAGATCCGTGTCGTCGTCCAGTTGCTGATGATGAAATATTATTTTCAAACGATGCTCGCTCGCGTCCGAGACGAGACCACCACCACGACGACGACGACGACGATTACTCCTCGCTGAACGGGCCCCGCCCCCGGTCCCGCCCGCGCCAACGACACCGCATCGCAGCCTCACCGAGACCGTTACTTTCCATAGGGGTTCGACGAGACACTGTTCCGCCGAAGAAACGAGATCACCCCCGGTACCCTCGATGAGAAAACGAGAATCGGCTACGCCGCCCCACTCAGCCTCGCACTCTTTCGTCGCCGTTTCCGGCAAAAAGTCTCGCAGCGCCGCAACGAATTGCGAACTTCTCAGGCATATCTCGGTGAATCGTTGCTCGTTGCTCGGCATCGCGTACGAGGCGAGTGTCTCGGCCGTCCATCCTTTCGTAGCTGCGAGATCCTCTTTCTCGCCACCGCAGCCGGTTATCAGGAGCCTCAGCGGCAGACTGTAGTAATCGATAATCGGCCTGCCGAGGCGCGTACTCGTCGAGTCTACGTAGACGGTGAAGAGCCGCGGATAACGGACTCTGTCGCAATCGAGACTCCTCGCGAGGCTCACCCGACCGTTGTGCGGATCAACTCTGACAAGTTTTCGGGCGAAACGAGCCGTTCGATCCTCCGAGACTCTGTACCTCCGACGTCCGCCCAACGAGGGAACTCCGGCCTCGAAGACGATCGTGCCGGCCGGTTTATCGGACGAGACGATCGCCAGATAACTCTCCGTCAGTGTGAACAGACCCGTCAGGAGGACGATGATTGTCGTCCTCCACGTCGCTCGCCCCATGCCCCTCCCCCCCCCCCCCCCCCCCCACCCCCGATCAACTCGCCGATCCTCTCATTTTCCGCAATGTTTTTCTTCGGCCTGTACTTCGGACAAGCGCGACCAAGTCTCGTCGTCCGAGTCTCGCTCCATCCTCTGAAACAACGAAACACGTTGTTGTCGTTGTTGTAGATTATTTGGGCAAAAGTATACAACCGATGCACGACGACGTGCCTCATCGCGGTAGTTTGCGGCGCGGGACGAAATAATGTATAAGGTTCGATGCGGGAGCAGGTGGGCTACACGGAGAAAACAGCGGGGCGCCTCATTGGAGTTAAAAATTAATACGATGCTTCGAAAAAAAAATATCATTAAATATGAAAAAGTATCGAATGGAAGATAAAAAGTGTTATTATGGTATAGTAATAATGAAGAAATTTAAATTTTAACCTACGCGATATGGCACGTAAACTGATACATTTTATTCGGGGATATTGTGATTTTTCGTAGTATTCAAAAAATATTTTGCCCACGTAATTGGAACAATTAGTTTCCAGTATTCTACAAAAAGTGCGCGCTATAAAGAGTCACATTTTTTTTAATAAACTTGGTAATATTTTTCGCTAAACGCCCAAGATTAATGCTATGCGTATACACGATGATTCATGCTATACGTATAGTAAAATCCATATATGAAAATATAGCGTCTAATAAAGGTCGGTATTTTACAAAGCACCCATTATTTTTACTATACAGCGTATAGGACTCGCGCCTATGCGACAATAGTTTCAAACGTAATATGCACGCATCATTTTTACTATACGGTGTGAGAATCATTTTTATACTTCTATAACAACGAGTCTTAGAATTTCCGAACTGGCAGTAAACTGCTATATTTTCTAGCACTGAATATTAGAATTCTCCCAACGAGTGCTATAATTTGAGGGACAGGGAGATGCACGACAGGGAGATGCATGGCCAACGAGTATAGATTATATTTCCCGCCTCGTTCTCGAGATTACAACATGTAGTGACTCTCGAGTCCACTAGATGGCCACACGTACATAGTTATAGCCAAAAAATTAGGAGTGGGGGACGCCGGCCCCGCTCGTCGCGTCATTCTTTCGTTGTGCGCTAGAGGCGACTTCGTACAGATTGTTTTTCAGAGTTTCTATTCAAGGTATTTGTTAGTAATCAGGATAATTATGCCGAAAAGGAGAAGAAGCGTGATTAGTGAGATCGAGGAGAAGATTAGACGGCTGCAGGAGGAGATCGGGAATCTACAGAAATCAGTAGAGGAAAAGTCTAATGGCGAAGAGACCGACCACGAAGAGAGTTATGGCGACTCGAAGGACGGAGAAAAGATTGAGCTAGAAGGTATGCATAAACAAACGAGAAACAAACAAAAAAAGAAAAAAGAAACAAGTTATTTGGACGACGAGTTTGCACGAGAGGCAAAACGAGGTCGATCCGCTAGCCCGTTGAGCTTGCACGGGAGACAAGACATAACGGCGCAAAAGCCGGCGAGCATGTACGAGAGACATGACAGGCCGGACTCATGGTTAGCGGAGGTCGTACAAACGACACTCCCGCACGCATCGCCCGATCTGAGATCGTACCGGAAAAGGGACACTATACCGAAAAATGTTTTTTGTTTCTCATTCGGTATCATGTGTTTGTTTCTTGTGGTAAGTACGAGAAACAATTTTTCAGCTGGCCATTGTCTTTTCTCTCTGATCGCAGATCTATGCGCGGACGCTGACACGCTGAGTGCGACAAAGAAAATCAAGCGCCGCTCGCAGTTGAGAACGCTCCCGCCGTCGAGACGGTTATTACAAAAGAAAAAGAGCTCGACGACAATATCCTTCACAGGTATTGGGCGAGGATCCTGCGGCCTCTGCAGCGCTGGACTTGGACCTACACTCGTCGATTGCCTCGCGGTGGCGACATTGGATCCAGAAGAAGGAGAATCTTTTCGAGAAATACCCTCTGAAGGAGGGCTTTACCGCACCGGAATTAAACGAGATAATGAAACCGGCAATGTCCGAGTCGGCCATCGTACGCGACTCTTACGCTATGCGATGTCAGCAGGCGACGGGCTCAGCCTTAATGGCCCTAGGGGTAGCGGTCTCTACGCTGCTAGACGAGCCGGAAAGTATCGTTAAACTGGCCTTCTTAGAGAATCTTAACGACGCTGCAAAATTCATCGCTGAAACACATTTTCAGCTTAACAACCAGGCGCGAAAGGCCCTGATTTTACCGGGGGTTTCCGAGCTTCTCAGGAATTTACTGGAAAATACCAAATCAGACGCCGAGCTGCTGTTTGGCAAGGATCTGCCTGATAAGATCAGGGAAACGAAAGCTCTGGAAAAAATGGGTCGCGACTTCAAAAGTGCGGACTATCCAAGAGCCTCGAATCGAGCGCGTCAGACCGGCAGTCATTTGAAGTTCCGAAGCCCGCAGGGGAAACGAGCTTTTTCCAGCTACGCGGGCAATTATCGTGTAAACGCGCAGGGCCGCTCAAGGTTGCCATTCAGAGGGAGGGAAGCAACAGGTTTACAACAACAGAGCATCGAACCAGCGACAGAGACCACCGAAAAAATACATAAGAAAGTATGCGCCGGTTGATTGACTAGTTTCTTACATAATTCGTATCAAATTACAAATGATAGCTTTGTTCTCGGCTGTGTTAGGGGCTACAGACTTGATTTCTTTACAAGGCCTCATCAAACTCAGGTTCCTTGTGTCCGAATGCCATCTGCTCAAATAGCTAATTACCGAGAAAGCCATACATGAGTTAATAGAGAAAGGCGCAGACCATGCAACGATCAATTTTTATCATCGTACTTTCTGGTGCCAAAGCCAAACGTTTCTTTTCGATTCATATTAAATCTAAAGAAATTGAATCAGTTCGTGAAAGCCCCCCACTTCAAGTTGGAAGACATTCGAACCGCAGCCAGATTAATTTTTCCCGGAGTATACATGTGTATAGTTGATTTACAAGACGCATATCACCTAATCCCTATAGAAAAAGAAAGTAGATGTTTTTCGAGATTCGAATTCGAAGGTCGATTATTCCAGTTTACTTGTCTGTCCTTCGGGCTATCTATGGCGCCCTTTATCTTTAAGAAAGTTATGAAGCCAGTAGTTCGTCATTTGAGACTGCGAGGACATTCGGCGGTCATCTACCTGGATGATATGCTATGCGTAGATGAAGATGCAAAAAAGTGTCAAGACAATGTTCGCGAGACGATAGAAACTTTAGAATTTTTGGGTTTTATAATAGAAAGAGGAGTAACACAAGGGCCTCGACCAGATGTAAATTCTTAGGGTTTGTTGTAGATTCAGAACAATAAGCGATCGAATTAACGGAGGAAAAAAGAGAGAGATTGTTGAAAGCCGTAACAGAGTTCGAGGTGTCGAAACAATGTTCCATTAGAGAATTCTCTGAGTTAATTGGCAAATTGGTAGCTGCTTGTCTAGCGATGGAATACGGTTGGGTGTACACAAAGAGGATGGAAAGAGAGAAGTCTTTAGCCCTATTAGCGAGCAATGCAAATTACAATTCAAAAATGAAGATTCCGCAGTCAATTAGCCCAGACTTACATTGGTGGAAAGAACATTTAATGAAGGGTTATAGTACCATAAAATCAGGTGATTTTCGAACGACAATTTTCACGGACGCTTCCAATACTGGTTGGGGCGCAGTCGAGGGAGATAAAAAGATTTACTGTTTCTGGTCCGCGAGCCAGGAAAAATGGCACATTAATTACAAAGAACTGTTGACCGTATGGCCAGGCCTTCAGGAATTAGCCAGTAACAGACGAGACTGCCAGATCTTGCTGCGCATTGATAACACAACCGCGATTGCATATATCAATAGAATGGGAGGAACAAGATACCCGAAGTATAACGCGTTAGCTAGAAAGATTTGGCAGTGGGCAGAAGAAAGAAACATCTTTCTGTTGGCCTCGTATATCCCATCAGAGGAAAATGCTGAGGCAGACGAGTCATCGAGACAGAGAAATATCGACACAGAATGGGCACTTAATACTGATGCTTTTGCCGAGATTGTCAGGGTTTTTGGGTGTCCGGAGATTGATTTATTCGCTTCGGGCCTAAACAATAAATGCAGAGAGTACTGCTCGTGGTTTCCGGAGGCTGGGGCCAAAATAATCGATGCTTTTACCATCAGTTGGTCAAGTTTGAACTTTTATGCCTTTCCACCTTTTGCAGTAATACTCAAAGTACTCACGAAAATCAAACGCGATAGAGCAGAGGAAATTTTAGTGGTGCCCGATTGGCCAAATCAAGTTTGGTACCCATTGCTCAGATCTCTCTCCTTGAAAGAACAGATATTATTCGATCGAAATTATATGTACAGCCTCGTTCGAAGAGATTACAACCCACCCTGAATAAGAATTCAGAGCCCAATCCCTGTAAACTTAAAACAACAATCACTGTTCACTCTGAAATATATGAGGTGATGGCGGACACGAGCGGGGCCGGCGTCCCCCACTCCTAATTTTTTGGGTATAACTCTGTACGTTGTGGCCATCTAGTGGACTCGAGAGTCACTACATGTTGTAATCTCTTCGAACGAGGCTGTACATATAATTTCGATCGAACTTCGCCCGCCTTCGGCGGGCTCGTTTGATCGATCAATTATATTGGGGAGCGTCTTTCTCGTTCTCCACGTCTTTTCGCGTCGTATGCTCGCCGCGTAACACGGGTGTCTGTCTCACGTGCCCCGCGTGTAACGCAGAGAATCCTCAGATTGGTTGACTGTTAAGAAAATAACGAATGTCGTTGCGCGTATACTGCGTCGGGCCTCGGCCCGCAAGCTTTTTCCGAAGCACGAACGCGCGCGCCTTGCGTATCGTCGGGGCGGACGCCACTACCTCAGCGAGCACTTTTATTTGCGCGGGATAGCCCCCCACCGTAATCCCCCAGCGATATATTTCATTATCGTCTCTCACCGATAATATTCACGCGAATTTAATTTAACTTTAATTTAATTTAATTAAACAATTTAAAAAAAAGCTTTCCTCGAAAGGTTTTTATAACCTAATTATACGATGGACGCGTCGAGTATTTTATATATCGAGATGGTGTTGAAGTTTGCAACGTTGGAATGCAACGAAAATCCGGCTTATTAATTTTTTCGATGCTTTATTTTGTTCTCTATCTAAATTCTCGTTTTGCCGTTTTAGGTGACGAATCCCTGACGAGGATCTTGAAAAATCACTTTCAGTCGTGTTTGTAGTCCTAATGTGGCGAAAAATTGATCGATACGTAGTAGAAAGAAAAAAAAGGGCCATTTTCGTTGCGCGTTCGAACAATGCAAACTTGGATAGATATAACTGATCGAGGGGATATCTATCTGCGTTTTTGGCAAGGCATTCCCGTCAAACGATACGCGAATGTTCCGTTTTGGAGAAGGGAGCGCGCGCGAGTCCCTCGTGCCCCCATCCGTGTGGACTTGTGGGGAATCCGGTTCGCGATGAGCAATTATCTCACGAGCTCTCGAGACTCCCCCCCGAACGTTTCGCACAATATCTTGCTTTCTGCGAACTTTTCAATTCAAATAATTGAAGGGTTGAATATTCTCGTAGGAAGCAAGGGCGCCATTTCCGCAAAATCGCGAGAACGGCGGAGTATTTATCGAGTACGATGGGTGCGGTGTGCAGAGGACACTTTTGCAACGTAGCCGCACACGGACGCGTGAATCGCTTCGCTCTTTGGGAACTTGACGCGTATACGCGCGGGGAGAAAAAATTCTCCAAAGGAAGTGAGAACTTGATGGGGAGCGCACGCAGTGATAGAGCAAACAATCGCACACGCGCTCGAACGAGATACGCGCCTATTAGGCGTACTTCTTGCGTGTACGAGCGGGCCTATCTCTCGGGGGAAGGTGCTTGCGTGCGTGTGTGCGCGCGCTCGCGAAACGACGACGACGACGACGGTAGAGACGGATACGCGAGTCAACTCGCTTTATTCGCGGAGATGCCCCGCAACGGATAAAGCTTTCACGGAAGAAGGCTCGATTTTATGGAACTCGTTCCCACACCGTGCGTGTCCGCCCTCGGTCAGACTCTTGCGTATCTTTGCAAACGGCTTTCCACCGAGAATACGTATGGATATATACAAATGTGTAAATTAGAGTATACGTTCGAGTGGCAACGATCGGAGGACGACGCATTCGAATATCTTAAATGAATATGTTGTTTTCCTTCTCTCGGCATACCCGCTAATAGACTACGAGAGAGCCGAAATTTCTTGGGGAGACATATCAATTAACGGCACTTCCACCTATACCTGGTGGCCGGAAAAAAGACGAATTTTCGTGAATTTTTTTTCCCGACAAAACATCTGCAGCCTTTCAATACATTTTCTTCTTTTTTGTTCACCAAAGAGTATGCTGTTGAGTTTGTTTTTTATTTTTTTTTTTACAATATTTGAAAAACGTCCTAAGCGGTGGACACTGGTAACGGATCATCCAAAATGTAACAAAAAACGCATTGACTTTTTGCATGAAATTATCCAGTGCTTGGACAAGGGATCTAATGAAATAGATTTTTTTTTTTCAAACAACACCCCCTGTGCAAGTGGAGAGTATCGATTTTCGGTGACAAAAAAGATCTATTTTTGTTAATAAAATAAAAAATTATGCATATAAAAAAACTGCTTCGTTCGAGGAGTTGTTTGGTATGTAAAAGTGAAGTTGATCGTTGCAGTGATCATCCTCGTGTATCTTGAAAAAGTCATTTTGCGAAAAACACGTTGAAAGTTTGCCAGTTCGCGAAACCTACTTATAAACACGTCCCAAACTCGTTAATAAAAATCGTAATTTAAAAAAATCGTAACAAGATGCAACCCCCTCAACAGCGGCCCACGCAAAAACCTCGTTCTCTCTCTCTCTCTCTCTCGCGCGAGATAATCGTTTTTTCGTCATTTGCGAAGTCGACGGAGCGCGTGTGTTATGCCGTTTCATCAACGCTGTCCTTTCCGCATCGAGTGAATCTTTACTTTCCGCCTGGATTGTCCACACAGGCTCGCGAAAAAAAAAACCTTGTTTCTTCAAGGGTTGACTCGCGCTCGCAACAGGGGGGGCCGTCTGCCTCCCCTGGGAGCGGCGGTACAACCGCGTCCAAGAGAGAGACAGACGGAAAAGTCACGAAATAAGAGCGCGCGCGCGCGCGCGCGTTTGGCTCATCTCGACTGTACGTACGTACAAATACGCCAGGGCGCAGGGAGGGTGAAGTGACTCACGTATCGCGGAGCAGATTCGACGTGGCTCACGTCGGAGCGCTAACCCTCCGAATATCGATTTTCCAGAGACACTCGCCCTCGCTCGAGCCAAGGGGACGCTATCCCACCCCCCGCGTTCGTACGAACTTGGCGTCCAAAATTTCTTTTTTTTTCCCCTACCGACGAATGTCCGAAGACCCGACACGCGCGTGTATATTCGCTGTGCCTTTTCGGCTATAGAGCTTCAGACACGATCGATCGATGAGTAATACGAGACTACAAAACGATCGTCCGATTATAGCATGGGTCGACGAACTCTCGATATTCCGAAGGGCAAAATGTAAAAAAAACAACGAAATAAAACAAATGCCTCGTATAATATTTTCGTTGAGCAATCCGCTCAGAGCGAACAAGAGCACATTACGGGCCTGTAATCTAAGATCGAACGAAGAATAATCTGTACGTTTACTCGGTGGTTATCCGTATAATCGATTTGAACGTGCAGCGCGGCGTTCGCCTGTATCGCGATTCGATCTAGCCTGAGCGATACTTTCTGAGAATATGCGACAACTTGATGGACAAAATATGTTATTCCAAGCCTTTCTGGCGGCATTATTAAAATATTATTAACCGTCTATTATCGCAAAAAATATTCTCAATATTTTGACGACACCGTAAAATCGTCGGATCGGTAGGAATGCAAAACATGCACTTGTAATCATTGTCCGAACAATTGGTTTTTTTTTGGTTTTTGTTTTTGTTTTTCAAAAAAGCGCCCCTGTGTATCGCGAAAAGAACGATAGGTTCTCGAGGGGCGAGAGTCGCCTCGACAAACGGAAACGAGTCTCAAGACCCCCTGCTAGACAATTCGAACAACAATCGCGGACAAACCCGGCGGTTCGCGTTCTTTCTCCGTCCTACAGAGCTGCTGCTGCTGCTGCCCCCCCCCCCCCCCCCCCGCCCGTCTCGTTACGGCACGTTGCTCTCTGCTCGCTCCAATTAATTATTCATTTTTCTCGTGGGAAAAATACTCGCGTCTCGTTCTTTTCTTTCCGCACGCACTTTCGTACCTCCTCCCTTTCCGCGGTCTCGAATACCGCGACGAGGCAGAGGAAGAGAGAGAGAGAAAGAGAGGAGCGATCGTTCGGCGGGCACAGGTGCCGTGCGCGCTCACGCATCCAACACGCTCCAAAAGAAAAGAAAGAAACATTGAAGAAAATACGACAAAGAACACGCGGGCTGAAGCGGACGAGATGAAGAGAGAAAAAAAAAACACTCACCGCCGAGTCAAGGACGTTCACAGGTGCGTTAGCATTATCTTCACGTATTATCCAATAGTTGAACAAGCGAGCATTCAATTTTTTCGTTTCCAATGGGTCTCTCGCAACCTTACCTTTTCTCCTATAATAATTTGTTTTGTTTTGTTTTGTTTTTGAGGTATTTCGAGAGCGGACGATTAGCGCGAAAGATCGAAAATAATATATGAGATAAAGATTTGAGACGACACAGCGCGACTATAGAACGAAACTTGAAGCAGTTTGGTCGAGTGTTGGCGCACTACTACGCGCGTTACGCGATTTCTGCCGCCGCGCCGACCGCGACCACTACCACTCACGCATCGTTACTATACCAACACGCGCGTCAATGGGGGACGTCGGTATCGATAGCTCCTTTTTGTAGTTTACCTATGCGCCACGGTTGCGCCTCCCGTCGTTCCAACTGCGCCGGCGCGCACGCCACCTTGCTTGACTACATTTCTCGTGTATAGGTGCACGGCTTGGAGGCCATATTCGTTTCTCCGCTACGTGCTCCGCGTTCGAGGAACAAAAAAAGCAAGAAAATAAAAACACCTCCGACGCTGCCCGAGTTTGTCAGGTGTAGTAACCCCGACAGTTCTAATCTCTCCGTGTCTTTATTAATAATTCATCCGTAAAGTCTTCGAAGGCTGAATCAATATTTTCCGGATTACGGTAGAGCAGAATCGCTCTGCAGTAGGGTAAAATATCGTTTGTGATTGTTATTCAACGGAAATGACGATCATGGAACAACTACCGCGCACAATATGAATTGTGCGCGGGTGTGCTCGAAAAATAACTCGAGCCAGGTAGAAAAATGTTGTCTATATGTTATCAAACAAATATCGCAAAACGGATAACTTTAGTTTTCCAAAAGAAGCAATTTTTTACATTACAAAATGTATTACTTGTTATGCCTGCTTGGCACATGGCTCGTAGTTTGTGTACGATTGCTAACTATACGCCAACTTTTAATGGTCAGCAAAGTGTTAACGAAAGGGCAACTCTTATCGGTTGTCGGTACGCGATAGCGTAAAGTTATCAAATCGACATATCCGAAAGATATCCTCTTAAAGGCATAAAAAAAGCCCCAAAATGCCACTGCATTCCGAGTCGTCCATTAGGCATCCGAATAAGGTTGAAAAAACGTACAAGTAACAGTCATCGAAGAGTGCTGTGAAATGAATACCTATTTATTGGCGATGTGGGCGTGCGTGTGTAACAATATCCCATCTATTAATAGAAATTAACTTGTTAATAGTTTAGTTAATATCGCCTAATATTACTCATTTCTTATCATCGTATGACAACCATAGTTGATAAAATTTTTTGTTATTCAAAATACGTTTACGTTGCATATTTATATATCCACGTATATATGCACTGCCGCTCAACAGTTTGAATACACCAGGCGATATGTCTTGCTGCACTAAAAGTTACAAAGCATCGTAAAAAAAAAAGATAAACAAATTTATCGAACGGCGTTTGCAAGGGAACAAATTCAGCTTTGTTTTGCTTGTTTGAAATATTTTTTGTGGTTTTTTTTCCACCCGATACGCTCTTCTGTACGTGACTGTTGTTCGTTTTCTTTTTTTTACCTTCGAGAATTGGGCGCATGACATGGAAAAAAATTTTTTGACATGTTTATCCATGATAACGCAAAGTTATTTCATTTTTGACTGAAAAGAAGACAAAGTTCGGCGAATTTAGCATAACTCAAGAACTACAGGGTTTCAGAGTCAAATGTCAAAGATGTAAAAAAAATGCATAACTTTATACTGGGCGACCTGGAATTTTTCGGAGAATCGTCCGAACAATTGATTGGCGTATTTCGAAAACTATTGAGTTAGAGACAAAATATCAAGAGGGGAAAATGTTGCAGAATTTCGTTTCGAATACGTTGACATTTTTCAGATTTTTTTCCATTTCCTTTACAATGTTTCAAAAGCACCTTGACGACCTGAAAAAACATTGTAAAACAAATGTTGAAAAAAATCTGAAAACATGCCAACGTATTCGAAACGAAACACTGCAACATTTTCCGCTCTTGCTATTTTGCCTCTAACTCAATAGTTTTCGAGATACGCCAATCAATTGTCCGGACGACTCTCCGAGGTTCGGTGAAAAAAAAAATTCGGAAACAAATTCTGAAAAAATTTTAACGAATTTACAATACATTTTTTTAAAACTTTTTCCTCCCGATATTTTGTTATAAACGCCATGCTTTTAGAGTTGAGCAATTCTACTCATCAGAGTTACGAGCGAAAATAGCCCGAACAAATATCTCTGAGGAAAATTTTGAAATAATTCCAGGCGACCCAGTATAAACTTGCGCAACTTTTTACATCTTTGACATTTCCCCTTAAACCCTATAGTACTTCCGTTACGTTACATTTTCCAAAATTTGTCTTTTATTAGCCAAAATGATATAACTTTGCGAAAAAAATCATCCGAAACTTAAAAAAAAACGAAATTGGAGCTCCTGCGACCTCGTTCAAGCTTATCATGAATAAACATTACAAAAAAAAAATCCCCAAGTCATGCGCCCAATTCTCGAAAACAATCATAAAAATATTTCAAAAAAGGAAGAAAAAAAAGTTGAATTTGTTCCCTTCCAAACATCCTTCGAGACATCTTCTGGTTATCTTTACATTACGAAATTATGTAACTTTTAGTGTGGCAAGAAATATCGACTGGTATAGCCAAGCTTTTGCGCGGCAGCACACGCACACGCGCGCACTTGTTGGTATCGCAAATAACAAAACTTTTATCAACTATGCTGATCATTTAATAATTCTAAATGGGTAATATCAACTTGTATTGCATATTGTGGACCATTGATATGTTCATTTTTATTAATAAATGATAGGGTATGTGTTATATTGGTTTTAGATGGGGGCTAGTTCATTAAAATTAAAGTCTAATTTAAAAATACGAAGTAATTATTGTTTTTCTTTCCCGTTAGGGTCGCACCTTTTATTACTCGGCACATTTGCCAGTCGACAATTTCCATATTCTGTAATTTCCCACCCATCTTTAAGATATTACCGTAAGATAACTATTCGACGGTTTTCCAACGACATCCCGTTTAATGCTGTCTTGAAGTTATCTTTTGTATGATATCTTTTGGCGGTGAAAATGCATGTCTGTAATGTATCACAAACTGTTATCCAATTGAGGACTATTTTTAGGTATCAAAAAGTTATCTGGCTGATGTTATCGATTGCATCTAATTAAACGGCGTCCGAAGGATTTCCCAAAGACCAATCACATAAGATTTCATTTTCATAAGATCTTTCGGACATCGTTGATATACTGTCTTTTGACGTATTTGGAATTGACGGGAGATAGTGAAAAGGCATCTAAAGGTTTTGTGAAAGATGACACTTAACGGATGACTGTTCTGCCGTCATATGGAAGAAAGCCGCATGTACTAAAAAGAAAAGGGAAATGCGTTTTCGGTTTAATTGGACGTAATTTCCCATGGTTCAATTGCAATTCAGAACGGCATCTTTTTGGACAACAAAAAAGTTATCCACATCCGTTTCGGGATATGTTCCGGATACATTTTGCTACCTGGATATGGATAACATTTTGCTACCTGGGGACTTATCCGTCATTCGTTGGGTGTGTCATCTTTAGGACAACCTTATGATGCCTATTTACTACACTACTCCAAGAAATTAAAGGAACAGGAAATTTCGTTAAATTTTTCAGTCTTTTCATTTCAGACCTTTTGGAAAAAAAATGTTCGTGAGCTACGCTTATCGCGCAATCATAAGAAATAGCGCAAGACAAAAGTGTCACTTTTTTTTCCCTTTAAAATCCAAAGGTTTTTCCCGTTAAATCAGTGCCTCGGTCGGTTAGCATTTCAGTTTTTTTTTCGTCTTTCTACGTCAATTTTTTGCGAAGCTATCCGACTTTGAATGAAGAAGGATCCTTTTGGCTTTGACCATCGATATCTCAGTGATCAAGAATCGCACAGGGCATTAAAGAGTAGCTTTGAAAACTTGAATAAATTTCCAACAAGACCCTTTCATTGATTTTGGAGGAAAAATTTCTTTTTCGCTCTCAACATTAACTTGAAAAAGTACAAAAAATGAGTTTTTGTTTTTTTCAGTAGATACACCACTACTTTACACATATTGACGGAAACAATAATGTCGCCAGATTTTTTCAGCTTGATGTACCCCCAATAGCTCTGTAAATTTTCAAATTGATCCATCGAACCATTTTTTCCGACCGATTGATCAAAGTTTTACAAAACAATTGAAGGAACAAGTGTATCGTCCCTAAACATCGTGTAATCGTCATCAGAATGAAAGGACCGATATTTTGTCGATTTTGTCACAACTTTGCACTAGTTACTCGTTGAATTAGATTAAAAAAATTGAAAAATTGTTATTATTTTTTTTGAAAATTTGTAAACCATTTCAGGACACAACACTGAATCATTTTTAACACGATTCGGCCCTTGCGTACCATCATTTCACTTAGCTTTAATTGGATTGATTAAAAGGTGGTACCCCCCAGGTGTGTTCAGTACTCCATTTGAGAACATTTATGCACTTTATTCCCGATATGATCTGCGAAGATTATTAGGGTTACAAACAACAGGGTTTTTTTTCTTTCAAAATTCAACTTTTTTCGGAAGGAATAAACCAATAAACAGTTTTTTTTCTAAACTAATGATTTTTTTGTTTAAAAAATAAATTGAAAGTTTTTGTAAGCTTTAACATTTTTTTCATGTTTTGATCATGGCCAATTTTGAAGAGAGAAAAACTATTTTTCGTAAGCTTGATAACCTTCGCAGAAAGTATCGAGAATGAATCACATAAATGTTCTCAGATCGAGCAAAGGCCGAATCGTGTCAAAAATGATACAGTTATTGTTTCCTGAAATGTTTTGCGAATTTTCAACAAAAAATCTAAAGTTGTGTTCGAAATTTATCGAAATTTTCTTTCATCAATTTTAACAAGTAACCGGTGCAAAAGACGAAAGAAATAGTCTTTTCATGGCGCCGATGATTATACGATGTTTAGCAAAAACACAGTCGTTCCTTTAATTGTTTTGTAAAACGTTGACCAATCAGGCTGGAAAAACGGTTCGATGGATCAATTTGAGAATTTACAGGGCTGTTGGGGGTACATTGAGCTGAAAAAAAAACCTGGCGACATTAGTCTTTCCGTCAATATTTGTTAAGTAGTACTGACGAAACAAAGTCATTTTTTGTACTTTTTAAGAGTGAAAAACAAATTTTTTCCTTCAAAATCAATGAAAGGGTCTTTTCGGAAATTTATTGAATTTTTCAAAGTTACGCTTTAATTCCCTGTGCGATCATTGATGGCTTAGATATCGATGATGAAAGCCAAAAGGATCCTTCATCATTCAAAGTCGGCTAGCTTCGCAAAAAATTGACTTGGAGACCAAAAAAATTCAAACGAAGCTGAACAAACAAGCCAACTGACCTAGGCATTGGTGTAAAAAAAAAAAAAAAAAAAAAAAAAAAAAAAAAAAAATTGGAAAACTTTTGTCTTGCGCGTTAACCGTAGCTTACAAAAATGTGTTGCCTGACGCTATAAAAAATTAGAAACATGAAGCTTGAAAATAGTTTTGTTAATGTCGATCCGACCATTTTCCACACAATTACCGCGCTTCACAAAACACTAAAGAGATGTGAAAATCGTTCGGTTCCTTACATTTTTTGGAGAAGCGTATTTCTTGCCAATATCAAATATGTTAAAAGACTACCGCGATATTTGAAAGATGTTACGAAGAAGACATGTTTTAAAAAGAAAACGTCTAACTAGATACAACGGATACAACAGCTGATAAATAACTCGCATACCTCAAAGAAGTCATCAATTGCATAAGATTTTGTGAAACATGAAAAATAGTAAAATAGACTTAAAGGTTATCGCAGATCGGGTCTTGGCATAGTTTTGTATGGTAACGAATACGCGCAAGGCTTCGTTAAATATCGCGGCACATACGGTACTGATAAAAATATTTATTATCACAAACTATGTAATCAATCGTACACGGTAGTATGATAAAAAGCTTAGCGAAAATCTTTTATAGTTATGTATATATATATATATATATATTGTAAAATGCGAGACATTTGGGCCCTCGAAATTTTCATACGCGATCAATATTTAAAGTTATTTTTGTAAAGCTTGCGTACAGATCTATAACGCTATAGTGTCAATCAATTTTCAGGAAAAATTGCACTCTTTCGCGAATCAGGCATTAACGATACGGAGAAATTTCGACGCAACGGCTATATCATATTCTTCCTTCGCACACCTATTACACATCGCGCCGTCCATTTTACGTATTAACGCTTTAAATCATCATTCTTATTTTCCGTGTGTATATGTGTAGTAAAGTGTATAATTTCGTATATCGATCGACACGACGGCGTCACAACGAGTATTTGTATATACTTGTGTGTATATATATATATAGATTGAACAGATTTCGTTTGGACAAAGGCACCTTTTGAAAATAGATCCACTTAAGATTAGGTTAAAATTATATATTGCGTTACGAAACTACTATGTACAAAATTGATGGTTTAGCGTTTCATCGGATTCGGTACCGTATACATATTTCTTTTTCTTTCCGCGCTTTTATTTCGCTCGAAGGCGCCTGAGCGGCGTTATCGTAAAATGACCCGACGAAAAGCAAATTCTACCCTCTTGTATACGTTTACACACACATATATATAGACGCGGAAACATTGAGTTTTTATTTTTTCGATAAAAATTTCATGTGCATGCGTCAGTTGTCATCGTGTATATGTATGTATAAATACGCGCGCGCGCACACACACACACACCCACACACACACACACACACACACACACACACACACACATACATTTCCGCTATTCAAACTGTAAGTCTCTAACGACCTTCCGTGCTCTCTTGACTTTCCCCTCTTCGTATAAATTGCATATCTAAAATCACGACATTGATTCGTCTAACGATTTAAAAAAAAAAAAAAAAAAAAAAAGAAAAAAAAATCTTAAACAATAACAGAGTATACAACGACTACATTCCGCAATAATCACATGACAATTTTTCACCGCTTGTATTTGCGCGACAGCTCGGATTGTCTTCAACGATATTGACACGGTAAAGATATAAGAAAAAGGCACTCGTAATTTGTCCCCAAACGAATAGATTTTACTCCTTTTTTTCTTTCGAATTTTGCTTTATATATATTCTCTCGTTAGCGTCCATATCACGTCCGCGATGATTATCCGTTTTAGGGTTCTCGTTGAATATCGTTGCGCGCGGTTTGTAGCTGCGTGAGATGGATACTTTGGCGATCGTACGCTTTAGTGAAATTTCATTAGAGTTGTAAAAAAAAAATCAACTCCACTCAATCCCCCCCTCTCGCTCTCTCTGTCGCGGAATAAAAATGACTCGCGCTTGTTCTTTTCGGATAAGGCACGTTTGGTCGAATCCGACAAACGCTTGACGCGCGGCATGCAATTTAGGGTTGAAATGTTTTGGGTGAAAAAAGTTGGGGCATCGAGCTCGCTGTATCGAGATTGGAGATATTTGCTATGATTTTCCATCACATATGAATTGTAGCAGCTGTGTATCTTGCCTCGCCTCGTCGCCAACTCCATTGACTCGGTCGATACTGCGGAGATCAAAAGAAGGCAACTTGGTCAAAGAGTGTGGAAAATTGATGGCGGGACGAGGGCGAAAAAAATGTTTAAATTGCCCTTACTCTGATCAACATCTGTCCCGAAGCACTGTGAGGATTGCGATAAGCGTAGCCGGCCCAAGCCACCAGGCCGGTAATCAACGAAACGACCAGAAGTATACCAATGATTCCGGATACTCCCATGTTGTTCATGTGAGTGGCGGCTGCAGTTGTAAATGTAACATTTTACGAACGGAATTGACGACTCGATGGCAGGCAAGGTGTTTCTCGTAATCGAAGGATCTTACTGTGTTCGAGAAGAGTCGGATCGGTGGGTCCTTTGGTATTCGAATCGACGCTCGCTGGCAGAGTGACCCCGTCGCTGGGAACGTGTCCCGCGTTATCGCGACTATCCAAATGATCGGTATAGGCCGTAGAAGTCGCCGGGCAGCTGTCTTTGTCCTTGATGTTGCGCTGTTCGCATCCCTTCTCGAGCCAATCTTGCCTGTGACGGAAGGTCCCGGTGCTACATTGATGCAGATCCGGACACCACTTGCATTCGAATTCGGGCACCTTTGTCAGGCAATCGTTGCAATTTTCCATTTCCAGGCAGGTCGGGAGTGCTCGTAAATAAATGACGGTCCAGTTTCGAATCTCTTGCCGATTAAAGTTGACGCGATGATACTCGTAGATGGTTTTTCTTCGGACAACTGTGAACGAGAGATGTCGAGTGGGTTGAGAAGATAATTCGTTGGGCCGACGCGGCGGTCGACGAACGAGTACGGGCAAGATGAGCTTTTTATAGAATTGGACAAGGGCCAGCACACTAATATCGCCGCACGCTCATTTGCTTGTCGAGTTTTGGAAAATTCAACGTAGCCTTGGCGCGCGGTGTAAAGTACAAGAGTGCTTACAGAAAATGGTCCGATCCATGATGTAAGCGTCGCTGAGGCCAACTTTAACGGGATGGGCGGTATCCTCAATGGCCTCGACCGTCAACGGAATCTTGGAATACACAAAGACAATGTTACCGTTGTCGTAGAGGGTCGCCTGAAATGTGAAACCTCCGGCTTCCGGGCGATCCTGAAGCACCACCCTCTCCCATTCAACCGTGAACGCGGTGCCTGCAACAGATTCACGGTATACGGGTATGTTATTATTCGTTGCAGCAACGAGACTCGCGCACAAGAAGGAGAAGCAACAGCAGCATATCATCACCATTGTCGGCGTATTTGACCCAGCTGTCGTTGGATATACGAGTGTCAAAGTTGGCCATCAGAGGAGCAATGTACTGTGTGGCAGCGAGCCAACTGTGCACGTACTCTCCGGTGTACAAAAAACCTCCCGTCGCGATAGTGATGTTGCGAACTTTGTGGCCATAGAAGGGAAAATCGAATTTCAATTTGACCGTCTGAAATTTAAAAAATCAATAATAAAAAAAGCCTTCATTTCGATCGACTCTCGCGACACGTTAAAAAACCACACGAGCCAGGTTGAAACTTACGGCCGCTCTTCTGTGACTCTTACTGAGCAAATCGTTGACTTGACGATCGGGATGATTGTCAATGTCGACCCAATACATTTTCGCGACGTTCTCGTCGCTGAAGAATGTGCTGTTGTAATACTGGTGCGTATCCTCTTCGGTCTTGGTTATATTGTTCTGCGCGAGTGTGTTGTTGGTTACATCGGAAAACTTGGTTATCGTTATATCGCCGAGTTCACCGTCGGTCGAATTGCCCGATTGCACGATTGTCGCGTTCTTCTTGCCCGTAGTAATCTCCTTAACCGCCTCCTCCTCCTCCTCATCCTCCTTCTTTCCTTTTTCATCGCTTTGTCCGGCCTTGCTTACGGTTTCTTGTTTTTGCGTAAGATCGGTGCCGGCTGCGGCGGCTGCGGCGGCTGCCCCATTGACGGTCGTAGATTGAGGGACGGTGGGGTTTGTGCTGCTACCGGTCTCGGGCTTCGTTGCGCTTCTTTGTGCAGGCTTCTCCCACTGTGTCTGATTAGCCCAAACGTGAATCTGCGGACAAGAGTGAGATCGATATTAAGTAGCGCAAAGGTCAGAGGCAGCGCGACAAGAGAGACGAGAATAAAAATGTTGGCTAAGATTTGGCGCGAACCGGTTGTCCATTGGCTGGATTCATCGGATTCGAGACTATAAAGGTTGTGTTTTTCGGAGAGTTTGGTGTTTCGACGATGTTGCGAGTGCTGGTGGTAGTTTCGTTAGAGTTCGGGCTCTTTCCTACAGCCGGCAATGGCGATCTTGTCGAGGCGCCATCGAGTAGTAGCGTCGTTAGCTTGTCCGTCGAGTACGTCACGTTTGCCGAACTTGTTTCGGTCTTGATGAGCGGCGAATCCGCCGCCGTCGCTTTCGCTTCATCAACGAGAGGTTCTTTACCCGCGTAGCGACGTTGCCTCTCGAAAAATTTATCAAATTTCTTCGCACCGAGGCTCCTGTGACTCTCCCCTGGCAAGTTTTCCGACGCGACCGTGTAATCGTAGTAGGATGAATCTGTAACGACAATCAACAAGCCCGCCGATTCGTCAAATATTATTTTTCTCAATCTTCCGACACGCCTCGTCGACGCGCTTCGACTTTTTACTTCGCGACCTCTACTACCATCAGGATAAACAATGAAAAAGCCCTTTTCGTTCGTATTATTTAGCAAGCGCGGTTTTCCTTTTTTCTGGGCGCGGGTATGCAATATTTGTAGGCACGCGGCAAGCCTCGCGGGCCAATCCGGCCTATAGTTATCGAACGGCCCCCCGGAGGGCAACGTCCTCGGTCTACAAAGAGACTCGAGCGAGCCAGACTAGCGGCAGGCATAGTACCGCGAACGTCTACTATACGTATAGTGAGGAAAAGATGGCAAATGTCCGCGAAAAATGCACGCGTCGATAGACGCCCTCTCCTCCCGACACCGCGCCCCCCCCCCCCCCCCCCCCGTCTATACACGCCTTGCTATACTGCATGCGCGCGCTCTCCCGCCTTTTCCTCCTCTTTCCTTTCCCCTAATTTATCACTAGATTTTTGTCGCAGCATCGCGTTACACGAACAGATGCGTCTTTGCAGCCACCTCGGAAACGGTGCACGTCCTAACCGTCTCGTTTCTCGCTCTCGCTCGCGCGGCTCTCTTTATTCTATTTTCTTTTCGTATATACGGCCATGCGCGGTGAAAGTGAGACTTCGAGTATAGGATGAGAGACTCCCCTCTTCCGCCATTGTTGGGGAGTATCATCGAACCCGCGCACCCACCCCGCTCTTTCTCTCTCGCTATGATATTTCGATGAATTTCATACTGTCGGAACGCGAACAAAACCTTCTTTTCAAATATATTGAGCGGGAGAGAGAGAGAGAGAGAGAGAGAGAGAGAGAGAGAGAGAGAGAGAGCTTACGCATCGACGGCACGGAAAGTCAATCATCGATCATAGCCAATGGATGGGCAAGTGAAATTCTTGAAATTCCCCTTTGCCCCTTATTCATTGCTGTACATGTACAACCTTGGCCAAAAGTATTAGGCACCCTGTATATTTTCTATCCGGCCAAAAATCAAATATGTCAGCCCAAAAGAATCGTAAACCAATTTACGAAACGGGGTTTTAAAGCGGACAAAATCAGCTTCATTTTGGTTTTTTCTTATTTTCGCGATTTTTTTTCTACCTGGTACCTCATTTCCAGTGTCGGTTTTTTCACGATTTTCGCACTTTGCAATATCGCGTGCTGGTCTTTGGAAAATACTAACTAACCTCACCATTTCCTGATAAACTCTTTGAAAAGAATACCGTTGGCTTCGTTTTTTTTTGCCATTTTTTCGCAGTTATTTATTTATTTATTTGCTTGAAAACAAAAAACGACAGGTTTCTAAAACGCCAGCATCGTGCGGCGTAACGAGAAAACTATGAGGTTTTGAATATTTAGTCTAATATTTTGTCGTTTAGAGTCACTACATTTTTGTAAATATTTTATCAAAAATTTCTTTCTGTCGCTTCTCTTGGTTGATAGTTAACGATTTGCCTCGTTGCTGTTACTTTGAAACAAAGATGTTTTAATGAGAATGTCAAGAGGAGAAAAGGTACATACAGCCTTGGCGAATAGTAAAAGTAAAATATTGATATTTTAATAAGTACATAAAACTATTACAAATGCTTTGAAGTAGAGCTAAGACGGCATCGTTAATCATCAAACTTCAAAAACAATAGAAAACCTCTTTTGGTGAATTGCAAAACGTCTGGATCGTAAAACGCTAAGCGTGTGCGTTTTTTAAATTTCGACAAAAACTTTTACCTAAAATTCGTTTGCTTTTGAAAAAAAAGCTCCAGCGTATTTTGTCTTTTCCTAAAAATGCCTAGAAAAATATCATCTCTTAACATAGATCTCAAATTATTATTGAGTAATTATAACTAATCAAGATAACGAGAACAAATAATGTTTCTCGTTATTAATGATGACCGAGTAGTTTGAGGTCTCCCAGCCTAATTACTTAATGAGGATAGGTAGGTAGGATGTACATAAGGTAGAAAGCATTTGTACCGTCTACGACGTTGCCACGTTTCCACTGCCTAATATTTTCTGTACTTGATTCACGCACAAATATGCGATTTAAAAACATTACTGATTTTACAACGTCGCTGTGAATCCTTCTGAAAGGAAGAGTTGGTCCGATAATTAGTCGTACCGTAACTATTTTTTCATCTCCGTGGTAGCTTTTTTTATCAGATATAAATAATGTACCGAAAAATGATCGGGTGATTTCCATAAGCGTGATGTGATCAACCTACGAAATGCGTCGAGTTTGCGATTTCTTTTATTTTTTCGCGACACGAAAAACGGTAGTGTGGATCGTACCAAAATTGCACAGGTCGATCGGCACTTGGAGAAAAAAATGTCACCTCTGTCGTGGCATTTTGACCTGGCTCCGTAATATCTTTAAAGGTACCAAAGATAGTCGCCCGAAAACTGCGACGTGTCCTTCGATGTTGGACGATGATGATTGGGCGCAAAAAGTGCTAAACGAATCAATCGTCGTATGCAAGAGAAACAATGACTCGCCAGAGGTGCTGCCTCAAAGACGCGAGGCAACAGAAAAAAAACGTTACACAAACGCCCTTTGTGGATTCAGTATTTAGCGAGGATCTTCACACTGGATCGTAAAAGGCAGGGCCACTACAAAGAAAAAAAACAACATACTCGAGTTTACCACAGCACCCGAGAAACGATGCATATTATTGGTATACGATAAAAGTCTATAGTCGTCAGAACGGCCTGGCACTTTGCGTTTAAAAAAAAGAAGAAAAAAAACCATTGCGCGAAGAGCAAGACCGGTCAGCCTCGGACTTTGCGGTTGTAGAAAAGTTGGATGAGTCGCGAGATCCAAGATAAGCGAGCGATATGATTCGAGCGGTCTCTGATGACCCTGCGCTAATTGCCGGGGATCGCGCCGATGACGTCCGATCGAGAAAGAGAGAGGGGGGGAGGAGAAAGAGGAGAGAGGGGGATATTCCAACGATCGTATAACGTGTAAAACATGTCGTCTGGCGAAAAAAGATTGAAGTTTTGGCGAGATTGGGGTGCTCGCGGATGTAAAATATTCAAGGCACAGCCGATCAACGAGCAAGCGAAAAAGAGAAAGCGTTCTATCGAGTCGCCCCCCCCCCCCCCCCCGACCCTCGTAACATTCGGCCACGTTGCGGCGGTTGACGCGTGTCTTTTGCGAAAAGAACAAGTAAAGCGCCTCTTCGCGCTTGCTGCTCAAGAGAGAGAGAGAGAGAGAGAGAGAGAGAGATGAGACCCGGTCGGGTATCCCGAGCGTGACCTTGACGAGGAATGTCCAAGAGCGGAGGTCGCGCACGCGGCCGCTCGAAACCCTCGTCGCTTTGAATCGCGTGTATTTTACATTTTCGATAGCTCGTCGTTTGCTTCCGAAATCATACTGGCAGGCGAAAATATCCGTAGTAGTCGGCCTTTCAACGCAATTCTCAAGTTTAAAAAAATGTCCTATAAAGAAAAAAAAGCTTACGAAACATAAATAGTATCAGATTTATTCAGGTTGTTTATCAGGTTACTCAGGTTGTTTATCAAACTGTGGTAACAATTACAAACGTATACATTCATACAGAAATAAGGGAGAAAAAAGCAATATTTGTTATAAAAAGGACGATTTCGTCAGTGCTTGTAGCCGCTCAAAATTTTTCTTTCATAACTATTTCTTCGTAAAGGTTGATGACGAATTTGGTACATATCGAGTAGTACTATGCAGGTCAAGTATCGCGGTCAATATTTTTCCTCCCTGTCTTACAATTTCTACTCATCTTCCTACGTATCCTTTACAATTTCTTCTCCAGACTTACCGCTCATTTTATTTCAATACCTGTCAACTTTAACTTTTTTTTTAAATTCGCAACCGGTTTTATTCTCTTCTCGTACCAAATTCGGAGGCCTTTTCCTATTTTCGTTTTCGCGTCTCTTTTTCCCCTTCAGCCTGCGCTGTTTGCAATTTCCATGCCAAAATATTATCTTTCTTTCTTTGCTTTTCTTCTTCTCGCTGTTGTTGAATTTTTAGCCATTCGTCCGATGATATAGCCCAAATTCTATACGTTGTTTTTTTATTGCCCTTTTAAATCGAAGAAGGATTTTTTTCATGTTTTTTTTTAAGACGGAATGATACCTCATCGCGGTCGATATGGTAGAACAATTATAGATACCCAACAATCTCTGAAACGGCTCTTCAGATCCCGTCAAAACTTTGCCAAACGACATCAAATAGATAGACGAACGGCTGTCTACCCCTCAAATTTTCTGAATTTGACAGAAAAAAAACATAGATTTGCTTATCATCAGGTGATCTACGTTTTGTTTTCTCAAATTCAGAAAATTTGAGGGGAAGACAGCTGTTCGTCTATCTATTTTACGTCGTTTGGCAAAGTTTTGACGAGATCTGAAGAGCCGTTTCAGAGATTGTTGGGTATCCATAATTGTTCTGCCATACCGACCGCGATGGGGTACCATTCCCTCTTAATATGGTCAAATTTTTCCCGACTCAATCGAGATTATTGACGAAACGTCGTTATTGTATATTTGCGCCTTCTCGAATGAAAACTGGCTCGTTAATCTTCTTATGTTTATCATCTTCATCGTCCCCTACCATCTTTTTGAAAAACGAAGTATTTAGTGTCGCAAGTTCCGTGTTTCCGTTTTTCATTGTTTGGTTATCCTCGGTCTTTACGATCATGACGACGAATGTTGTAATATTTTCTTCGTTTCTTCCACCCTCACTGAAAAATGAGATAGGAATGTCTTGTTGGACGAAAAGTTTCTCTTAATTTTTCATCCGATGGCCTTTTGCTGGTACGATTATACACGGAGAAAACTACGGCCTCAAATTCTAACACTGGTTGCCAGAATTCTAATATTCAGTGCTAGAAAAGTATAGCAGTTTACTGCCAGTTCGGAATTCTGAGACTTGTCGTTATAGAAGTGTAAAAATGATTCCCACACCGTATAGTAAAAATGATGCGTGCATATGACATTTGAAACTATTCTCGCATAGGCGCGAGTCCCTTATGCTGTATAGAAAAAATAATGCGTCCTTTGTAAAATACCAACCTTTATTACACGCTATATTTTCATGTGGATTTTACTATACGTAAAATACGTAAGAAACTATCTACGAGTTTCGCCGAAAAAAAATTCAAATTTTTTTCAAAAAACGTGAGCAAATTTAAAAGCGAGAATTCGAGGTTTAAAAAGTTAAGCCATCCTACTCGTGAGAATTTCGAGCGAAAATAGTAAACAAAAAAAAATCCGACAGGAAAATTCTTTAACAAAATTCCAAGTGATGCAATATAAGCTTACGTAATTTTTTTTTTACGTGTTTGACATTTCCTGTTAAACCCTATAGTTCTTGAGTTACGATTCGTTGACCAAAATTTGTCCTTTTTAGCCAAGCCTCAAATGTACTGCGAAAAATAATCGTACGAAGCTTAAAAAAAAAACGAAAACGTAGCTTCTGCTACCCCTTTCTCAAGTTTATCGTAGATAAAAACGACAAAAACCTTTCCCCAAGTTGTGCGCCCAATTATCACAGGTCAAAAAATAGCCGAAAAACGGTCACGTACGTACCGGGTCGAAAAAAAATCATAAAAAATATATCAAAAAAGCAGAAAAAAAACTGAACTTGTTTTTTCGTTGATAATGCCGTTCGTTAAATTTGGTTATGTTTATTTTTTATGGAGCTATCTAACTTTCAGTGCGGCAAGAAATATCGTCTGGTGTATCCAAACTTTTGAGCGGTAGTGTATGCTTGAGCCATTTGAAATCATTTCCGATAATAGGCTGGCGTCAAAAGTATTATCGGGGATATAACTTGAATGTACGTTTTCGTTCTTTTTTGTTCCGGTAATATTTTGACTTGTTTCACCCGTTCTTGTTTTTACCTCTTCAATCGCACTAATGGCAGCTTGAAAACAACAGGGGGGGGGGGGGGGGTGATTGTTGCCGGTGGTGCTTCCGCGTCTCTCCCGTTCTCGATATTATTTTGTACGCATTTAGTGCCGTCGACGGCATTTGAATACCAAATGGACACAATCCGCATTTCCGATAACAGTTCTTAATCTGAAAAACTTGTTGCAATAGCGGGCAAAATGGTTCTTTCGTTAGCGCGCTGTTTATATTTTCGGAGTCCATTGTTTGATTGTTATTACAAGTAGGCTAATTTAATGGTGCAAGTTGTCGCTGCGAAAACAAAGATAGGTACGATGCTGGTCCATGTTCATCGGTCGCGCGTATTGATTTTCCTTTCTACGTGTTTTATTGTTAATATAAAAGCATATATTAGCCCCATTCTCACGCAGGCAAAATTTGAAATGCCTGACTACTCTACCCTACACTCGCGAGTACTTTTCCACAAAAAGACGAAGCTTTTTGTTTTTGTTTTCTCTCGCTGCGTGTATCGTCGCGGCGGGCAGTATTTGAATCGTAACTCTCACACACGAATAATCGCGTGTCCCTCGCGTCCTCGCGCCTCGCGATATGACTTTTTCCAAGAGTTGGGGCTCACCGCCGCTCTTGTTACGCGATCGGCGACTATCTCCGGAAACGATTACGTATATCATACGCGGTTCGCGCGCGCGCGTGTGTGTGCGTATACTCGCGTTGTCCGCATGTACACGTATGTCCGTAGACATACGCGTGTCTCGTTGCACGCCAGAGTCTCGCTTGCAAATGCGATTTCACCAAACTCCACGAATCCGAGCCCCAATAAGAGACGAAGCTTTCTTTTTCCCTATTGGATGCTTCGTAGTTTGCATCAAATCGAATCCTCGTATTAATCGGCCGAGCAAGTGCCCTTGTCATGCCGTATTTGAAAGTGAGGGGGTAACGAGGCGAGAAAACAAAGAACGAGCATATACCTTGTATTGCCCTTTTTTGTCAGTTTTTCGTATACTCGCTCCGCGTCGCAACGTTCCTTCTCCAACGGTAAATTTGACACGTGCTTGCGTAGCCGAGTCTATCGAGGGGAAAGGGGTGGGGGCCCGAACACGATGATCGAGGGGACCGTTGCGCAGGCATCGCAGCGTAGGAAGCCCCCCCCCCTCTCTCTCTCTCGGAGCTCGCGCACCAGCAAATACTTTTGGTATTTTCCTTCTGTAGAGAGAAATGGAAAGATGTACGGGGGGGGGGGGGGGGGGGCGACGACGTTGGGAGGCCTCGAGGCACAAAGAGAGCCGAATAAATGCGTCGTAGCTGTTTCGAGTAAAAGTACGCAGCAAGGCGTGTGTGCATCAGCGTATCGACATGAGACGCTCGTGTTCCTCACGCGTATAAGTAGCGATTAGCGGACGATCCGCGGCCGACGCTCCGTTACTTTGCCGATACGAGGAAGAGTGAAAGAAAGGCGAATACGCCTTTCGGGAGTAAGGGTGAATAGAGCGCGGCCCCGCCCGTAACGTACGTTCCACGTTCGTTACGGCAGCGTGTGTCGCCTTCCGGTCCCCGGGCGTATAGCGCAACACGCGCTGTACGCCCGATGGGCTGCGTTCCGACGAGGTCGGGCAAATTTCTCCTCTCTACGCCTGTGTACGATATAATATTACTAAGGAGGTACACGACGCGGTGCTCGAGTGTGGCAAATGTATTTGCGCGCATCCGGGGGCTTCGTACCGGCGCGTTCAGATCGATTCTCCCTCTGGACAATCTCGACGAGTCTCGAGATCAAACGTAACTGCTTCGTATGTATACCTACTGCCCTCTTTCCTTCCTTTATGGATTCGTAATGCTCTTCGCCCCTCAAACGCACATACGTGTGTGTTTATATATATATATATATATGTATATCGACGGTTGTCGGGTACGCCTCGATGGAAAGACGACGAATCATCCTTTGCGCACAATATCGTTGTGGCTGTGGCTCTACCTTTTCGATGCTTCCAAGAGACTCATACTTTGCATCAAGAACGATGCATATATCAATATTTAGCGATTTTATGCGGCAGCGTTTCGAATTTGAAGAAGAGAGGAGGGAGAGACACACACACACACACACAGAGAGAGAGAGAGAGAGAGAGAGAGAGAGAGAGAGAGAGAGAGAGAGAGAGAGAGAGGACAATGACCGGACGCGCGGCGACAGTTGTTCGCTCGAAGGAATCGAGTGCCGGAACGATCGGGACGAATTCGACGCGGTCGACGAGCGCAAACCCATTCGAATATACACCTACACGACCCGCGCGCACCGCTGCCGGACGCTGCGTGATTCTCCCGTGGAATCGGAAATCCGTATCGTCGGTGCGCCTTAAGGCGCGCTTTATCGTCGAGGGAAAAAAAGAAGAAAAAGTCTCCTGACGAGTCTGTCTCGTACGAAGGATACGAGCCAATCCAAACCGATAATATATCCCTCGTTAATGATCCTATTTTTCAAACGCTTTAAAGGTGCGCACGGTTTGAAAGACTGTTTTAAAGACGTTCCGGCAATACCTACCCGAAGTCGATTCTGTGGCAGTGCGCAACGAACTCGCAATTTCGTCGCGCGTATACGTACTCTCTCTCTCTCTCTCTCTCTCTCTCTCTCTCTCGCCCTCTTAGCGCGCGCGCGTATCACACGCCGGACGAAAGTATACGCAACCGCGAGCCGTTTTTTCGGACCCGTCATCTCAAGGTCGCGAGGATCCCGCTGTCCCATTTCCGCATCGCTTGTACGAACGATACGCGTTTCACCGCGTGATAAAAACTTTTGTGCCGAATAGACACGCTGATGATCCAAGTGGCGGATCTCGACGCGACTCGAGCGCCAAGTGCGGACGACGACAGCCTCTGCATTCAGGAGGCGGTATCCTCTCGAGATAGCGCCGCCATCGCCGCCGACTTGGTAAGAATCGTCAATCGTACGCGATAAGGCGCGGTGCCCGACGAAATACTCCACGACTATGGATCTCTGGTCGTCCTTGAACGAGCTCTCATCCCGAGAGAAGGGGGGGGGGGCGGGGGGAGCGTAACGTTAGCCACTACGCCAACGCGTTTATTGACCAATCGAACGATCGCGAGGACCGCCCGAGAGACACGTATCGAATGGTTTTACAAAAGAGAGACACGTGGACGCGTATACGCGCGCCTATCGAGAATAAAACTTGATCGGAACAGCATATAACTTGCGAGAGAAAAACATTCATTTTGAAACAAGCTTTTATTCAATGCAGTTAAAAGAAAAAACCATTCTTTTTTACCAAGTCACCTATATGTGACTAAATAAAAGCTTGTGACGGTCAACTTTTTAAATGTTTAATAAATGTCATCAATTCAGTTTCGTTAACCGCACCATAGTAATTAGAGAAATTATTATCACACGTTTGTACTCAGTTTCAGGATTTTCATTTGGCAAATCTAAGGTTACTTTGCAGCAAATTAAATATACTTGAGACGTTAACGGATTTATGTGAATTAAAGATTATACGTCGAAACTTTGAGCGATCCAAGTTTTTATTTATAGACAGATTGGCCAAAATAATTATTTTCTACATTTTAGTACATTAAATAAAAGCTTGTTTTAAAAACAATTTTGGTTGCATATAAACAATTTTCTACTTTTTAGTCTTCAATTGATTTTACCAGAGCTCTGAAATTTTTGCAAACACACCAAAAAACGATGTTGTTATTATTATTGGTTGATTGTCGTAAGAAATCCTGGAGGACTGTGATAGGTGGGGCATCTATCATATAGATGTTTATTAGACATTTTTAACGATTGTGCTATGCGAGAACGCTTCGAAGCAATTCTTATGTTCTCGTGCACTTTGTATAGTAACCTGTTAGATGCACGTTTGCAAAATTTCAGAGCTCCAAGTAGTCCGGAAGGGGGTGAAATGTTGATCTTTCATTATGCATCTCAAGAAAATCAAGTTACTATAGATGCGCAACAGAGTTTTCCCGGGTTTCACACGTGGATGGCGCTAGCAACACATGTAGTCGGCATACAGGTCTGAAATGGGGTGTCTTTACAGCTTGGGCATCTGTTGAGAATACCCGGTCGTAATATAACCAAAAATCGCAACACAACGACTTTTTTCGAAGCTCGAAAATGTCAAAGTTTGTGCCAAATAAACAGCATTTGGGGGAAGCATTGCTTTTCTGCTTCAACCTAAAAAAAAACAGCAGCTGAAACACGTGGGTTACTTGAGGAGCCAACGTATATACCATCAAAAACAACGTGTGAAGATTGGTTCAAGCGGTTCAGAAGTGGCGATTTTAAGACTGGGGACAAGGAGCGCTCGGGAAGACCGCAAACGCATTTGCGGACGCCGATCTGCAAGTGTTATTGCGGATGAAGATTACACTCAATCGGAAGATCAACTTGCCGAGGCATTAAATGTGACTCGGCAATGTATTTCGAAACGTTTGCACGGTATGGGAAAAATTCATAAGGAAGGAAAGTGGATGCCGCATGAGTTGACTGAGAGACAAACGGAAAATCGAAGAGCCACTTCCGAAATGTTGCTTTTACGGCAGAAAAGAAAGAATTTCCTGCATCGAATTGTTACTGGCAATGAAAAATGGATATATTTCGAGAATCCCAAACACAGAAAATCGTGGCTTTCACATGGCGAAGCGTCAACATCGACCGCACGGCCAAATCGCTTCGGAAAAAAGACAACCACTAATCAATTTGAACCACGCATTGCTCGAAAAACGGCCAAAATGGGACACGAGACACCAACGTGTGATTCGTGCGCCATCGCAGTTTCATCGTCCAGGACACCATAAAAAAACTGAAATTGAATCTGCTACGGCACCATGCCGTATTCGCCAGACCTGGCCCCTTCGGACTATCACTTGTTCCGATCGATCACCACGCGTGGCGCTTGGGTGGGCTATACTACACTTGGCCAATTACGATGCAGTACAAAATTCGTTGGACGAATGCTTTCAGTCCAAAGACGCGTCTTTTTATCGTCGCGGTATTTATGTATTGCCAGAGAGATGGCAAAAATGTGTAAATAACGAGGGACAATACTTGGAATTAACCATTTTTTGTATTTGTCTTGAAATTTTCGTTTTTTTTATTGGTAAAGAAAAACCCGGCAACTTAGTTACGCACCTAGTATTTTATTTGTTTCTTTTTTTTTTAAGTTGAATCATGCGCGCCGTCACCTCTTAAGTGCATGTTTGCAAAATTTCAGAGCTCTAAATAGTGGGAAAGTGGGTAAAATATGGATTTTCCGTTTGGCACGTGCTGACACCGAGTCATATTAAATAAGAGCTTGTAAAAACGCAACAACAAAAAAATTGCTCGTTGCTATCAATGTGACCGAGGACGACTATTACCAAATAATTACCGGAGATACAATGACAAACAGTTAAAGGTCGTTGACGATATCACTTTTTTTCAAACGATCTTCGTTTTTTTAAGTTATGTTGAATAAAATGATTATAAAAATCGACGATCATGAACGACTCGTATTTATCGTTAACCCAAATAATCCGTTTGGGTTTTAGATTTCAGATAGACCATTTGAGGGATCATCGCAGCGGAAAATTTTTTCTTTTTGAAAACTTGATTTTTTTAAACGGAAAACGATCAAAGGCTAAGTCTCAATTCAATACTTTTATTTTCAAGCCGCCGCCGACTCGTCACTTTTTATTTTAAATAAGACCTCCATAGCAAGATAGCGGCTTCCACACCGATTAAAAATCTCTTTACAAATTTTGTGTCGGATAATATGTACGGCCACAACCGTGTACACCGTGAGGACTCGTTTTTTTTTCGAAGACGTTTTCAACCGTTAAAAAAAGAAAAGAAATAAACGTTTAAAGGAGGGTTATCCGTTCTTCACGAGTGCTTTGATTTGCCATAAAAAAATCAGACTATCATTAGCTCATTTACCCAACGGAAAAATCGCGAAAACCAGCTATTGTTCGCCCCGTTAGACTGTGATGAACCCTTAACCTGGAGTATCCACCGCCAGACGTGGCGGAAAAAAAATTCATCATCTGCCGGCGGCCGTGTCTTTGTTGATGACTTTTTTTCAAAGGCTCTCAATATATGTCACTTTCTGTTTTAAAAAAATACGTTTCTCTTACACCAACCGTTTACCAGAATAGAAAAATTCGGTATTTGGCAATTATTGCGGGCCTATAGGTGGGTAGATACAGCCTCCCTTAACCTAATCGTGTCGAGTATTCAAAAATGCGTATTTTTATAAGTAGGCGTAAAAAAATTACGAATTACATTATAGGTCAAAGTTGGCCCCCACGGCTAGATCCCGTAACAGCCTTAAGCGTGTTTATTTTTATATCGACGATGGATGCGTTTCGAGTGCTATCTCGCGCAGTGTGGCTGATTAGGCGAGACGCCCCCCACTCTCGTCTCAAAGCTCCGTACAGCGTGTGAAATAAAAGAGTGAAAAAGGAGTCGGCGGGTCGCGTCGTGCCATGACTACGCGTAATACGTTCGTTATTATCTCGAATGATAATAATAACATTGCATTGATAGTTGGTTTTAAGGTAGATGCAATTGCGTGTCTGATACGCGGTGCAAGAGTACAAAGCGCGCTCTGAAAGCCCCCGGCATCTCCTGGCACGGAGAGGAGGCTACGCCCGCTCGCTCTCTCTCTCTCTCTCCCCCTCTGCATCTTCTATTTTTATACGTCTTTCCGTCTCACAATGAGGGCTCGATCCTTCGTATAGCGGCACAAGAGCGTCATTCTTTCCATCGCCCCACCACTCTTGTTCGTCGGTGAGGGGGGCACATACGCGCATGTCTTTACTGTGTACATGTGTCATATGAGGAATACGAGGAGCAACCGCGCGAAGCTCTCGCGGTGAAGCAGCCGGATACGCGTATTTCGCGAGGCCGTGAATAAAAAACAATTGTGGGACGCGCGCGCGCGCGCGCGCGTGTGTGTGTATCGGTCGCGTGATACTAGAGGTGGAAAATAATAACGAGCGCTCTCCCGCGCGACGTGTGGCTATATATTGTATCCTTCCGTCGAAGAAAAACCGACTCGCACGCGGTGTATTGACGAGCGTGCCTCGCATCCTCGTATGGCGAAAGCCCGAAGAGTCAGAGCGTATACGAGGAGATACGAGAGTTTGACATTGTGCGCGGTGCCGCCGCCTAATACTGCAAATCAAATGATGGAGCATGTTTTTCAATTTTATTCTATACGGCATTCTACAGACAAACTAATGAGCTGAAAAAAATGATTTTACATAACGTGTCAAAGAAACGGTGCATTTGACGCACAATCTTTCTATACAAGCGCATGCACGAGAGCGTGCCTATTATTTCGGCGAGCGCGCTGCTGCACATGTTCGTAACACGCCAGAGTTACTTACTGTGTCTCACGGTAGTTGCGTGCCATTGTTTTTCTCCCCGCAGCATATATATATATACGCACACACACACGCTCGCGAGCGCACACGGAGCGGCGACAGTGGTGCGTGGGTACGGAGGGATGAGTCATTGCTTTGCTCGCTGCAAACTCGCTCGAGTTTGTCAATGATGGGTTCGGTTGGAAATGCGATCGATAGACACCATCGAGTGGCTTTTTTTACCTTCTTGTGTATTACTCGTTGTCGGCGAAAGGTAACGCGTGCCGCCCGGTATTTAACGCCGCGAATACGTTGCGCGTCGCCCGATTTATTTGTTCCTCACAGCCCATTGCGATCTAGCGATATACTGATTTCCGATGGCTGGTGACACGCTTCGACGATTCAACAAGCGACCCGTGTATATCGCTCTCTGTATACAGAGGCGGCGAACCGGCGGTAGTCGCCACGACGGCGCACATGATGCCTCGAGACGAGTAACACCGATTGAGGAAAATTTGACAAAGTTGAAGAAATTAAATGATAAAAACGAACTGTGGGCATACACACCGAAGAATGTGACAACGATTCTTTCGTAGGCATCGTTTCTTTTTTCTTCGTTGTCCTTTACTCAGACGAGAATGGCCTTGCGCGTCACGCTGTGTAGTCGTCTCTTTCTCGGCGCGGCCTGGTACGATAAACAGGTGGTTCGTAATATCTATGGCGCAGCTCGACCGATAATCTTGCATACCATACCGATCGAGAGATCATTAGACGACGTATTGCACGACTTTATTCGGTTACGTATTAGCTCTCGGCGATGAAATCGCCTGCGATACAAGCTAACAAATTCAAGGAAACAGGCGGCGCTTCATCCCTTGTTCTTTTTTTAAATTTCTTTTCCATATGTATCGAAGGACTCGATTAGTCGGAATAGAATGCGACTGTTGTAGCCACTGGACACACGAATATACGAGAAATTATAGACGGGTTAACGTCCAAGGGGGACATTCTGAACGTCACGGGTATATTATACGACGGATGTGCCACGAAGGCTTGCGTATCTTTCTCGGAGCGTAAATAAAGTTCTCTCTCTCTCTCGGTCTCTCACTCTCTCTCTCTCTCTCTCTCTCTCTCTCTCTCTCTCTCTCTCTCTCTCTCTCGCCATCATTATATCTCCCGTGACCTTCTCTCGTCTCGACAAACACGAGGATTTACATTTTCGTGACATCTAAGTGTTCCTCTCGGCCGGCGACGTTCACGATAATTATTATTATTTGCTTTGTTTTTCCGCGCGCTCTCTCTCTATCTCTCTCTCCCGAGATTTGGCGAAACCGAGATAAATTATTCGAACGAATACCGCGAGTATACGTGGAGGAAAAAGAAACTCACCAGATTGGGCAACGACCAACGAGGATCCGAGTAAAAGGAAGGTCAACTGGATGACGAGCAGGAGATGAAACGCTTTAAATCTACTGGCCAGCATAGCGTACAACGCGCACCCATCACACGCCATATTTCGGAAGAACGGGGGAGTTGCAATAACCACCGTCTTTCACGCGTTTGCTTCTCACACGTCGTCGTAGCCGCCGTTTTCGTCGTCGTCACCACGACCACCACCACCACCACCACCACCAACACCACCGCCGTCACGGCCGCTCACTCTCCCGATAGTACGCCTTTTCGTCGTCTCGTTGAATACGTTTTTATTTAAATTTGTTTTTATCTCTCGTTCACCTCGTTGTTTCCTTATCGATGCGAATAGGCGACACGAAGTATCTCGAGTGAGGAAGCAGGGGGAGAGCCGTAAACGCTCGACTGGCTCTCGATCGCACTCGCCAACTCCGCTTCACCGCAAATGATGCCCCAATCTCGTTATCACCGTAGTAACCGCTTGGCCCGATATTTATATTATATCTTCAATGATGAAACTGTGGAGATTCGACGGTGGATCGTTGTACGGCGCGATTAATGCAGTGTTTCCCGTTGTTTTCTTCCACACACTCTCGTACATAAAAATACGACGGATAGGTATCGAGAGATACGCGTGTATGCTCGCGTATACGGAGTCGAGAAGCGAGCGCAAACAGGGATAATGAAACGGAAACCAGAGGCGCCAGTTAGTTGTTCCGTTGGTCGGCCGAGGCCTCAAACCGGTGTACCACGCGTTACAGAGATTCCCCGATCCGTTGCGACGAGAGCGGCATGTCGAAACTGACTGGCCTCTTTCTTGCGGTGTCCGAAACCGGGAGGGGGCTGCCGTTGCGTCGTCGTTACTCTCCTACTCCGACGCCTCGTCTTCGGATACAATCTCCGAATTATCACCGCTCGGTCAAGTAGGTAACCGAAGTGCACCAATTTATAGGTTATCAAGCTACTACGCGAAAGTGACAGTCGACGGGGGGCACATGTTTATTTCTTTTTACAATTTATTATAAATTTTACAAAAGCGAACTTTAATCTTAACCGTGTTAAGATTAAATACGTAGCCAACACTGTCCGCGATAAATATTTTTCTCAGAGCGGTCACTCGAGCGAGTCGAGTTTTAGGGAGGAGGAGGACGAGGAGGAGGAGGAGGAGGAGGAGGAGGAGGAGGAGACGGCGGCGGGGGCGAGCCTTGAAGCTCGACCGATCTCACAGATACGTCCGGTATCGTATGCTCGTGCTCCAAAATTGTCTAAGGGAAAAAAGAAACATCAATGATCAAGTAGTATACGTATTGGAGGCGAGGGAGACGAATACCGTAAGGTTGCATCGATCGTAAAAGGTTCTGTGGCAGTGTTCGTGATCGGAAAGATCTGGGAATTTGAGAGAAGCGTTAACACGATCGCGTTGGTCCTTTTTCCTGTATATCGCGTACTCGCGTTCGCACGCTCGACGGGCGTAATCAATTTCCTCGAGAGCACCGAGTGCGTCGCCCATTCTCGAGTCGCGCATTTTCGCGAACTCGTCTCGTTCTCGTTTCAACTCTCGCCTCTTCTCGGCTCTCAGTATCTCGTCTTGGAGTTTGCGCACGTACACGCCCCAATCTCTGTGTCGTTGATTCATCAAAAGTATAATTTCACCGTCCATACCCAACGGATTGACGCCTCTGCGCTCTAGGTAGCGCGACACCTCCGACCACACTTGGCCCCGAGCAAAACGATCCAAGTGATCCGCGACGCAGGCCGTAATCTGTCATCACGAAGCGATAAAGAGAGGTGAAGAGAGTCGCGCGCGTATCGTCACGATCGAAGGAGCAACCGTAAGAAACTCACGCGATCCTCGAGAACCGGCTCGTTCGGTAAAATTTTGTAGCGCTCCAGCGACTCGTTGCTCATTATTTTGCGCAAAGCGCAAATTTTGGGATTGACCGAGCCAAGGAGGGAAGCCAGGCTCGGACTAAAGTCGCGACTCGTTCTCGCGTGGAACGCGTCGATCCACTGCTCCAGTCCCATCACGGGAAGTTCTACGTCGTCGATACAACCCTCGGGGCTGCTACGTTTAACGCCCTTTCTTATCTCCTCCTCGCGCCAACTCTTGGCCAGAAGGGAGAGAAAATCTTTGGTCTTGTCGTCGGCTCCTCGCCAGGTGGAGAGATGGGCAAGAACGGCTCCTCCGTAGCGCTCATCGATCGTCATATCCGTCAGTATTCCAAGATAGAGGCAACGTACGGACAAAAGAGCCTTTTCCGTTGCGTCGAGCATCGCGTATATTCCTCCCTCGTTGACGAATTTCCTTCCCCTCGCGGGCCAACGAGTCACCGTTTCCCAGATGTACGAGCCGATCGCGACGAGCAACCTGCGCGCTAGTAACGTCTCTCTCTCTCTCTCTCTCTCTCTCTCTCTCTCTCTCTCTCTCTCTCTCTCTCTCTCTCTCTCTCTCCCTCCCTCCCTCCCTCCCTCCCTCTCTCTCTCCCTGGCCGACGACTCTACCCTATAATGAAGAGATACCTCTGATCCAACGGTGAATCCGCCTTATTCGGTCGATGGCATCGGTGCAGCAGTCGGATAACCGTGTCGAGACCATCGGGACTGTTGTTCTCGCAACTGCGAACGTATTCGCCTGCCGTCTTCGTTATTTCCTCAATCGCCGTTAGGAGAAGCGTTATCGTTCTCTGATGTTGCCGCAAGGTGAGAGAACCGAACGTCAAGATTCGATCGATCGTTTCTACGAACCGCGAGAAGCCCGCTGAGCAACACTATATTTGCACGGGTCTCTCTCGGCGCGTCGTCCCTCTTACCAATGAGGACGCGCGCTGTTCCTTCCTCACGAAGATTCTCCAGAACGAGCGGACACTCGGACGTTGCTATGCCGCATATCGTTCTCGCCAACTCCATCGCGAGACGAGGGTCGTCTGACTCTGCGTTGAGACTCTGCCCGAGGAGCATCGACAGTCTGAAACAAGTCGCGAGGGGTGCTCTTGGTGGAATGTACGCTCGCGTACATTTGGTGTCGGCGAGGATTATATCCGGGGCTACCTGGCCGACCCTTCGTTTCGTACAAATTCCTCGGGCATCTGTTTCGTCAATCTTGGGAGAATCCTCGCGGCGACCTGCGACAGATTGGAGAGTTGCGTCCGGCTCCAGCGACGAGTTCCACACTCGAGTCTTCTCGGGCTTATCATTTCGAGAATCGCGGCTACGACTCGCTTCTCGGCCATTTTCTGTGCGACGAGCAAGCTCGTTGAGAGGTCGCAAAACGACACGAGACCGAATTTATTTATATTTACCGCGATGGCTGCCCTGTAGCTGGAAAGATGATAGAGCGCCGCGAGCAAAATCTTTTTGAAAATCAAGTCTCGGTTACTCGCGTCGAAGCCCACGTGCTCCGTCCAGGTGCCCACGATACCGGATTCGTCGACGACGGACAGCGCAATGAGATCGTCGGCAAGGCCGCGCCTCACAGACTCCCAGGGAGGATCGGCGGCAAGACCTGCCAGGATGAGAACCGCGAGCTCGTTGCGCACAATCCGATTCTCGTCGTTGGCCCATGCGTGTGTTACTCGATGTCGAAACATATCGCGCAGATTCCTGACGTTTCGGCGACATATGAGGAGGGTGCGCCTGAGGCTTAAAAATAGTCATACCTTGTTGCCTGAATGGAAGGGCCCTGGAATTTCAAAGCAGTTCCGGATACGTCTCCCGGCGGAAGGATCGACAGCAAGAGGTAGAGTGCAACGTTCGTGCTGCGCGCCGGGACGTTCTCCTCTCCCCTTTGACTGGCATTTTCAGCACTGTAAATTCGCCCGAGCGAGTCCTCGCCTTGACTCTCTGCCATCCTAGCCAACAGGTCATCCAGGATTCCAGCTTCTAACATTGTGCGGCCTTTGGGGTGATACGCGTCAGAAGGTGGAATATCGCTGTATGGCGAAAATGCTTAAGGCCCTTGACTCACAGCTATCTTTGGATATTTTTGCCAGTGCGACCGCAAAGTCCAATGTTTTCTCGTAAATTGGCGGAGAAGACATTCGGCAGAGTTTAACGACAAACGTCGCAAGGTCAGATCGATCCATCGCGTCACGACAAAATTTTACATCCAGGGAAGGAGCTGCGACGGATCTTGACGCCAAACTAGTTAGAACTTCGAGAAGCTTGGAGATTTGTCGATTGGCGGGCAGTATGATCGTTAGATGTCCCAATGTGTCAAAGTATCGCACCGCATCGGCAAAATGGCAAATGGCATTGGACGTTTTGTCTAGCAATGGCGGTTGTTTGCAAAACTCCAACATATTCTCTAAATATATTCGATATTCCCCTATGTCTCCTGACCTCCCTGCGAGAAACTCCAGGGTGCCCGTGATTCGCCCCAAATCCGCGACCCTCTGCGCGCGTCTTCCTTAAGGAAAATCTTTGAAAAAAAAAAAAAAAAGAAAACTGTTTCTTATGCCGAAATATAAGGATACGTATCCGCCGTCTTCGCCGACTTGGCGAAGGAAATCTCGGAGCAAGCGCCCGATTCGATCTTCGTTGCCGCTCGTTATTCGATCGAGGATCAATAGGTTCAACTTGTCGAGCGGCGCTCGGTCGTCAATCGCGTACTTCGCCGCGAATCTGTCGAGAGCCGCGAGTCTCGATGATGATGTTTTTGAACATCGACCATCCATTTTTTCCCCCAGTGCTGTTACTTTATTAATATCGGATCCGGACAATATGTCGGATTTATCATGGTCTCCCATCTTGTCTGGGAATTGTCATTTACAAAACAATACACAGGATCCTTGCCTGCAAACACAACACACACACTACATACATCGTCGATCCGAATGCAGTGGCGCCCTTGCGACGAATGATTCCGAAAATGTTCATCCGTCGAATAAACGTATTCCTTTATTCCCATATACATATGTATATCTGTCTCATAATACTAAAATCGATAAAGGCAATAAATCGATCGTATATTCGTGACTATGTCATACTCATCAATTGAAACAAAACAATTTCTGTTTTTCTTGAGCTTATGGCCTCTGCACACAGCACGCGATGAGCCTCGAGCGATGAGCGCCATCCAATCGGAGTTTCACTCTCCCAGGGGGTTTCCGGAACACCTGAGCTCCGATTGGATATCGCTCATCGCTCGTCGGTCATCGCGCCCAATGTGAAGAGGCCATTATTCGTAATATGTGCGCGCACGAACCGAAATATTCCTGCGCACATAGGCCTTTCCTGTGCGCCATATCCTCAGAAGCGATACAGAGAGAGAGAGAGAGCAAAAATGGCGGCTCTCGTGAAGACGGTACAGGTTTCAAAGACGATTAATAACGTGGCGAAGCTTCTGATTAATTTAACCTGGCCGTCGAACAATATCGTCAAACCATCGGCGCTATGTAATTTTCAAAGGTTACAACGCAATGAAATTCTGTCTATTTGTATTATTTTTAAATAACACAATCGAAGGATACAGTGAGGTTAACCGTGTCTTTTTGTCTGAGAATTTGATAAATAGATGTATAGTTTGGAAAATGTGTCAATGAGAGTTTCGTATGGATCGCGAAGATGCAGTGATCTTAGTGATCATTTTTTTCAAATAGGATCAATGCATCGTCTCTGTTAGCCTGTTCGTTTCACACAACAGCGAAGTGCTCCGATCTCATGGAGTTCTTTGACGACAAGAAGAATTGGGGAGAAAACGAAGTAAAGTCTGGCCGTTCGTGGACAAAGGACGAACTTAGGATCAAGAGTAACCAAGATCTCCACAAGCTTTGGTTCGTTCTAATGAAGGAGCGAAATATGTTGTTGACCATGGAAGAGGCTTGCAAGCAAGATTGGCAGGTATTTCCAAGTCCGGAGAGGATAGACAAAATAGCCGACAGCATGGAGAACTTGGAGTATGTGGTAAGAGAGAGGAATAAGGCTTATCACCTGTTGGAAACGGGCGAACTGGGCGAGCGTCCCAAGAAACTCGTTTACAATCAGCTAGGTACGAGTGTTTGAAATATCCAAAGGTCTTTGGTGCTAACGCGTCTGGATAAAAGAATAAATAACAGTGTTTCCACAGGATTGAAGATGAGATACAAGTTGCGTCAGCACCGTATACCGAAATTCATGAACGCAAAGTGGCACGCGAGACACAAGTTTGGCTTCGGAGGTTACGCCGTAGCCAAATTCCGTAGACTTTACAAAGAAAAGATGTGGAATGAAAAGCGCAAGGCTATCAAGTGAGTGGGAATTATTTTCCACCCTGGGATCTAACGCGCAGCTGCTCTAATACTCTTCTTCCGTTTACAGCCGGCAGAACAATCGCGTTAAAGCGCTCATTAGGAAGTTCCCGGATCTCGATTGGGAAGCCGTCAAAAAAGAATATCCAAAGGCCAATATTGAGAAAGTTAAAAGGCGCAGTGTCAGTCGTGGCCACTATATTCCCAAGTAGACTCACTTTTGTGTTAAAAAAAAAAAAAAGAAAAACAAATTGTACGAACAGCATAAAGAATAAACGTATTTCTATCAACAATGTTGCTTCCTTGCACAATATATGAGGTGGGTTAGTCATCAAATGATTCAAGACAAATTTGCAATTTTATTCGTCCGACTAGTTGGTACAATTAATTGGTTCTCTACTCCGTATCGTGATACATGTTGAGAATCCCTCTTGACTGCGAAGAAAAAAGGATGACGACGAAAGTAAACGAGGAAGGGAAAATCGACGCTTGCTGGCTGTAACGCACGTACGATTCTCGCAGCGATCAAACTTCCGACATTGTAAAATTATCAGTAGAAAATGGAAAGAAAATAACGATTACCATTCGCGCGCGTTCATTATATAATGCATAAACATCACAGTGACATATCTTTGAATACTCAAGATTAATCATACCCTTTTGTTCTTTTTTTCTCGATCTTTTTGTTTGGGTTTGTTTTATTGTGTACAAGTATTATATCATCTAATGTTTCAATAGAACCATTTCCTCGCGATTCGATAAATCTCGCGCTCGTTTATTTACTTACTATTCACAAATTTCATACGAAAGTATCGTTTCGCGCCTATGAAAATAATTATATTAATATAATGATTTGGTCGAAATAAAAGTGAGGGAGATAGAGATAGGGAGAGAGTGAGAGAGAGAGAGAGAGAGAGAGAGAGAGAGAGAGACTGACCCGTCGTCAAAGCCCACTTCTAGATTAAAAAATGTATACGCCGGAGTTTGAGAATAACTTTTTCTTCTTAGACCGTTGCGCCAGCTTAAAGCCTTTCAACTGCCGCTGTTAGCTAAGCTGCCAGTGGCAAAGATATACAGGTTCGTGAAACGTAAGTCTTAAAATAAAAAGCTACCGAAGCACCTCGATTCGTATAATACAATAACCGATATTATTTCTTTAAACATTATGCGTGAATCTGTACATTAAAATAAGACTTGTGTTTTCTCGATTTAAATGAAAATATATCGCCAGTGAACTTGTAGAATTTTCACGGAAAGCCGGTGGTACATTTTCTCTGTTGGCGAAATTTTTCGAACAATCAACTGCTACTTTTTTTCTCTACTTTGATATTATTATTCGAAGCCTACACTCAAACGTTTTAAGCAGCGAAATTGATGTTATTCTCGTAAAAATCCTCCGGATTCGCAACAGACGTCTTCATCAAGAACGAATAAGACTCGAGTGAAATAATTCTCCGACCAATAAACGCTCCATTTTACGGTGAATAATTTCTCGGGTCCTCTGAGAGAGATTCCATGGTACAACAGTCTTTCCGTATGGTACGTTATAGGTAATATTATCGAGTATCAGATTTTGTTTGGGTAATTCAAGTACGTATGACATTAGATTATATTCAAGGCTCGTGGAACGCAATGCGTTGTTTGTGCGTGTGTGCGAATATTATTTAATGCACCACGACTCGAAAGTAATATAGAAATACGCTTTATCTACGGGGTATGTTGACTATTCGACGGAGAAAAAGCTCCGGAAAAAACTCGAAATGTTTTTTGATCCTTGGGTTTTTTCTTCTCGTTCATAGTTCGTAAATGAGGATGGCGAAAATAATCGACGGGAAGGAATACAATGACATTAAGTTGGTAGGCGGATGTATACAGAGGTCGTTTTACGTAGCCGAGAAGCGTACGAAAAGACCAATTAGAGAGCCCTCGCGCGCGTCACAGATTACATTTCGAGTATTCCAGGAGCTTAAAACTCGATTGAGGTTTCGAGGGCAAGCCAATAATACGTCGGACTCACTACTCCGAGGAGATTGGCAATAAGTATTTCCAGGCGTGCTCGAGATCCTTACTGGCGTCGGAACAGCGCCTGTGAAGTTTATCCTCGGGGGGCAACGTCACCATGGGAAATTCGCCCTGCAAGGATTAATTCGCTTGGCTATTAATAAGAGAGGATGCGGTAAGATTTGTCGGGGGTAGCGCGAGGTACGAATCGAAGCTTACCAAGTTGGAATCAGCCCACAGGGTCTCCAATATTTCACGAAAAGCGCAAAGTTCCGTATAATTGGTAAAGTATATGACCCAATCACCGCTGCTCTCGTGAACCTCCCGACAAGCGAATTCCTATCGAAAGAAAAATCATTCCGAATCGTAAGAATAAAAGCGAGAAGGGTGGATTCGTTGGGGAAAAAAACCCCGATTATTATTCACCAGAATGCACCAGGATTGTTGGGCGAGGGGTACGCGAAAAGCCGTAAGATCCTCGACGGAGGCGCACGAGAGCGTTTGACCTCTCCGAATGCCGGGAAAGACTTCCTTCATTGTGACCAAGTGAGCGGTTGTGGCGACGAGGCTGCACGGCAATGGGCTTCGCGTTTCCGAACAATCAAAGAGACCCGAGGCGCTCTGTACGAAGCTCTGAAGCCACTCTGAGGCCACGTACTCGTCGGGGGCTGCAAACTGGAAGGACTTGTTCGGCTTTAGGAGTATCTCGAAGGTGTGCGGTCTGTGCGCGTTTGGGATACGCCTGCAACCCTGGCATAGGCCACCCTTCAAGGGTATAGCGCGTTTCGGGAGTCTCTGATTCGAGTCGGTGAACATGTACACGACACCGCCTTTCAGAACGAAATAACCGGCTTCCCAGGGATTGGTCGGAGCGTTCGGGTGTGCCTGTTGCGAGTACGAGTGAGGTCGAAACATCAAGTCGCCCTCTTTTGTCGGTCCGCAGGGTGTACTGGGTGGCGAAATGTGCTCGTCTTCCATATAAATCAGGCTGTAGTGCTCGATCTTTTCGTCCTGAAAATAAACAAAGCAATGTCAAATAACGAAAAGAGTGTCAAGGAGGAGCAGGATCGCGGCAAGCGAGGGCAAAAACGCGGGAGAATAACACTCACAGGATGAACCGCGGTCTCGGAAAGTATGGAATGTTTGAGCGTGCGCATATCGTCGTAGCTCAACTCTTTGACGGCTGGTAATTTCGGCTTGGAGGGTGATCGCCTCATGGCCATTTCCAAATGCGCTATAAGCTCGGAAGTTGTTTGCGAGCTACCCGTTGAGAATAAATACTGCATCTCGTAATCGGCGTTCGATATGAGTATCGTTTGTGCGTTTGGTCCAATCTTTACGAGACGAACGATAATCTTTGTTAATGGAAGAGAAAAAAAGAAAGAAGAAGGACGCGCCGCTGTCGGACTCACCATTATCACGTCCAACTCGTTGTAAGGAATGACAAATTGATTGCTGTAGGAATGATCGGACGACTTGGAACCGGTGAGGTAGAGGGTCTTGTCGGTGAGCAGGGCGAGCATTGGCCTACTATCGCCGTTATTCATGTAACAACTCCGTACTTTGTAAACTTTGTACAATTCCTCGCTCTTGTCCCGATATATGTGGCGCTTAAATATTTCCCGAAGTTTCAGACTTATCTTTTCGCCACTGAATTCTTGTTTCTCCGCGACCACGTTCTCCTGTATTTCTTTCTCAAGATTATCATTGAAATCCTTGAAGGTGTCGTAATCGGCTTTAGCACCTTTGATGTAGAGGGGACTCGGTTTGGGACTTTTTTTATTCTTCTTCAAGTCAAATTTACGTTCGGTTATGGACTTGAGAAATCTGCTGAGAAGCGAGGCCTTGGTGGATGAGGAGGAGGAAGAGGAGGAGAAGAATGCGGTGGGTGCTTGACGGGATGAAGGTGGTATCATCAATCGATTGCTGTCACTCGGCAATAGTACGGACGTAACGTTTCGTTTTTTCAAGGGCGAAGCGAGATGTCGGGAGTTTCGTCGCTCCTCCATATTATCCGACGAGGTGGTCGTTGTTGTTGTTGTTGTTGTTGTTGTTGTCGTCGTCGTACTCGTCGTACTCGTCGTAACGTTGCTATCAACGTCCGACCACTCACTCGAGCTCGTCGTATATTTTTTCATAGCATTGGGCATGTCGAGCTTGGCGTCGCTCAACGACGGGTTATCCTCGACGACGCAGCCGTACTCCTTTTCCACCGCGTAAGCCTCCTGAGCTTCGTTCTCCCCTAGCTCGATTTCCATTCTGGGTAGAAAACTCTTGGCGGGGTCTTCTTGACCCTCGGGAACGCCGCGCTCGGACATTTCGGGCTTGCAGAACGAACATTTCGAGCTATCGATTGGAATCTCTCGGTCGCGGTTTCGGCATGGATCGGGCAGGCAGTTGCTTTCGAAGCTCGCGGTAGACGAGGACGAATAATAGTCCGAATGAGCGTTTCTCGTTGTTGGACCTTTTTGCACGTATGGTGAGTCACCGTGAGCGCACCAGCTGTATCTACCCTTCTGAGTGTCCTTTCGTTGCACCGAGTTCGGTTGTAGAAAGCTTCTCGAGAAATCGGCGTAATTCTCGTCATCCTCGAGTTTCATCGTTTTAAATATGTCCTCGTGAAAGCTGACGCGTTTCTTCGTCTCGCTGCGTTTCTTCTTGCGTTGGCGGCGTTGGACAACGGCCTCCGAGCCCGACGACGATAGTATACCATTCTCCGTCATATTAATCGTATTCAAGATGCTGTAGGGCGCTTCGGTACAACAATCGCAATCGGATATTGTCATACTCAGCTCGAGGAGGTTCGTATCGTTGTTGATGACGTAAGAATTTCGCGAATCAACGTTTTTCTTAAAAGTGTAACTACCCTCGGCGTAGTAGCTGCCCCGTTTGTTGTAATCTTTTCCGTTTGGCTCGTAATCGTTGTTTGCCGCTAGCTTCTTCTCCGTTCTCGACTCGTCCGGGCTTCTGACGACGTTGCCGCCGCCGCCGCCGCCGCCGCCGCCGCCACCAACGTAGGTATTGTAATCCTTGAGGGTATCGAGACTCGAACGGTCGAGCTCGTTGTTCGAGTCCTCAATTTGGTTGCTCAAATTTTGATTGACGATGTCGCTGTTCGTTATGATGGATTTTTGAAATTTAGGCATCATCGCTGGTGAGTGAAGAGGCGTTTTTCCGTCCTCGCTCGAGTCACTCGACGAAAACGCTCGGCGATCGAGATTCTTGTTATCTTGGATACAGTTGTTCAATATCGGCTTGTACTTGTTGTTACGATATTTCGGCATGTCGTCCATCGACGAGTCCTCCTATAAGGATTATCATTGGTTTGAGGAAAACGGGGCGAGTGTCGCGATTCAAGGGGGATAACGATCGATAGGTTTTCGTACCTCTTTGTAGCTGCTAGCGTCCGTCTCGTTGGAGCAATCCATGTCGCTGTCGAGAGCGAGACCGCTGTCACCGGGAGAAGCGAGACTCGACGATACGCTCGAAGACCTAAGGTGCAACGATAGAGCCGTACCTGACGGCGAACCGCTCATAGGTCTCTGCGGCATGTAATTGCAGATATCCAGATACGTGACGTCCTGAAAAGTGATCAATTTCTCTCAGACTCGCTCCGTTAGCGTGATTCAACGAAAACGTGAAGATTATCCACGCGTTATTCTCCACGCTCGTGATTATTCGGGAGAAATAAAAAGAAGAAGAAAGAGGTGGGCGAATGGCGATAACCCGTTGCACCCGGACTTTTGAAAACTTATTTTATCGTTGTTCGTCAAGCGTGGAGAATAAGTTTGTTTATCAAAGCGATTATTGTAACCAGGGGGTGATATTGGCATTCAATCCAAGACCGAGGGGACCGAGCTAGCCTCGTCGAAAGATCTTGGGAGAGGGAGAGAGAGAGAGAGAGAGAGAGAGAGAGAGAGAGAGAGAGAGAGAGAGAGAGAATGTTTCCATACTCTCGACCAACTTTGAGGAATGACAGAAATAAAACGAATGGAAATAATAATTATCGTCAGCTTGGATTGATAGCTCCAATCGTTCGAGCTCTGTTATCACGGAGCGCAACCTCGCAACTTCTCGCGCCTGAGGAAAACAAAAAACACCGATGGTGGCTGGTACGATAAAACAAAATGCCCCAAGTCAATACAGATAGGTCCTTATCGCGCGATGGTGACTCTCAGAGAGAACGGTAGTTACTTTTACTTGGATACTTTGTAAGATGTTTAACTAGGGGACTTACCAATTGCAACGTAAAGGAGACATTTTCTAGGCCCGCTAGAAGATTTATCAATTGATGAGTTTTGTCGGCGTCACGCACCAGAGCGTGAGGAGCGTACTGTTTCTTCAAAGTCGACGAATCTCTGAGCAAGCAAGCCAAGTAACTTTCGAAGCTCCCTTCACTGAGGGTATGATAAAGCCACGCGCGACCTGTCAACGGTAATTTTTATCGTTGCTGATAATTCTTCATCGTGTACCTCACCCTTTGTTAGGTTCCAATGACCTCTCGACTCGAGCGAGAATACCTTTGCCGATGGAGGTTAAGACATTTTGGAGAGCATGGATGACAACGACGGTATCCTGATGGCTGAGTTCTCTCGCGGTACCCCAGTATCCGTGTCTTTCGACTCTCAGACCATGGCGCAGGGCTCGATCCAGCCAGTAGACGAGCCAAGAGTCGCCGTCAAGGACGACGCTACCGCGCAAACTTTGAGCATAAACCTGCAGGACGGAGGAAAGTGGTAAAAAAAAAAATTGCTCCGACGATTTTGTAATAATAATAATAACTGAGGGACGACAGTTGAGGGCCGGTAGTTCCAACCACGACTAAGCGATCTACCTGCTTGGAAAATGTTTATAACGAAAAGGTGAATTAAAATGCAATATTGATTTTTTTTCTTTTTGTTTTCAACTTTAGAGTAGGAACGTCGCGAATGTGCGAAGAAAAGGGGCGCGCGCGCGCGCGCGAATCAAGAGTTTCCGCTGAGATTAAGCGGGGAAGACTGTTCGGAAAGCTGTGTCGGAACAGCTGCTGCTGTTGCTGCTGCTGCATCGTCGTCGCATACACACATTACGCGATGGCGTTCTCTCCTCCGTGTCACTTTCCCCTTCCACTTTGCTGCTTGACGAAATGTTTTTTTCTTTTTCCTTCTCTTGTCACATGTCACACTTGACCGGATAGAGCGCGAAGCGGTCAAGAAAATAATTCCAAAGCGAAGGAAAAAAAATTTGGGCGCTGTGCGTGTTGAGGAGGGTGATCGATCGTGAGAAAGGTCGAACATTGACAAGGGGGCGACGAGAAACGTTGTTGCGCGATACAGCAGCGCGCTCGGATCGGGCTTCTTTTCTTTTGTCTTTTATCCTTTGGTTGTTCCTTGTAATCGGAATGACGATTGTTGTCACGTCACTGGGTGTTGTTCGCTTGAAGCGGTAAGGGCGGCTGATGTAGGGGTCACACACGTATACGCGGCGGCGGCGGTGGCGGCGGCCTTGACAACTGAGCCGATTTATCCGTAAAAATGTATAACTCACCAACTTGACGGCTTTCGTGAGTTCCAAGAGGATTCTGCTCTTTGACAAAACCTTGTCGGTGCAAAGATCCGTATCCTCGCGAGCCCCCGGCATCTCGTCTTGTTTTTTCACATGACTCGAGTCATCAACGATACGTAATATCGTCTCCAAGCGTGAAAATTTACAAAACGAAAGGAGCAACGACGCCGCTACTGCTGCCGCTGCTGTCTCGTCCTTGCCCGAACGAGCAGCCGCCGCACTGACACAATCGACGGTGTGCTGCATTGATTTTGTGAGTGCGCAGGTCTACGCGGCGGGATATATGAAAATAGTCCCCGATGACGGGGTGATTGTACGCGGCTCGAATCCGTGCGATCGGCGAGGGCACGTGCAAGCAGCTTGTCTCTTGCGGTAGCGCTTTTATTTTAGCCAAGCGGTACTTCATTTTTTATCAATGCATCTCTCTTTCTCTCTCTCTCTCTCTCTCTCTCTCTCTCTCTCTCTCTCTCTCTCTCTCTCTCTTTTCTCTCTCCCTCTGTTTTATAGCGACCGCGCGAGTCGATGCGGGGATGATGATGATAGCGTTCACAATGCTTGGACGATTAATCAAGAGCAAGAGATGCGAGGAAAGTGATCGAGGAATCGAGAAGGGGTGACCGATTCGTTCACTCCTACCGACTATTCGTCGTACGATATTCTTTAAATCGTTCAATCTCCCGTTATTTCCATACGGAGAAGCAATTGTCGAGTGTTTGGAAGCGTAAGACGGAAAATTCCTTTTCGGTTGACCCGTGGAGTTAACGGGCTGCATCTTCCTAGGCCGGTCAAAGATGGCATTTTTCAAAATTATTTGTATTCGATAATATCACTTTTTAGCTATATTCCCTAAAAATGTCATTGAAAAATTCATGAAATTGCATGAGCTCCGGTTTTTACCCGTCGGCCGGGCGAGCGCTAGCAGCACCATATTTCAAACTTTAAACGCGTTTTTCTTGAAACACTTTCAAAGTCGTTGGAGATGATATCTCAAGAACCATTCGATGAATCGCTTCCAAGTTTACAGGGGATACGGCAAAAAAACATTCAAAGGTCGTTGACAAACTCACTTTTTCTAAATCGAACTTTATTTTTAGATAGTTACGTAAAAACAACGACTTTTTCACTTATTTTGTCTGCCCGAGTTTCAATTCGTCGACACGTTGTTAAAAAAAAAATCATTAAAACAATCGATGACCGTCAAGGACTCGGATTTATCGTTTACTTGAATAAACCGGTCAATAGACTGCTTTTTAGATTTTAGATAGACCGCTGGCGGCCATGTTTTTGTTTGACCTTGTTTGTACATTTGTAGGGTTTCTTTACCAACCGTTTCCCAGAAAAAAATCGGTATCGCGCCATGTTTTCGGCTCTCTAGATAGATGTATATAGCTCCGCCACCCTAGTGCAAATTTTTCTCCAAATTTTTCATAATTTCTCATATTTTAGTCATATTTGAGATTTTCGGAGAAAAAATGATTTAAAACAGATTCGAGTACTGTTCTATTTCCCAAAAACACATTTTTTTTTACTGAAAATTCATGACTTCTCATTTTTCCCCGGAAATTTCTCTTCTTCCCATGACCTGAGTGAACGGCTGCGGCGATATTCGGAAAAAAATTAAAGATGAAAAGAAATGAGATTTTCGTAAAAATAACTTATTATTTTTTTTCCGGAAATTTCCCTTTTTCCTATGACCCGAGTGAAAGGCCGGAGTGAAGGGGTGGTGTTACCCCGGAGTGAAGGGTTGGTGTTACCCCTTAAAGTCTTCGTTTTTTGAAATTCGTTGGCCAGAATATTTATAAAAAATGCAGTGATATAATAATAAATGCAGATTCAAAAGTACGATTATTTTTATCAATATTTTTTATTTCATATAATTTCCGAGATTTTCCCGTGATCGTAATTAAAATGATGAAAAATACGAAAAAATTTGGAGAAATTTGGAGAAACTCGGATGTTTGCGTAAAATTAATTGTCCGCGAAACTCCGAATTCTTCATATTCGTTCCAATTCATAGAAAAATTAGAAAAAAATTGGAGTTATTCGGGAAAAAAATTGCACTACGGCCCCGCCCCATTGTCCCTTAAGGGCATGGTTCACACGTCCGGTCGGTAAAAATCCTACGGCCAATTTTTCTCCTAGACGAATCTCATTTAGGGCAAACTAAGAGAAATACGATGATCATCATTCACCGGAGCGGAAGGAGTTTCTTTCTTTTTTTCTCGAAATATCAGTCGTCTGGGAGTTAACTGGGAATCTGCCAATCAACTATCTCGCTTGCACTCATGGCCGCTCGGTCGGTGTGACCGCGCTCTTACATACAGGTCATGGAGGATAGAGTGGGAGGAGTCCGAACTCGTATGGAGAGACTTGAAAAAAGTCGCTTAAAAAATGTGGTCAAACAGAGATGGCGCCACTATTGCTAAGACCTCGAGAAGTGCGCTGTGTGTGACAGAGACGGAACAAACAAATCATGAGAAGTGAGGTGTGTATGAGGCAGAATGATACTTGAAAAGTGGGCTGTGTGCGACAACATGTAAAATGATATATACCAGAGATATCTCCGTAAATGCGTAAAGATAGAAGAATATTCTTAATATCGCAATGCATAACGAACAATATGCATTACTACTTTAATTTAATTAGCATATTAACGGCGAAAAGCTCGAAAATAATAATAATAATAATAATAATAATAATAATAATAATAATAATAATAGTAATAATAGTAATAGTAATAGTAATAATAGTAATAGTAATAATAGTAATAATAGTAATAATAGTAATAGTAATAGTAATAATAATAATAGTAATAATAATAATAATGCAATACGTAGTGATAGAAAAATATTTTTATTATCACAGTGTTCAATTGTACAACGAACGGTAGAAGCAGGTGTCTTAAATAATACACGAACTAATAATAATATATACCATACAACGAACGGTAGAAGTTGTCTTACATAAAACACAATAATAATGATGCTTTTTTTTCTTAAATCATTTTTTATTTTCTTAGGTAAATATGACGGTAAATTAATCCCTGCTGTTAAAGAACTATGTTTTGCGATCTGTTTATATTGAAGCTCGCAAACAGCAATCGGTAACGCGATAATCCTAGTCAATTAGAGAACAATGCTTTGCGATCGATTTGTGTTAAAACTTGCCATCGGCGAATCGGTAACGCGAATTTTCTGACGATAACATATTTGAATGAAAATGAAAAGAAAACCACACGAAAGAAATTACAATTACTCATTGAGGCAAGAAATTTAAAAAAAATGCCCAATACTTATTTTTCGATTTGAGAAAAACACCATAACAATATAAAATTCGAGCGATATTGCTTGCTTCAATGTTTTCAAGACAAAAACATGCTGTAATGTTATAAAGATAAAATATCTGGGTCCTCTTATCGACATCACGGCTGGTTCGTCTCGAAAATTCGATTTTAATAATTCTCAAATTGATCTAATATTGTGTGTATATTATCGTATTTGCTGGTACAGTAGAACCTCGTTTATCCGACCTTCCGCATTATTCGAGTTTGTTTGGGTTATCATATTAACGTTTCGTTTGAGTCCGCACTAACCGACTTTCCGCATTATTCGAGTCACCTAACTCATCCGAGTCCTTCACATTATCCGAGGTTTATCCTCGGATAATACGCAGAATTTTGGATAAAACGGAAGAATCTGCTATGCCTATGCATGGAGCAGTCCTATATTCCTACTGTTTTCCGTATTATCCGAGATTTCATTTACAATTAACCGAGGTTCTACTGCATTTGCCATGGAAGCTGGGATACGTCTTCGATCATCTTCCATATCTCTTACACGATATCGATATCCACCTTACTTCTCGAGGTCTCGAGGATAGTGGCGCCATCCCTGTTTGATCACATTTTTGTAGCCACGTTAAAAGGCTCTTATCGAACTCCTCGCACTCTAGCCTCCATGATACCTCGTTAAAGTTAGCCCCCCCCCCCCACTTTGACTAATCGAACTTTTTTTTTACGAATCGTTTGGTAGCGTTTGGTAGTCCATTTAAATTGTTTGGTAGTTTCCCGTTCTTTCGGAAAATCAAAAAGAAAATTCCGATCCATGAGATAGGCCGAAGAGCAGCGGAAAAAGACTCGATAACCAGCGCCATCTATCGCAAAAACGTCGTATATTATCGCGACCAATCGCAGCCTTCCGTTTCGGACACGCGTCATTTCTTTCGGTTCGGTCGGAGTATATTAACAAATCGAACGATGAAAATGTCACATCGTTCTGCCCCTGCGCCTTCTTGCGATCAATCACGGCTCTCAATTCCTGATACGTACGTATTTTGTGTTGCCGTATTTGAATGATCGACTACCACCAAACGTCTCGAATAGAATACCAAGCGCTACCGGATGTTTTTCTATCGATCGCGGCCCATTATAACCCAATCGGACAAGAAATAACGAGTGAATCTCCGTTAATAAATAATTCTGCCAGTGCGGCTTCTCGCGACCAATCCCAGCGCTTCTTTCCCGATTCGCTGTATTTTGCATTGGCGTTATTGGTGATCGACTACCAAACGACCTCAATAGAATACCAAATGCTGTGATTTATTTTTCTATCGATTAAGTCTCATCGCAATGAAATAGCCACAAAATAATGGGTGAATTTTGGTTAGAAATTCCCTTTTCCGCTGCGACTTCTGGCGACCAATCACAGCTCGCCGTTCACGATAGACACGTAATTCTCGTTGGCGCAATCTAAGTAATGGTCGACTACCAATCGTTCTAAATTGAATAACAAACGCTTCCGGGAGTTTTTCTATAAATCAAGAATCATTGAAGGTTTTTTCAAGACTTCTCAAGGTTTTTTCATTCCTAATCGTTTGGTGGTCGTTTGGTGGTGATTGGTAGCCGAGTAAGAAGGTTTGGTGGTCGACCGTTTCGTTATAATTAAATGAGACTTTTTTTCCGTAAAGTTGGCCGGACCTTTGTTAATTATCACCCAATCGATAAAATGCCACGTCAAATCGATGCAGAATCGTTTGGTGGTTACAAGTATGCAAATCCCAGTGTTTAATACTTAATTCATTAGTTATCCCGGTCGAAAAACAATCTACGTCAAGGCGCATGCGATGGAGGGCTGGAAACGTTTGGTAGTTAATTCCTTAATTACGCCAAACGAAAAACCATCTATCTTTAGATGAAGGGGTAGAGGGCGGTAGTTGGCTGCTGATGGATCCAACGGAATATGAAGCGGTGATATGAGAATTTCTTATGTTTTTTTTTTTTTCACTGATCTCATTTCAATAAGTCTCATACGGAAGATAATCGTTTGGTAGTGATTGGTAACTTAATTAAAACGTTTGATAGTTAATTCCTTAATTACGCCAATTGCAAAACCATCTATGTTTAGATGAAGGGACAGAGGGCTGTAGTTGGCTGTTGATGGATCCAACAGAATACGGAGCAATGATATAAGAATTTTTCTATTTTTCTTCACCGATCTCGTTCCAATAATTCTCGTATGGAAGAGAATCGGTTGGTAGTGATCGGTAGCTTAATTGAAACGTTTAGTCGTTAGTTCCATGGTTACGCCAATTTTAAAACCATCTATGTTTGGACGAAGGGATAAAGGGCTGTAGTTGGCTGCTGAAGGATCTAATTGAATACAGAGCAGTGATATGTCAATTTCTTTATGTTTGTCTCCACCGATCTCGTTCTAATAAGTCTCATACGAAAGATAATCGTTAGGTAGTGAATGGTAGCTTAGTTTAAACGTTTGGTAGTTAATTCCTGAATTACGCCGATCGAAAATTCATCTACGCTCAAACCCAGGCCATAGAGGGCTGTAATTGGCTGCTGAAGGATCTAACGGAATACGGAGCAGTGATATTAAAATTTCATTTTGTTTTTCGTCACCGATCTCGTTCCAATAAGTCTCATATGGAAGATAATCGTTTGGTAGTGATTGATAGCTTAATTAAAACGTTAGCTAGATAATTCCTCAATTACGCCGATTGGCAAACCATCTACGGTTAGATGCAGGCGATAGAGGGCTGTAGTTGGCTGCTGATGGATCTAACGGAATACGTAGCAGTAATATTTCAATTTCTTTATGTTTTTCTGCACCGAGCTCGTTCTAATGAGTCTCATACGGAAGATAATCGTTTGGTAGTGATCGGAGGCTTGATAAAAACGTTGGGTAGTTAATTTCTCAATTACGCCAATCGAAAAATCACCCCCCATTAGACGCAGGCGATATAGGGCAGTAATTAGCTGCTGATGGATTTAACGGAATATGGCGCAGTGATATTTCAATTTCTTTGTGTTTTTGATCACCGATCTCGTTCCAATGAGTCTTAAATGGAATATCATCGTTTGGTGGTGATTGATAGTCTGTGTATGAAGTAAGTATGAACCTCGCGAGGAATCACATTCCTCGCGCTCCATCAGCGTGATTCCGTAACTCGGTAGCGACTATTTTCGTTATCGTTAGCTAGCGACAGCCAATTGCATGCCCGATCACGGAAGAAAGGGAGCTTCTTATTGTCTGTCGCTAGCTGACTTATTGGACTTATTAGAACGAGATCGGTGAAAAAAGGACAAAAAAAATCTAAATATCACTACTTCGTATTCTGTTGGATCCATCAGCAGTCAACTACAGCCTGCTATCACCTGCGTCCAAGCGTCGATGGTTTTTCGATCGGCGTAATGACGGAATTAAGTACGAAACGATTTAATTAAACTACCAAACGATTATCTTCCGTTTGAAACCCATTACAACGAGATTGGTGAAGAATACCGTAAAGAAATATTACCGCACCGTATTCCGTTAGATCCGTCAGCAGCCAACTACGACCCCCTATAACCTCTTCCAAACATAGATGGTTTTTCGATTAGCGTAATATGGAATTAACGACTAAAAGTCTTAATTAAGCTACCAATCACTACCAAACGATTACCTTCCGTATGAGACTTATTGGAACGAGACCGGTGAAAAAAAACATGAAGAAATTCTTATATCACTGTTCCTTTATTCCGTTGGATCCCGTAACAGCCAACTACAGCTCTCTATCCCTTCATCTATACATAAAAGGTTTTTCGATTGGCGTAATGAAGGAATGAACTACCAAACGCTACCAAACAACCACCAAACGATTCGTAAAAAGAAAAGTTCGTTTAGTCAAAGTGGGGGGTTAGAACGATGTGACATTTTCATCGTTCGATGTGTTAATAATCTCCGACCGAACCGAAAGAAATGACGCGTGTCCGAAACGGAAGGCTGCGATTGGTCGCGATAATATACGACGTTTTTGCGATAGATGGCGCTGGTTATCGAGTCTTTTTCCGTTGCTCTTCGTTCTATCTCGTGGATCGGAATTTTCTTTTCGATTTTCCGAAAGAACGGGAAACTAGCAAACAATTTAAATGGACTACCAAACGCTACCAAACGACCACCACACGATTCGTAAAAAAAAAAGTTCGATTAGTCAAAGTGGGGGGGGGGGGCTAACTTTGGTGAGGTCTCCATGATACAGTTGGCCTATTCTGTAACTCGTAAAGACAACTTTCGTGATCTTTAGCTAGCGAATAAGAGGCACCCTTTCTTCTGTAAGCGTGCATGCGACTGGCTGTCGCTAGTTAACGATAGCGAAAGCTGGCCCTACCGGTGGTCTTGAAATCTGCCAAATTCTCGGCGGCGGGAGAAGGTGGCCAAATATCTTTTTTCGTTTCCCGAAGCTGCCACTACGTGGCGCCGTTGTCCAGTCGTGTCGCGGGCGCGGTTACCAAACGGAACCGTTAATTTCTGTGTTTACTATTTGTTTTCGTGATCGTTGATGTGAACAACAGTTCTGTACACCGTGAACGTTAAGAAGTGGATACCATGGCGATGTCGTGCGTCGTACGAAAGTGCAAAACAGGCGACAAAAGTGACAAAATAAAACGGTCGACGTCCCCGTACCAAAGGACGAACTTCGGAAAAAATGGGAAGCCTGTTTCCGCGTTTAAAAAAGGAGTGACCATCAACATTTATAAACGTAAGTTGTAGATGAGGAAAAAAATTAAATAGTTAACCGGTTTGAAGCGAATAAGTCGACGTTGCAAAGTCGAACAACATAGTGAAGCGGCTATATAGGCAGGTTTGGTAGAGAAGTTTCAAAACGGATACATGTTGATAGCACGCTCTTACGGATCGAGAGTTATAACGCTTCTCGTGTAATGTTTTCGGGCTTGTGTACATTTGGTAATCGACTAGCGATATAAAGTGCGTGCTTGGGTATTGCATTAAAGTGGCGAATCGTATTAATGCGACAATCTGATTCCGAGCACTATTGTACCGGTGGCGCCCCCTACTTGTGGCGGCTACGGGAAGGCATTTCTTAAATTTAGTCGTACTAGCGAAATCGTCGGAGTTTTAAGACCATGGCCCGACCGAGTGGCCACGACGCCACGAGTGCGAGGGAGATAGTTGATTTGCAAATTCCCAGTGATTGCTGAAACGTTTGATTTTTGGGAGACGAGAAAAGAAACACGTTCCGCTCTGTTGAACAACTCTCTCTCTCTCTCTCTTTCTTTTTTTGCCCGAAATATGATCCGTCTAGGAGAAAACTTGGCATTTTTGCCGACTAGAAGTGTGAGCTCCGCCCAAGATAGAAGACTAGAGTCTTCTTGGCTCCGCCGATAGATGTTACTGTCGCGTCTGTTATGGTAGAGAATCGACTTGATGCGGTTCCGAGCGGTAGCTGTACTTTGGTGGCACGGAGTTTGTTATCGATGTACAGTGGGTGTAAAAAAAGTATTTGTACATGTTATACGAAACGCTTGTAAATTTGGCTTTATTTGTTTGTTCGTGTTTTCTCAAGATTTTTGTAAATAGACACCTCGCATATTTGGGATGCGCTATCGACTACAGAAACTTGATAAAACAATAAATTTTTTTCATAGGATAATTTGAGAAAGGCGACGTGTAGAAATACTTTTTTTACCCATGTTATTTGTATATATATTTTATCGCTGGAAACTTATCATTTTTCGAATTGAATCTGTATTCTGTATCGGAGAATTTCCTTCACAATTTGGAGCGTGATATTGGCGTGATCGCGAGGTGGGGTTCTTCGTCGATCGTCCTATCAGTAGTAACGAAAGATCTCGGACTGATCGGATCGCTGCTCGAATTCGTTCGAAAAGCGTAGATCGTTTTGTCCTTAAGGAGCTTCCGTCGTCTCTGCTTGTTCTTGGCGTTCGATAGTTCTTTCGCGATGTCCTCGACGCGATATTCAGATTCTTTATCGTCGTTTCTTTCCACTCCCACGTCTTCTCCGCTCATTTCGCGATGCTCGGTGGTGCACTTTGCCTCGCGGTCCCTGCGGTACGCGACAAGAGACGTCCTTTATTCTCTATAATTGTACGGGCTCTTTCAGCCGTAAATAACATAGCCCCTTAAAAGTATTATTTGTGTATGCCTCAACGGCTAAAAGTCCTTTTATTGTACTCGCGTCGAGTGAAAAGAGCTGCTGTACAATTGGCACGAGGCACACCGGTTCTTTGTTACCTCTGTCGCTTGTTGTGTCCGAGGATTGTCTTCTTCATAGCGAATATCTCCTTCCGTGCTGATCTCAGCTCCCTCTCCGTTTCCTGTGTATCGCTCAATACAAACATTTTACACACGACTATAAATTGCATGGAAGCGGGGTGATCGAGACAGAGGTAGAGATAGAGGGAGAGAGAAGAGTGTCAGCCGGTAGGAGGCGCGAGCGAAAGGCGTCTTACCGCGAGGGTTTGCGCCAATCTCTCGAGTTCGGCGTGTCGGGAATCCAAGAGTTGGCGAGACGTCATCGATTCGGCCGCCAAACGTTTCAATTGCTCCCGATAACAATTTTCTCTCTCGATCGCCCGTTCCCAGTCGGATTCACGAACGACGAGGGCCTCCTTCAGTTTCCGCATGTCTTGTTCGAGTCTCTCGAGTTCCGTTCTGTCGTTGCAACGTCGCTCGCAAGCGTTCAAATAGAGCGCGTGCGGTTGCGAGATAAATTTGATTATGAAGCTTTATCGCAACTGACTTGTTCACAATTGCCCTGGGCTCGACGAGGCTACTTCCGTCCTCGAGCTCTTCTCGGCAGGAACGACAAACCTGCCACACCTGAATTTCGCGCTCGGCCGTCGCAATTTCACGATCCTCGAGGTCTCTCGATGACCGCTCGATCCCGTCTTGCTGCCCCCCCTAATAGGTTCGTTCGGTCATTGCCAAGAAAAATTAATCATTTATCGAGAGTATATTTCGTTTTTTGCGATAATCTCAAAGCCCCCATCGCTCTCACCTGGCTTGATTTCTCCGTGGTCCTCTCCTCCAGCTCTACGATCTTGTCCGTCGAGTGTTTCAGTCTGTGCGGAAATATCCGTTGCGTCGAGTCAATTAGTAGCGCGTTATGATGTTTTCGTAACGCGCACGGAAACTCACCGAGACCGAAGAGACTCGTTTTCGGTTATAAGAACGACGTTGCGCTTCTGCATAACGGTAAAACGATCCTCAAGGATCATCAGCTTCGATTGATCGATTGTAATAAGTTTTGAATCGGGTTCCCAAGACTTTCGCGATGTTTCGAAGGCCTTCTTACCGAGCATCATTTCGAGTTGAGTTTCCGCTAACATCGAGTCGCCTCGATCTGCAAATAAAAATCGCGTAGCCTCTTCCGAGGATTTTCGAAACGGAAGCGGCGGCACCGCTAGAGAGACACGTGGAAGGATCGAACCAAGCCAAAAAGAAACTAAATGAATATAAAGGCGAGGAGGAGGCCGGAACTCTGTCGCAATTTATTATGCCGCACGCGCGAGTATGATATTTTCCCTCGATCATCAATTCTCACCGGAAGATAATTCGTCGAGTCGTGTGGAATGTTCGCTCTTCCGGTAATCGGTTTCCATGTCACGGACAAATATCGACAAAGTAACTGATCAAGTTTCCGTATCAGGCGAATCGCGAAAAAAACATTTCAAAATTTTCAACAACTTATTCCGGAGAGCTGACACGATAGGCCGGCCCGCGCATTTTTTTTCCAGCAAATCCACGCGTAGCTTCGGAAAGTAGCGCGACTATATATATATATACGAAAAGCTCTCGCGACTCGTTTCGAGGTTGGTTAAATTTCGCTCCAGCACTGCGCGCGCGCGACTCTGTACCAATGCGACCAAAACGATCCTCTTCTGTTTGTTTTTCTCACCCCGCGCCTAAATTATCTCTGCTTCTGCGATATCCGACGTATCGCGAGTATAGTAACCCCGCGCATTGATGCATCTTTTGTAGACCGGAAAAGCTGCGCAAAAATATTCTTTCGCAGTAATGCAAAGCGATTTGGAAAATTTGTCGCATTTATGCGTGTTCGGTTGATTAATTTTTAGACGGGGCTTTTTTTCCTTCCGCGAGCGTGCCGATCCGAGAGAGGCACACGTTGAAGCGGAGAAATAAAACGGGCGGAATATTCGAAAAAAGATAACAAAAAAACTTGCTTTCTATTTGGTCTCCTTGTCCGGCGCGCTTATTCCGCGGCTCCTGCCTTGAGCAGAGATCGTCGATCCAACGCAGACGACGCGTATACGTTCGCCGATCCATATGCAGGAGGACGTAAATAATTTATGACCCGCATAGCGCGATAGCTAAGCGAGCGTAAATGGTACTTTGAACGTCAACGCGGGCAACATCTCGAGGGGCTTTTTATCCAAGTTTTTTCTCCCTTGTTACCTTGCCCGCGCGTCACGCTCGGACTCTTTGTCCACCGGTAATCCTCTACGGTAGGCAAATAGCCTGCCAAAGAAAACAAACCCAAACGAACTCGCTTGTAATCGATGGTTTTGCCGTGTGGGGGATGCGCTTCGCATCGGGAGATATCCTCTCGACGTACGACCATATGAATTTTATTCGCGTACATATATATATATAAACAAATTGTTTATTAATGTGAATTCTTTGACATGAGCCTTTACAATAATCATAACAATATACGCGTATCGCTCGACACCTGTCTGTTTCGTCGTTCGGTCTCTCTCTCTCTCTCTCTCTCTCTCTCCCCCTCTCTCTCGCTCGCTCAGGTATTCCTTTTTGCGACGATCGAAAGGTCGCAATAACCACTTTGGAAATACAACGTTGCTTTGGACTTTATTTTTGAATTTGCAGTTGTCCTTTCTCGGACATGATATCGGACGGTGTTAATTGTGACACATATCTCGAGGAGATGAGATATATAGACCGGGACTCGACGCGACGCGGTAAACTTAACCCCTTCGTCGGCGCATTGACGCCGAATAGTGCGGCGTCAAATAATTTCGTGTCCTGTGTGACATTGACGCAATAGGGCGTCAACCTTTATTTCCTTATTTAACTTGCTCTGATTTGAAATCGGAGCCTCACGCGGGACTTTTTGGGCTCGCTGAATCCGAATTTGAAGTAAAAATTTGGAAATTCAAAATGGCGGCGCCAAATATGGCGAACAAAATAAAAAACTTTACTCGATTCAGATGAGTATTAGTACTCCGGAATTTTTGAGGTCGCTTATTACGAATCTAAAACTTTAAATTGTAAAATTCAAAATGGCGGCGCTACAATGGTGGGCCGAAATTGAAAATTTAACTCGATTTTGATAAAAATTGGTACTCTGGGATTTTCGAGGTCGCTTATTACGAATCTGAATACAAAATTCAAAAATGTTTAATGGCGGATCTAATATGCCGGACGAAAGTGCAAAAAACAGCTCAATTTGGATAATACTTGGTACTAGGAGGTTTTCGGGGACACTGAGCGTGATGCTGAACTCAAAATGAAGGAATTTTTCATGGCGAATTCAATAACATGGAGCATAATACAATAAATGGGTGGAAATATATGAAGCTTCGCCATATTTGTTCGTCATTGTGAATTCCTGAATTTTGAGTTTAGATTCGTAATCAGCACCTTCAAAAACGCCAGAGTACGAGTTTTCTGGATAAAAAAAAATTTCCTGCCATTTCAGGCAATTTTTGTCGAATTGTCTCTGCCAACGAAGGGGTTAATAGACGCGCGCCTCCTCGAGAGATTGTGGAAAATTCGATGGGACATTGTATCGATAGGATCCTCCCTCGATTCTAGCCACGGGAGCCGCCACGTTGAAACCGAAGGCTTTCAATACGATACAAATAATTTCCCGGAGCCAAGTTGCGAACGAAGCATACGTCGAGCAGAAACGCGATTCGTATTTCCTATATACACCCTCGGCCAAAAGTATAAAGGACCCTGTCATTTTTTTATCCGGATAAATAATTAAATATCTCGGTGAAAAAATCCTAAGCCAATTTACCAAACGACGTTTTGAAGAGTATACAACCAGCTTTATTTTGCTGTTTTTATTTTTATTTTTGCGTTTTTTTTTGTACCCGCTACGTCATTTTGAAAATGCCAGTTTTTTATCATTTTTTAACTTTGCAGACTTGGAAGGAATAGTATTCTTACCATTTAGTGATAAGATCTTTGAAAAGGATACCGTTAGTATTAATTTCGTTTTTGACAAACAAATTTTGCGATTCTTTTTCGCAGAGTAATTTGGTTTTTTCTTGAAGAAAAAAAAAAAAAAGTTTTTTTTTTTCATTCGAAACGCCGGTGTCGAGCGGCGTAACTTGAAAACTATCAGATTTGGAATATTTAGTCACGGAGTAAAGAGTTGTATTTTGTTAGTCTGTTATTTTCAAGTCACTAGATTTTTTTAGATTTTTTTTCAAAAATATCTCCGTATCGCGAATTTTGGCAGATAGTCGACGATTTGTCTCATTAATTTATAACCGGTACTTTGAAGGAAAACAATGTTTTAATGGAAATATCAAGGGAAGAAAAGATACATAATTTAATTTGTAAGCCGTACGAATAAAATGAAGTTCTGAGCTTATATGTTGTTTTGCAATTCACCAAAAGACGTTTTCTATTGTTTAATTTTATATCTGATGATGTCATCTTAGCTTTAGTTCAACGCAATTGTAATAGCTTTGTGTACTTTTCAAAATATCAATATTTTATAGTGGTGCCTCATACTTGTGTATGAGCAAGCCAAGCAGGGTGTATGTACTTTTCCTCCTCTTGATATTTTCATTAAAGCGCATCTTTGTTTCAAAGTAGCGGCAATGGTAAATTAACGAGACAAATCGTCGACTGTTAACCGAAACTAGCGATACGGTAGAATTTTGAAAAAAAAAATCTAAAAAAAATTTGGTGACTCCAAAACACAACTTTTTACTTCGCAGACTAAATATTCAGAATCTCATAGTTCTCAAGTCACGTCGCGCAATGCCGGTTTTTCGGAAACCTGCCGTTTTTTCAATAAAAAAAAAAAGCTAAATGACTGCGAAAAAAATGGGAAACATTTTTTTTTAACGAAATAAAAACTAACGGTTTCCTTGTCAAAGATCTTATCTCTAAATGGTGAGATTAGTGTTTCTTCGTCCGGTAGGCGATTTTGTAAAGTAGACAAATCGTGAAAACCCGGCATCTCTTGAATGGCCTACCGGGTACAAAAAAAAATCACAAAAACAAAAATAACAGCGCAAAATAAAGCTTATTCTCTTCAAAACGCCGTTTGGTAAATTGGTATACAATTTTTTTTTTTCACCCAGATATTCGGTTTTTTGTCCGAATAGAAAAATGAAAGGGTGCTGCTCTATAGTTTTGGCCAAAGGCGTGTATCGTTGAAAGATGTCGTTCGCGACATCGCGGTTTGTTGGCCGTCTTCTCAAGCAGGAAAATTGCGCTTCGAACGTGGGTATGGGAGATCCGACGAAAGGAAAGATAAAACTAAAATAGGAACGAGAATATCGGCTGCATTTGATAAGCTGTAAATAAATAAATCCTTTTCTCTATATCATCTTTTCGCAGTATTGTAACAAGTTATTATCTAAAAATATAATATGTACACGTATACTTTGAGCGTATTTGCATATTGCGCAATAAGCGCCTGTCGTTGCAACCTTTCGCTATTTTATCTTTATCTCGTGTATATTGACGAAAGATGAAAAAGTCGTTTTTGTCGCTTGGAATACTGATCTCGGAGAACGTCGTAATCAATCAATGGCAGAGAATGAAAAATTACGCGAAGGAACTTTAATGGGGTGTCTGGGGGAGGAAGGAAAATAAACATCGCCGTGGATTTGTAACTAGATTTCGCGCGTACCAACATTTTACGTGCGACTCTTCCGTTTCCGTATAGGCTTCTTATACTCTCCGGAACGTAACAACATTGATCTTTAGGGAAAAAGGATCGAGCGCGCGCGCGGCAATGGGAGAGAAATGGTGATACTCTACCGGCGCAGGCTTCGTTGCGGTTCCTTATCGGTATTGCCCCCACCGGTTCTCCGTTACTCTCTTCACGAACCAAGATATTTCTATCTATCTCTAGGCTCTATTCTAGGGCACGCGACGCATTTGAATAGCGTAGAAACTGCAGGCATCCTCGTGTGTGCGTGCGTGTGCGTGTGTGAGTATACAGGCTAGTTGAGAACTATTAGGGTTCCCCAGGTGGGTTGCATATGGGGTGTCATTGCGCTTTGTTTTTATGAACTCGTGCGACCCATACTGCTCGAGATATTATTCGCGTTCAAGGTCCAAGTATAGTTCAAATTACGGCACAGCGGTTACGCCAATGAATGAATTTTCGTTCATCCTTAAGATCGTGTGCTGTTTCGATGACAAAAGTGTTTTTTTTTTACCAATTAACAATATAGCACGATAAAATTTGTTTGGGTTTAGGTGGATTTTTAAAACGGCAGAAAAAGTCATTTTTTTTGGATCTTTTCAAATCAATATTGAGCTTGAAAAAATGTTTTCCTCTAAAATGCCAAACGGAACTTATAGAGGATTTATTGAAGGTTCCGAAGCTCCATCTTCCGTTTGCTGTACGATCATTAGTTCATGAGATGTTGATGGTCAAAGAAAAAAGCTGACTTTTCATTCAATCGGCGATACATCAGCGACAAATGGTCGTATACAGAACAGAAAAATAACGAATTGAAGCTAAAGAATGGGGCTAAAAGACCTCAGCATTAATTCAGCCGGGAAACATTATTTTGAGCCTACGAACGATTTTGAAAAAGAAAAAAATGCACATTTTTTTACTCGCGCTATTTCTTATGAGAGCGACGAGCGTGATGCTCAAACAAAATGTTTCTGGTAAATATTCGGAAGTGGGGCTCCTGCTCGAATCAGGCTTATTTTCTTCAAGGGTTCAAGCAAACCCAAACAAACCCAAACAACCACAAAAAAAGCCAAACGAAAATTAGCCTGATTCTAGCAGGAGCCGGCCCTAGAGATCTAGAGATTCTAGATCTCTAGGGAATCTAGAGAATCTAGAGATTTCAAGCTCCAAAATACTTTTTCCCCCGATACGAGCATCTTTCACGAAGTTACGGCCTTAAAAAAATCACTGAAATAATGTTGAATTTTTTTCTGTTCTGTACATCTCTTTTACTGAGTGTATGCACGCACGCTCGCGCGCGCGCACACATAGACACCCACGCACACGATTATGTATATGGGAGATATGAGGATGGGTTCGGTTGCAAGTAGCGCGCGCGAAAGACGATCCTTTGCCATTCCACGTTTATCTTTTCCGTCAGCGAAGAAAAATCGTTTTCATTTGGTATTTTGGTGCGGACGTCGTGCAGATAAAAGTAGAAAAAAGATGGCGTGCTCGGCGATTCTCGGCGCAGCTCACCGCTCACTTTGAAATTCTCTTTTAGTCTGAATGGAAATGGTTGTCAGGTGCGCGCGCGCGCGGATGCAACTCTCGATACTCACTTGGAGACGATAACGCCGCGACTCTCTTCTCGCCAGGCTTATACATCCGAGGGAGACGCATCTGCGGCGTGTTTGTTGTTAATTTAATTTTAATCCAGATGTTTGTGGGTGGGCCGAGAGAAAACCTCGTGGACCGGGTTTTCTTTCATATTTACGATGAAATTGGCCCGCCGTGTTGTGTGTCGCTGATCGATGGTCTAGAGACGATGGGAGGAGGCGATAATAGGCCGAGGCGGCTCGCTGCCGCTCTCTAGACGTGCGAGACCATGACTCGCTTCCTGGACGAGTGGCCGGTCATGGAGGTGGTCAGGGTCGTCCTGGTGCTGTTGCCAGTACCACCGGTGCCGAAGCAATTATGTGGATTCGAATGGCACCATCCCGAAAGCCAGGAAACCGCCTGCATGTTCCTACCGATCGGTTCGCGCAAACCCAACAGACGAGACACGTTTCAGCGAGCTTGCGGCCTTCTGCCACCTCCGGAAAGACCCGAAGGCAGACACGAGGACGGCAACAAGAGTGGAAGAGAGAAAGAGATGGATAGATAGAGAGAGAGAGAGAGAGAGAGAGAGAGAGAGAGAGAGAGAGAGAGAGGCGGGACAAAGGCAGAGAAACCCGCTTCCGAGAAAATGTTTAAAAAAAAAGAAAAAATAATAAAATACTCTGGTCCAGCGAGAAACTACGCGCGGTATATCGAGGGCAGAATTCGCGCCGAGATTGGCGTATCTCTCTCTCTCTCTCTATCTATCTATGTCTTTCTCTAAAAGTGGAAATAACATTTTCACGGCCCCGCCCCAGGGAGCGAAAATCTTTTCGCTGCGAGAATTCAACAACGGGGGGATGATCGCGACGAATTGCGAAAAAAGCGCAGGGCCGGTGAGTTTAATTAATTAAGAAAATAATTTTAATTAAAAAATTGAAAAAATTCGCTGATGAAAAAAGGGATTCAGGCAGACAGGAATAAAAAAAAACGTGATGCGCTCGTGAGCGTCGCCTATCTACCACGTAAACATACGTATATATGGGAGTATAAACGGCAACGTCATGAAGAATTTATGTATTCAATTTATCGGCGATTCTTGCCAGCTCCGATGAAAGAAAAGGGCCAACCAAGTGGCGAGTGCTCTCCCGTATTTACCGCTGAGATTTATCATTTCCATTTCTCTCTCTCTCTCTCTCTCTCGCTCTCGCGGGGAGGACGAATTTTTTTCACGGCCGATTAATCTTGGTCCCGGCTTGGTGCCTCGACTTCGATTGAAACACCATTTCGCGCTTATTCCGCAAAGAATGGGGAATAAACGTCGAATAATTTTTCGACTTCCTAATGGGAGAGTTTATATACAGGGTGAGGCACATAAAGTGTTACAGAGCAATAGCACTCAAACTATTGATCATATCCAAAAATGTTTCAGACAAAAGTTTCAGTGTTCGAGGAGGCCGTCACACTGGACCACCCTATTTTTTTTTATCGGCAAAGGCGCTGAAGCTACGTCAAGGTCAACTCCACTTTTTCAAATGGAACCATGTATTCTTTTTCGATGACATTATTACCGATTTTAAGAGCTTGTATTGTAGTTCGCTGAATTCGTCTTAAAATCGGTAATAATATCGTCGAATAAAAATACATGGTTCCATTTGAAAAAGTAGAGTTGACCTTGACGTAGCTTGAGCGCCTCCACCGATAAAAAAAAATAGGGTGGTCCAGTGTGACGGCCTCCTCGAACACTGAAACTTTTGTCTGAAACATTTTTGGATATGATCAATAGTTTGAGTGCTATTGCTCTGTAACACTTTATGTGCCTCAGGGTGGATCAATAAATAATAGCACCTTGGATATCTTCGAAACTTTAAGGCTCTAAGAAATATTTGCTGAAATGAAATTGCATATGTTCTTTTTCCGTACCATGAAGGAGCAGCTTAAAACGAGTTCAACGACTTATAACATAAGGTCATTGAAGGTCATAGAAAGTACAGAAAGGTGATAATACTTACAGTTTCGGTAGTAAATAAAATTACTACGTTCATATTAAATGTTCGGAATGACGAAACGACGAATTTTTTTCGAAAATTCCGTGCGATTTTTTTTTTAGGGAGTCACGATTGTCTTTACCTTGAAACGACCATTTTTAAAAAAGGCAGCGCAACTAAAAAAAACTTTGAGGTTTAAATAAAATTATCAAGAGAGGGGAAAAAGTTGCATACAATCGTGCTGAATCGACTAGAATTTTTTCGAAACTTTTCTTCAAAATTTTTTTTTCTCACTATTTTGGGTCGAGCCTCTAATAATTTAAGTGGCTCAAACTCGTAGATTATTGAGTTTGCAAGAGGCATGGTTTTCCCTGAAGCAGACAGAGATCGATAAGCTTATCGACAGAATGCCGCGACTCGTTAACGCGTCGCTGAAAGCAACAGGCGGCTTTTTCGAAGAGAAATTCGTTTAAATAAAGCAAGGCAATTAATATAAATTTGTTTGTCTTTCTGGTTTTTTTTTACAATTTTTTAAATTTCGACCAAAAAAAAAGTCGGAAAAAATGTTGAAAACATTATAAAAGGCTCAAAATGTTTAAATAAGAAGATTTTCTCCCGTGATAATCGAGCCCAAACTCAATAATCTACGAGTTTGAGCCACTTAAATGTTAGAGGCTCGACGCAAAATAGTGAGAAAATAAAAATTTTGAAGAAAAATTTTTGAAAAAATTCTCGTCGATTTTGCACGATCGTATGCAACTTTTTTTCCCTCTTGACAATTTTATTTAAACCTCAAAGTTTTTTAGTTGCGCTGCCTTTTTTGAAAATGGTCGTTTTTAGGTAAAAAACAATCATAACTCCCTAAAAAAAAATCGCACGAAAGTTTCTAAAAGATGAAATTGAAGCTATTCGTTACCGTTTCAAGTATATTCCAAAAAAATTAAGGAAAAAAATTTCTAGAAGCTGCCGAAGAACCGATTGAAAACAGCCAAAAAAGTCAAAAAACGGCCATTATCAAACGGGTGCAGCCGGCGAAAAAAAAGGCGGAAATTTTTTTCTAAAAGGGCAAAATGAAGCCTGACATGTCCTTTTCAAAATGCCGCTTCGGAAATTCGATTATCTTTATTTTTCACTAAGTTATCGAACTTTTGGTGCGGCTCGGAATTTCGTGGGGTGTATCCCACGAAACTTTTAACCTTAAACTTTTGGCCTGGAGTGTGTGTGTGTGTGCGCGCGCGTGTGTGTATATATGGATATATACCTATTCGGCAATGTTCCTCCAGATGGGTTTGAGTCGCTAGTCGGCTTTTCAAAAAGTTTAACCCACGAACTTGTGGCCAAGTATTTGTTTTTTGAGCGGAACAATGGGGTTACACTGTGGACTGATAAAATATATGAGAATAGCACTCACCGTACGTTCTTGCAGAATTGAGTACTAAAGAGGCAATAAATAATGGGATTCGCTGCCGAATTTAGCGGTGTCAGACTTTGAATGAAGGTAGCGACCGCTATGTTCGTTTGGGTGTTCGGAACGTGACCGTAAACTTGAAGGAGCGAGAAAACGATGTACGGGCTCCAGCATAGAACAAACACTGGAAAGAACAATAAATGATTTTGAAAAAAAAAAAAAAAAAAAAACGTCATCGATTCCGCGAAGCTACTTGTACGGAGGGCGATTCAAAGTGTATAGGAAAGAAGAATACGGAGCTTTTGTTTGTTCGTTGCATCGAAAACGGGATACACACGGTATGTACAGACGCGTATGTCGCGGTCACGTATGAAAACCGATTGTACATCGATGATACGTATCTTTTCGCGTGTCGCGTACGCCGCGAGAATTTTCATCTAACCGCGTCGTAATTACGTACTTTCGCGAGTCTCCGCGTTCTCCTTTCAACAAGAATAACCATTGTCAACATTTGACGGTGAAAAAAATCTTTTCATCTTCCCGATCGTTTTATTCCCAATTTACTCTTCATTATTTTTTGACAAATGTTTAAAAAACATTTTCGTCCAATTAGCGAAAAAAGCTCCGGTTCGTTATTTCAGCGAGTTTATTATTATTATTTTCCGCTGGTTTTGCCGGGAAGTTTATTCACGTTGTGCGAGACGAAGCAACGTCAGCGGATAAAAATTGCGCGTTTGGAGGGGAGCAGAGGGGCGGTGCTGTGAGAGCGGTTGAGCCTGCGAGTATTGCCTTGCTCGCTCATACTTGCGGCCGTTTCGTCCGAGATTACACCCTCGGGACAAATGTCCGTGCGAAGGGTCTTGCCAGTAGCACAGCGTTGAGTAACCGCAAGCTTTTTACAAATTTCCCTCTCTCTCCCTCTCTCTCGCTCCCCCCTGCCTGCGGCTATCTCGATACCGTCGAACTTGATTCGCGCCATTCGCATATGGTATGGGGGGGGGGGGGGGACTACTTACCAAAAACAATGACAAAGGTCATTTTGACAGTCTTGATTTTGGCCCGCGGTATGAGCCCCCTCGAGGATGCTCGTCTCGCGTCCCTCGTTGGACCTTGTCGGAGAAGGCCACCCTGGGACCATATGGTCGCGACGATAACTGTGTAACAGCCGCCGATTATTATCGTCGGTGCTATGAAGAGGGTCAGACTGACCAGGCTCATGTATATTCGCCACATAACGGGCGTCCCGAGTTCTATCCAGCATTGGACCTTGTCCTGGAAGAGCGGAGCGCGATAAGTGCCGTGACTCGCGTACGACGGAGCACTATATAGAAGCCGCGGCGGAGATGAAAAAGGCGAAAGCGCGGAAAAAAGTTGCTCGTCCACCTACCTGGATCAATCTCTCCTCGTATAGGAAAATAATGGGAATGCTGAAGAATACCGAGAGTCCCCAAGCAACCGCTACCAAAGCTCTCGCCCTCCACCCTTGGAAACACGATACAATCGTCCTCGTTATTGAAATCCTCGAGTTTACCTTTCGCAAAAGTAACGACATATTTCGACGAAATTTTCTTCGCGAGCTGTGCGTGTGCGCTCGTTCGCAAACAACTGCTCGAAAATTTATTACAACGACGCGCGATTACACGTTCCGTAATTTGCGTTGCGACTTTCCGAGTGTGCTCTTTGCGGAGAAAGACGAGCTTTTTCTTTTTCTTCGTCACGCTTGACGGGCATTATTTTCTGTTGCTTTGCGTCGCCCGCTCTCTCCACCCTCCCCATCGCTCTTTCTCTCTCTCGCTCGCTCGCTCGCTCGCTCGCTCGCTTGCGGGATGATCCGCCAAAATGAAAAGTTAGGAAAATCGCATAATCGTGTCTCGCGTGCGTAACAAGATCCGTATTTCCTTCGACTCGTAATACGATGAGTCGTCGAGAGACACTATATACTACAAGAAAGAGGGTTGAAGAATAAAACAACTCACAGCTACCGGAAAAACTCATGGGCCGAGTTATGGCGTCGTATCGGTCGATCGAGAGGGCAACTAGAACGTACGTCGAGCTGTACGTAACGACGACCTGAGAAAATCGTACGAACTTGCAGGCGATGTTGCCGGCGTGCCAGGCGACGGTTGTTCGCCAAACTATATCGGTCAACACGGATATCAGACCCACCAGCAAATCTGTCGACAAAATCACACCGAATCTCTGTAGTAAGCGCGCCTTACCTTTTCGTTGTTGTTGTTGTTGTTGTTATTTATTTTCTTCATTTGGTCGCATAAAACGCGTTTGTTACGTGAGATTGACTATTGCGTATGATAAAAGCACGATGATTGGTCGTCCTTGCGGTCTTCAAAGTCGCAAGGTTTGAACACTGTCGGCGGGAGGGATTCTCAAGTATGGGCCGATTGAAAGGCGATAAAGCGATTTTTGTCGTACAAATAACGCGAGGTTCGCGATCCAGCGAGTCCTTCGAGAGTCCTGCGAGAGTCCTGCGAGAGTTCGAACTACTCCGCGATAATCGCGAGGCTCGCGTCTCCCCGCAGCGATCCGGATAGAGACATAAAATTCCGTTGGCGCAACGCCAGCTCACCGTGCGTATCGGTATATATTATACGAAGAAACGCCGCCGCCGCGCGGCGGCGTCTCGACGCCGAGTGACGAATGTCGTTTTTTTCTTCTTCTTCTTTTTTCCGGAGTCCAACTTTTCCGCAAAGCTCGATGTTTTCTCGGCGACACGGAAATAATTAAAACCAAGATCAATCGCTATCTTCGAACCCGTTGTGAAATATGCAGAAAAAGCATACTCGCAATGATGCTTCTCATTTCCTGCAGCAAAATGTACGAAGACAAATTTAACAATATATGTAATTCGGCAAAAATACAAGCTCGACAGGTGCGATTGATAACGCGGGGGGCGTGTCCCAACTCTGAGTTTAAACTCGCCTCTTTTTTGCCGCCCCCCTCTGCTTGATAGGCAACGTGAAATATCGAAAAATGTCTGACCAACGATTATATGAGAATGCGTGGCTGGGGGAGGTGGGACGACGAATAGCGGGAATGAGAAAATTCCTCGGTACAGCGCGACGAGGTAAATTTAATCGTTAGCAGCCGGACAGTTGGCGAATATGTCCACCATATGTTTTATATCGTTTTTTGTTTGTTTGTTATGTTTCAATAGCCGCTTTATGAAATTTTTCCATGGAACGTGTCGTGTGATGATGAACTCATTTTTCTCACTGAAATTCCTATCGACTATGCTTGTAATAACAATAGTTGTTGTTACCAGCATATTACAAGAATAAACCAAAGATTCGTCACGCGGTGATAGCCCCGTATCTTTCGAACAACTATCAAACGAAGCTGTAAAATCTCGAGGAATCATCGTAGATCGTGTCTTGTTCGTTAAGAGAGCGAGTGAGAGAGAGGAGGGGAGGGGGCGGGAGCAGACCAGTGGTGATTCGCTCGGTGGTGGATTTATCCGATTGCCGGTCGAGTACTCTTCGAGATTGGTGCAAATATGTTCAACTTTGAGCCTTCCAAATAAATATTGAGCGAATTCAATGCCCCAGGAGATGTGGGCTTATAGCTAATAGGATGTCGCGAGCCCGAGATAAATGTCAACAATGGCCTGCCTCACCAAGCTTGCGGCTATTTGAAATTTGAAAAAACGCCCGTGGAGGGAAAAGTTTGAAAGTTGTGTGTAAAGTAAGGGTTGTGTCGTATCGGACGTATAAATGTATACACGCGGGAAGAATGCGACAAGCTCGAATAAACCGTGGATATTTCTCGCCTGCGTCTTGCAACTTTATTCGGCTTTCGCTTTCTTTTCCTTTCTCAACTGAGAACGAGAGAGGGGGTAGGGGGGGGCGGCAACTTTTTCGCCAGGACGATGGCTTCTTGTTTCATGTGTGTGTATAGCTCTAAAACTATTTTATCATCGGGTTGGCCGAGACACTCACCAAAAGCTGTGCGCAATCGTAAATAGTGTCGTCGCGGGCTAGGAGATACCGAATTGGAAGATACGATATCGCACCGACAACTTGCCCCGGTCTCTCACTGCGGACAAGACTTTTACATCTGATAAATTCATCGGGCGAAGGGGGGGGGCAAGAGAGCGCGCGAGCGAGAGAAAATAAAAGAGAGCATCGCCATTGTGTGTGCGTTGCGTTTTTTGTCGGTAATGTCGAAGCGAGTGCGCGCGATGGTGGGATGAACTCGCGACGAGAGCTGGAACGAGAACTGGAATTACGAGGGAGCTCACATTTATTTATCTCAGCTTTGCGGGCACCCACTTTCTTAGAGTCGTCTTTATTCGGATTTACGATATCTACCATTCATTTAAAAAAGTGACTCTTCGCGACGCAGAAATCGTATCGTTGGAGATAAAAAGAGAATGGTGACCGTGCGTGGCGGGCGCGCGCGCGCGCGCGCGCTCGGCTGACGGCAGGATGCCGACTCGCTGCCGTATTCGTCCAGAAATATTTAACGACCCTTCTTCTCCGAGTTCATAAAAATTCTCCCCAAAGCCAAACAATTAAACCCGAAGAATACGAGACGTTGCGTTGTAATTGAGATGATTTATCTTCATACACGTTGTGATACGTGAGATGAGATTCTTTGCGTACAAGAGCTCCGTCGTATATTGCTTTATACCGCGAGTATGTGCACTTGACTTTAACAGATCCGACATCACGAATTATTATCATTCCGCAGCGAGGATTATCCGCGGATAATCCTCAACGAGCGAAATATTCTCGACTCGACGGAAATTGTTCTTCGTGAGATACGTACCGCAGGCGGACTCCGACAACGGAGAGAGAGAGAGAGAGAGCGAGAGAGAGATTGGGAGATCGTGTCGTGTGCAGATGTGAGGCGAAATAACTGCCCTCTGCACAGGCTTTACTTTACAGAGAGCGAGAAAGAAAGCGAGCGGCCGAGACACTGCCAACAACGCTCCAATTAAGTTCAGGCCAGAGTGCATACATCACAGATCGGTAGTAATTGCGCCATCGTAAATGTTTTTGGCAGAAATTTCATAAATTCAACGAAAAATCATTTCCATACCGGAGGCATTTTCAATTTTACGTGAAAAATTATAATTTTCAAAATAACATCACAAAACGGCCGCGAATAAATAAAAATCACATTCTGGGCCATCGAAAATACATTCGCCATTCTTCGTACAATTGAGAATATCTTATAATAGAAAATCAATCATTTTTCCAATTGACATACCAATTTCTGCTGATTTTAATATTGCAATCGATAACTAATTGACATTATACAACTCCATTTTGAATCAATCGAAAAAAAGGGATGCTGGATCACTGGTGAATATATGTAATCCTGGGACACTCTCTCTCCCCTCCCCTCTCTCTTTCTCGCTCCCTCGGTCCAATCATGGCTCAACGATTTTTCATAGACTTTTTCGTCCTCATTTTTACATTACGTAGGAGAGTGAGAGTTTGATTTGTGTTAGTCATTATTCGCGGATGATCCAGTCTGATATTCATTTCTAGTGAATGGCATTTCGTTTTCAAGACGCACCCACGCCCACACACACACGCACACATGCCCACACATGGATAGGAGATCTCGGTTGGTCGGTTAATAATCTCCGCCTGATAGCTCGCGGTAACGGGAAGACGTACATCGCATTCTATTTCGCTCATGTGAATATCCGTCCTACTCTCTTTTCGAGTGATGACACGACCCCGCAAGCCCTCACCTTCTCTCCCTCAAAGTTTTATCGTCACCGTACGCTCTTCGGCTTCATGACGAGTGATTCCCTGCCATCGCAGAGAAGAACCATGCAACATTTCCAATCGCCGCGTATAAATAATACGACCAGATGTTTCCGCGTACAATTGATTGTCATTGAATATTGGCCCTGAAGAAGGTTTGTCAAGTTTGGCAAACGCACTTGTTTCATTCAAAGGCACATTCGCTCGAACGATACGGGGGAAAATGAAAAATGATCGATGGCTGACTCCCGAGAGAAAAGAGAGAGAGAGAGGCGCGGGAGGGGAGGGGCGATAGGAATAGGCGCGCGCGGACGTGGAGCAATTTGTCCGAAGCCGCGGGCAGAGGGTGTTCGAAAAGTGCAGAGTCGCAAGTGTGGATGATGCGATCGTTCCTCAACTCCTTATACCGCGACTTGATACAACCGTACAAACGGATTTGTTGGTGTTTGGGGTCTTTTGTCTCTGCTTGGTCGGCTTTGGTGGTCGCGTTAAAAGCCTCGAAAACGCGGGGACGTCAGCGTGTGTCGCTCGAGGAGAAAGTAATCGGTCTCGCGATACGGGTGGGCGAGTCACAGTTATCGCAATGTAATATTTGATTGGACCAACACGTCGGAGGGGAATAATGAGGAACGAAAGATGAGGAGGAGGAGGAGGAGGAGGCCAACAGGGATTGGGCAGAGGGAAGAAAGTGCGTACCTGCGAGCGCGAGCTGCTTGATAAAAAAGTCCATGCGGGACTTGCGTCTCTTGCCGAGAAGGAGCCCGGCTAGGACGGCGGTGTTGCCGGCTACGATGACGGCAAAAAGGAGCCAGAGTACGGTGAACTGTTCCGTCTGAAAGGATATACGAGAGCGTGAGAGTCTTATTTTCTCCTTGCAAGCGCGATATCAGCAGCGTGTCACAAAGCGCTGGAAATAAATATAAATGTAGCAACGAGTACTATTATAATTGTAAGGATTTGCGGGTAGAGGAGTATGGGGCATTTGGGAAGCCTTTGTCGAGGAAAATGCCGGAGCAGGCCAATTGATCGCTCCGGAGGGAGAGCAACGACTCCAACGATTCCATCCAAGGAGCGCGGGCATATGCATACGGAACAAACATGCAGTTAGTCCTCCCAAAGTTAGTACGCCCACGCGGTGCGCTCCTCCACACGAGTCACTAATCACACTCGATCCTAATTGCAGAGTTTCCTTGTAAATCAACCGCACTCCGAACGAAGCTCCTTATTAAAGTCTGTTATTTCCCGCGACGGTAAATCCTCCGAGCCCGCCTACCCGATCCGCGTATACGCGCGGACCAAACAATCTGCGATACCTTCAATTTATGTATACGCTTGAGGAAAAGTAAACGCGTCTGCTGCGTGCGACAAGCGTTTCGGAGAGCTCAAATAAGCGCAAATCGCGTATACCCAATACGCGCACGTATCTCTATCTCGATGCGAGCAAAAGCCCAAGGGACTCGTTTTCTTTCTCGAGCCTCGCCGTTTTCTCGCCCAAAGTCAAATAACACCAACCCAAAGAAAGCCTCGAATTATTTTTACGTAACAAAAAAATATTTGAAAAAAAAACAAGCTCTTATTTCGTGTACGAAAAGGTAGAAAATATATTTGTTCTTTACCAAGAATATTTCCCAATGTTCAATCAATTTCATCACTTCAGTTTCATTGACCATATTTAATTTGGCAGAATAGTAATTTGAGGAAAAAGTATCATCGCACGTATGTACTCGCAGTTTCAGGATTCTCATTTGAGAAATCAGAGGTTGTTTTACAGTAAAATAAATACAGTTGATATATGCTAACGGATTTATGTGAATTTAAGATTATGCGTATAAATTTTGGGCGCCCCAAGCTTTTCTTTATAGTCACATATATGTAGGAATTGGTTCCTGATGTACGAACGAGAGAAATCCGAAGGGTCACGCGTATTTGGAAAGAATGCTTTAATGAGCCTAAGGTACGCGCGGTTTTACAAGGAGTTCCGCGTCTTTTCTTCACGCGTCCGCTCTCGCAACCCCAGTCTGTTATTTTTCTCCTCGTCTCCCTCGTAACGTATGCTTTTGTTATTCTTTCGGCCGTTGTATGAGATATCTGAACATCATGATCGACTCCTACATATATGTGACTTGGGGGGGAAAAAATGATTCTCGACTTTTTAGTACATTAAATGAAAGCTTGTTTTTTTAATATTCTTTTACACACAAATTATCTTCCAGGTTTTACTCATTAATTGATTGTACCAGTTATTGGTGGTAACTAGTAGTTTACTAGTTTACGAGTTAGTACGTTAGGAACATGGAACGCTTGCAAAAAATAACAAAGACTGTAATTGGGATTGAACTTGCGACTAATCGCTGCGTGTAAATTTTTCACATACGAGCACAGTCGGTTACGTGTTTGTTTGTGTGGGTCAGTGAAATTTTATATGGATGATTATACATCGCTAATTTTACATGAAAAGTAAAAAATGTTATAGATTTTTTTTTCTTCACTTTCGATATAAAGTAAAGCTGCTAATAATATATTTGAAAAGTGTCGTGCACAAATCGCCCGGTCGTTCGAGATTCGTGAATTAAATTGACGCCGTCACTTATGCGGCGGCGATCTCGCCCTTTGCTACGTTTAATGGTTGAAAATAATTATACAGGCGATAGATATGGGAGCTTTCGATATACACACGCCCCTTTCCCTAGTTACTCGATCCTAAGTGAACGAATGCGGCGGGGGGGGGGGGGGGGGCGGGAGGGGGGTTCGTAAGGGTTGACTCTTTTGTACGATGATTATCGCATGGAATTGGAGCCTGCCCGTGAATCAGCCTGGAATATCTCGAAGAACAAGTTAAACATTGTCCCCATAAGCGAGGATGCGACTGATATTATTTGCTCTCAACTAAATTCGAAAGCTCCCAATATCTACCCATATCGAGTGTCATCTCGGTGCGGCACTTTCGTCGTACGTCAATTTCCCGATTCTCTAGGCAAATTGCTCCATCTTTTTCTTTTTTTTTTCATTGTGAAAATTTCATTTTCCTTGGCAAACGAGGCTCACGCCCTCGCTCGTCAAGGCGTGCACGATCTTACAAAAAATCTCGCTGTCTCTCTGATGGTTATTGCAATCTCAAGTCCACCCGCGCACTGTATCTCTACGGTTTCATTTTTACCAGTGGAGAGAGAGAGAGAGAGAGAGAGAGAGAGAGAGAGAGAGAGAGAGAGAGAGAGAGATCGTCGTGCGCGTCGAACAAAGGAGTGCCGCAATTTTTTTTTAATACTTGCGCTGACGACGTCCCATGATTTGACGGAAAGTTAAAGGTGGAAAGTTACAAGTGACAATTAGCAGATTTTGAAAATTCAAATAAAAGAGCTATTTTTTTTTTTTTGCCAATACGCGAGCGGTATATACGCATTGAAAATAACTGTGCATTGTACATGAATTTTCAAGGGACTCTGAGAACTGAAAATGCCCATCGAGAATGAGTGGCAAAAAATGCATGTATATTTAAACGGTAAGCGCCGCGCGTGAAAAAGCACGTACATTCGCACGAATTGACACGTCCAGTTTTTGTTTTCTTTTCGTTTTCTTCTACTCGCAATTCCTTTTAAATTGCGGAAGATAAATGAGTAACGCCCGAAGATTCGTCAAAGCGACACGATCGCGGATCGCCTTATAATTGTCCCCCGCCGGCTTTCTGTGCCCTGAGGGACAAATTCTGGAGAATTTACGGTGGCAAGAAAATGTGTGGCAATAAGCGCATGAGAGCTGTCTGACACCGCGAATAAACGCGGTACGACGGCGTTCTCGTGCGAATCGAAAGAGTACGTGCTCCACCTGGGGGGCCTTAAGAAATCAAGACGGGCGAGAATAAGGATTATCAATCAAATCGCCAACTCCCTCTCTCTCTCTCTCTCGTAAACACACAGGCACATAAATAGCGACGTATTCGCCTCGTCCAACGATGATAGTTATCGTAGCCAAGCAGGGCGATCTCTATCGTTTCTGCTTTTTACGCGAAGCTGCCGCGCGGCCCTCGAGCTCGATATTGTGTACGGCGAGACTCGTCAGCCGGCACTGTATCAACTTGACGTTTTATTTCTTCCTCGGACCCGTTTCCAAGTAGAGACGGCTATCGATAACGACAAGCGTATAAAAATCGCTCGAGGGTGCTATTATTCGGATTAACCCAAAAGACGGAATTACGCCTACCAAAAAAATGCCAAAAAAATTTGTCTGCACGCAGTTAAAATGTCAATGAAAAAAGAAACAAGTATCCGAGTCTTTGGTAAAAGGCTCATTAACTTGGCTGCGTCCGTTATAAACTCTGTCGCGAGAGTACGAAGTTTCTTTTTTTGCAGGTTATTCGAAAAAACGACATTTTGCGCTAGATGTTCCATCGTAAGTTTATTATCGTGTGGTGCAACGCGGTGCTGCTAAACGAGCCGCGGAATACTGAGAGACGCCATTGACGGGGGGGGGAACAAGATCGCGACATCGTTATAGCATCGTAACGAGCGCCTATACGTAGTTATGCTAATACCTCGAAGAAGACCGGGAGAATAATTACAGCGATCTGGCGAATAAAGAGATATATGTATTTCGCGCGCGGGTGCAATTCCGCGGTGCGGCATACGTCGAGATGAGAAAAAGCACGCGCGTGCCTTCGATACGAGGAGCAAAATAACCCGGCGAAATACCAAGGCACACACACGCCGTTTCGTACGCATAGAAAAAGAGGACAAAAGATACAAATGGAAGAAACAAATTGCCCGACAAATTTTCGTTTTGCGCATCCGAGCTTTACGAGTCGTTGTAACACGCGCACGAGCGCTTCACGCGAGAGGACAAGACAATTCCACTATTATATCGCGCTTAGATATGGGACGTATATGTATGTATTTTCGAGGTTTGACACGATAAACATTGTTTTCCGACCGTTTTTCGAAAACTTCTCATCGAAAGTGCCAATTTTTTTACTTTTTAATGCTATGGGGAAACAATATCTCTGTAAAAAAAATGTACAGTCCTTTCAGCATGCAAGAGAATGGGATATTGAAAATAATGATGTATTTTGAAATGTTTTGTGGACGTTATTCTATACATGGAGAACTCTCGATTTTTGACAGCCACGTGGATGTGAGTGTGTGTGGGGCATTCGTCTCGTCTGGTCTCGTGTCGCGAGGCAAAAGAATCAGTCCGCCGAGTTTACAAAGATTTTCAATATTGAAATTTACGAAGAAAATCTATCAAGTCGATACTGCAGGGTTGTTATTATTGTTATTGTTGTTATCGTCGTCGTCGTCGTCGTCGTTGTTGTTGTTGTCGTTGTTGTTGTTATTATTATTATTATTATCATCATCATTATTATTCCGCATCCCGTGCGCCAGGTCTTAATCTCTGGCTTTGTGGATTTTTGCGGAAACACGAGAAAAGTCAGTTGCAGCGATTAAATAGCGATTGTCGCGCATGAATATTCAGTGGAACCCGTCGATGGGCGCATCCGCGGATTTATCGCGAGTTACTTTTTCCCCCGATAGATCGGAAAGAGGTGGAAGAGGAGGAGCCCGCTGCGCTGGGTGAAAAAGATCGCTGCGAAAGACGCGCGGTTATCGAATTTATTTCCACGAGATACTCATCGTGCTGGCTGGGGCTTGACCTCTCAATGCTTCCGACGGCGCCGGGAAAAGAAAATTCAATCTGAAAAAATTAATATCGTCGCAGGGGAGAGCTCGTAGGGATACATGCTTCGTACAGGTTGGCGAAGTGCACACACCCCGACTAAATCGCTCAAGTAGAGTCAAGTTCACGTTCGTGAGGTTATCACGGTAACGCGGTTTTTCGTTCCCTAAAAAAATGGGTACTTCGGAAAAATCCAAGCTCATCGGAGCATTCGAAAATGTCATATGCCTGCGCGAAGTAGGATTGAGGTGCTGAATCTATATGGCTCATCGATAAATCCGAGTTTTTTTTGAGAATACCAAAAATGTTATCAAAATGAGCTTTCGATGGTATGTATTCTACACGGGTTGATGACGTTTACTTATTTTTTTCTTCAAAAAAAAAGAATACGTTCAGTACGTAGAACGACGAAAAATTCGTCATTTATATTACTTTTACGAGAAACGTACCCGCGATTATTTAAAAACATGATTTTTTTCGCGAAATGGCATCACGTGGACTAGATTTTTTTTTCTCGCCAAAAAAATTGCACTTAATTTTTTTATAAAAACGATAATTGTCGATAAATCGTAAAAATCGCGTGCATCTCTTTCGAAAAATGTATTCAAGCAGTTGCGGTAAAGCTGAATGAACAAGCTATCCGCTCCATCCAATGGCTTAGCTGAAATGAAGTCCGTGGACGCGGAAAAAAAATTGCAAAATTTTTTATACGCGTTTTTTCTTAGGATTGCACGGTAAACGCAGCTCCTAAAAATGGTTGACTGAAAGATCTAATAACTAGAATCTTAGAGCTTCAAAATGCTTTTTTTTTAATTCCCGATAGGACCATTTTTCACCTAAATACAGTCTGTAAAAAATCACGGTAATATTTCGGAAATTTTTTGGACCCTTTAATTTTTCCCATTTGTGTATATAATTTTATAAGTATACAAAGTAGCATACGAAGAACCAATACGTGAGGACTGAATCCATTGTTTGAAGTGTAAAGCTTGGTGGCATGAGAAATGCACCGCTCATACAAACGTGTGCAACTTTATTTGCGATTTATGTGTCGCTTGAAGCTTGCGTATTCTGGAACACCCGTGTTTCGAAGAGTTCGCAAATCTCGTTTTGTAGTTTTGAGTCTGTTATTTAAAAAAAAAAAAATTAATATTCCTAATTGTCTCTGATAATTTAATTAGAAGACTAGATATTCTTTCAATTAAAATAAAAACTGATTCTTAAAATACATTTGTATGTTTTTTTCACCGCTTTGAAGCTTAGGTGCGCGTACTTCTATACCACCGTAGCCTGCGTCACGCCATGCCGCCAATATGAGCCTCATATGCACTCACTTATTGTTGAATATTCGTGAGCCGATTTTTCCGGTGCTGCTGACTTCACTGCACGCATACTCGCGTGAAAACAACTTTGCTTTATTTGGATTTTTTTATTTTGAATCATCATGCGATGCAAATATGACTTGATGGGGAGCACTCATAAGGGACGCACGGCTGCGTCATATTTCTATGCCCCATAGGAGATCTACATATGATGCCAATAGGAACTACGAGGGTCGTTTGAAAAGACCGTGCAAAGTCCGAGAGAGCACTACTGGTGCGTATCGAGGTTATTTTCCGTTAAACGCATCTCTTGGAAGAAATATACCAAGTTTCAGTCAGATCGGTATATATTTCTATATGTTTGGCATTCGTTTGAACCGAGGAAGTCCGAGTGATTTAGTAAAAAATGGACGAAAAAGAATTTCGTGTGTTGATTAAACATTACTTTATGAAAGGCAAAACGGCTCAGGAGACTAGAGGGAAGCTTGATAAACATTATGGTGACTCTGCACCTTCGATTAGAACAGTTTATAAGTGGTTTCAAAATGTTCGGAGTGGCCATATGGGCACAAGCGACGCTGAATGCTCGGGACGCCCTGTTGAAGTCACTACTTCACAAATCACTGATAAAATTCATGATATGGTGATGGATAACGGGAGAGTGAAGGTGCGTGAGATTGTTAGTGCTGTGGGCATCTCGAATGAACGGGTACATAATATTTTTCACCAACATTTGAACGTGAAAAAGCTATCCGTAAGATGGGTGCCGCGATTGCTCACGATTGACCAAAAACGAAATCGTGTCAAGTGTTGCAAGGACGGTTTGCAGCTGTTTCAAAGGAATCGGCAGGACTTTAAGCGTCGTTTCGTCACTGTGAATGAAACATGGATACATTACTACACTCCTTAAACCAAAGAACAAACTAAACAATTGGTTGGCAAGGGGGAATCAGCATAAAAAAGGCGAAGACCATTCCCTCGGTCGGGAAGGTTATGGCGACTGCCTTTTTGGGATTCGCAAGGAATAATCCTCATCGACTATCTGGAAAAGGGTAAAACTATTACAGGCGAATATTGTTAATCGTTATTGAACCGTTTGAAAATCGAGCTGCAAGAAAAAGGTCCACGATTGACCCACAAAAAAGTTCTTTTCCATCGCGACAACGCACCAGCAACTATAGAGCTCACGCCTCAGGAGTTGTGGCCGCAAAATTAATGGCAGAAGTAGGATTCCAACACGTTTCACTTCGCCCCTATTCTCCACATTTGGCTCCCTCGGACTATTATTTTTTCGCCAATATGAAGAAATGGCTGGCGGAAAAAAAGATTTTATTCAAACGAGGAGATGATTGCAGAAACGAATGGCTATTTTGCAGACTTAGACAAAGCCTATTATCCCCGGAAGGGATCAACAAACTAGAGCAGCGTTGGATAAAGTGTATAAGCCTAAAAGGAGACTATGTGGAAAAATAGAAAAGGTTTATCCCAAACATTAAGTAGTTTACATTTTTGCACGGACTTATCAAACGACCCTCGTACGTGTGTCTATCTGAGTATTGTACTCGCGAGAATAAGTTTCGAGGTCCGGATAATTCTCGGAATCGTATTGGTCCTTGCGTTGCTCTAATCAACGACGAGAGTCGTTCTACCGTACGAGCCGTATATATACCGCGCTATTTGCGTATTGAGGATATGAAAATAATATTGCCTCTCGTCGTATTTTATTACAAGTCGATGCGGACATCCGCCTGGGACCCGGTCGGGCCTCTCAATCGCAAAATAAGTCTTTGGCGAGTACTTGTCAAAAATAAGATGATCGCGCTTGCCGTAAATAGGTCGACTAATCTCTGCGATGAACTGTATATGGAAAACAAAAAGAAAAATTGCAATGATGCTGGAGATTATTCGCATGTACGACGGGGGGAGAGTGGGGGAGGGGTCGAAGAGTCGCGTTACGTACGAGAAGGTGTGCCTGCAACAAGCACATTAACCCACTTGATCTTCTATATACCATCTCAGAGCAAAACGTTCGCCAACGTTGTAAAAATATATGATCCGAATGTATGAGCCCGCGAGCGCTTTGGATATCTCCTCAACGGGGCGGGGAATCTTTATTTTCTTGCCCCGTGTGAACCGAGTCCGCGTGCATACCCTTATTCGCGTATACGTATACCTGTACAACGAAATAACCCGAGACAGTTTTTTTTTTTCTCTCTGGCATTTTACGATCCGTGCGGTATACGTGCGGTGTCCGATCGCCAACCCGAACGAACCTCTATACTTCCTTAACCCTTTCGTATATCCCGCAATCGACTTTTATTCGTACACATATGCAAAAACCTATCGAGAGTTACACTTTCTGCCACATTTTTGCCGACGAATATTTAGTCTCTTTTGTCGAAGCTCGCACACGATTAAATGACTTTTTCTTTCGGCAACGAGGGCGACCTTATTTTCGTCTTTTTTTTTCTTCGCACTATCCGCCGAATTATAGTAACGTTTTTCAAAAGCAATGTGGCTTCGGGAGGATTTATTTACGTATGATACGCGGCGACGTGAAAATACAGCGGGAAATTTAGTATTGAGACACGCGCTCCCGCGTAAACGCGCGGTCCCGCGGAGATGCGACTTTTCTCTCGTTTTTTTTTCTCTCGTCTTCGGTAAACCGAGGGAGCTCTACTGAATATTTATCGTCGTCCATTTTCTCCCGGTCGTCTGTGCTCGCTGCCGCTTTTACAACTCGCTTCCGACGAAATGAAGTATTTCTATTTTTCCATTTATTAAATGGTCAGTCAAATGGCTCAGTCGAAAATCATTGTACGGGAGCCTTTTTTTTCTCCCAACGAAAGAAAAAGTTGCGAGCTATTGTTATAAGAAAATGTTTACCTATAGGATCAAATGGAAGAATGAAACGTGTCGCAGATTTGTACGGCATGCACACTCGAAACTGCATCGTTGCACCGAGAAGAAAATAAATTACAAGTCAGGTCAGCATTTTATATTCCTTGCACGTATAGCCTCCCGGATAAGGATTAGATATTTCTCGAGTATAACGGGTACATACGTAAATCATGTGGGCTATGTCTTATATGAGTTTACACGCGCGCGGATATGAAGATCGTTCCAGGATATAGAATTTAAATTGACGGATTAGGAAACTTTACGAGCAAGCTTGCAGTTCGTTCTTCTCCACGTTTTGGCCCGCGCAGTGCCGTCCCCGCCTGTTGCACGTCGTTGACGCCATCGTCGTCACTCGCGAACGATGGCCTATGACGAAATTCGCAAGCTTTGTTCGAAGCTTACGGGTGGTAGCCGATTTTCCTATGGGGCAGCGGCTTATTCGAAACGTAAGATTATTGTAAATTAATTTTCGCTAGAGTATATAAATAATATTTTTATAATTAATTTGTATAAATAACAATATTTTCAAATGGCCCCTAACTAATGTTAATAAAAGTATACACGTTATTTATCATCTGTGGAAAAAATATAAGCGCATTCGAATAATCGTCACCATATTATCGTGAAAACGTCATCGACAATTATTCGATATAATAGGCTTTTTTCTCGATAAGTCAAATCTAATAAGGAATAACATCTCTTGGGTCTCGGCCTTCGATTTTCTTAAAACTCGTGCATATGGTAGAGCATCAAAAACTACTGGATATATATTTTTTCGTTATCGGTGTAAAAACTTTTTTACGATTCATCAGAAGTCCACTATGAATCATTTTTAAAAAACACAAAGCACGAGCGGCCCATTCGTTTTTCTTTCTCTCAGTCCAATTACAAAAGTAGGGCCCTTTAATTCGAATGAAATGGGCAAGATTCTTCGAAGGGGGATTACATTTGAGTCTACATGTTTTTGCATTTTCACCAGACCGCAAGCTTAACAGGGAGCGATATTTTTTTTCTGCATTTATAATGCGTATGCTGATTTGAAAAATGTCTACAAACCTCAATTTATTGTTCACGGTATGAAAAAATTCGGAAAAATCGATAGTCGGTCTTTAAAATTCTGCCAAAAATCGAAAAATAATCGGCTGAAGAAACTTGTTTTTTGAAAAGAAAAAAAGCAAAAAAAATTGGATGACATTTTTTTTTAACAAGACCATATGGACGTATTTTTCTCCTCTAAACACGAATTCACCATCCATTTTCCTCAAACGCCCTCAGTTTTTATTTTTTTTAATCGTCAAAAGGGTGTGAAACGTGTTTTTTCCGCGTTTAGCCGGTTAAATTTTGAGCTTTCGACAAAAATTCGGCTATATTCGAATCGCAGGTAAATTTTCCACTGGAATGGTTTAAAAGTGAACGAAAAAAAAATGTTTGACCTATTTGGCCACTTTTTGGAAATCGCCAAAATTGCGGAATGTCAAACAGTTTCGAGATCACGGTTCTATTCGAGTGACGGAGATCCAATGGGGGTGTTTCGAAAAGAATTTTGGTAGACTCGGAGAATGCCACTGGATTCGACCCGACATAGTCCGTTTATTGTTAGTTTTCTGGGAAAGTCCACTTGACAAATGGCATGAGAATGAACACAACCGGCACAAAGTGATGTTCCAAATTCAATGGGGCAAAGAGTCATCGACGAGTATCAGTGAAGCAGTCCACTTAGATAATTATACAACCGAGATATGGTATTTACAAAAAACGCACATTGTAAAAGACAGTATAGTCGAATTGCCTATAGTTTATTGTTACCGGAATGATAATATGGTTAACACAACTATAAGCGAAAAGTATACGTAAAGATGGGACTTCGGTGGCGTGTTTGACTATCTGGTATTTCTGAAATAACGATACACTATTGCAAAAGGCGTTGCAATATCGATATGGTTAATTCAGCTGTATCACAAAATCGGCGCACAAATACTAATGCTGCACTAACAGCACAGCACATGGTATTTATGAAAAACGCCGACGGCAAAAGAGGGGATAGTAAAATCGTGTATAGTTTGTTGGCACCGTAATCATAATATCGTTAACACAACTAAAAGCGAAAAGCATATCTAAACATGCAACTTTGATGGCGTGCTCGACTATCTATTATCCCCGAAAAACTACTAACTATTGTAAAAATATTAACTGAATACTCTATATCGATATTGTAAAGTCTTTGACAGTATAGTTAATAGTCATTTCAGGGATACTAGATTTTTTTTTAACTCTGTGTGTGTTTACTTCACACGCGTAGGAAGTGAATACTTCTCTTGTCTTTTATTGACCGCTCTCATTTTGCTATATTATTCTTTGTAATTCATTAGATAATGGACAAATCGCATTGGATGATAGACAAATTATATTTTTTTCTTAATGTTGCATTTTTTACAATTATTTACAATATAATTATAATATATTACAATAGGCATACAACAACAGCTGTTCGCTGTAAAAACATTCCAATATTTTCAGCGTTTATTGATGTTCTGTGTGCGTGCGCTTCTCCTGAGTATTGTCGCTGGCTTTTGATATTGTCATTACTTCAATAGTTATTTACAATAATTATTTTAATAATTTTCAAAAATTGTAATGTTAATTATTTTATTCAAATGATTTTCATAAATAATTATTAAAAGGATTTTTATTCTTCAATTATTATTGGAATTGTTCATTTTTTTCTTAAATGTTATGTTAATTATTTTATTTGAATGATTTTTATAAGTTATTATTGAAACGAATTTGTTTTAATTGCTATTTGAATTATTATTCTTTTGAAATTTTTGAATTATTTGAATTGTCATAATTGTAAAGAATTATTGGATTTAGTGATTATTAACAATTATGATTATTTTTAATTACTTTTAATTTTTATTATTATGACAAATTTTTAAACTTATTATTTGATTGAATTTTTTCAATTGTTGTTACTTGAATTATTTTATTAAATTATTATTTAGATAATTGTTTGTAAATGGTTATTTTGATAATTATTTGAAATTGTGATTATTTTTAATGAAAATTATTTTTGTTGTTTTTGTGTACGTCTCCGCAGGGCCTATGAAAGACACTGTAGGCTCTCCGGAGGGCTCCGAGCGCCCTCGATAAGCTCCGTCGGTCGCTGCGTCAGCCTCATCAGCCTCCGCAACACACTGTTTTCAATTTCTTTTTCTAATGATTATTTTAATGATTATATTTTTCGTCTTTCATTCATGCGAAAGGCGCGCGGGGGCTGTGGGGGGGGGGGGGGGCTTCTGAAGCCCTGCGGAGTCCGTCGACAGCCCTGTGGGGCCTTCGGATAAAAATCATATGAATCCTATTGACATTCATATGAAATCATAATAAATAAATTACTAATAATAAGAGCAGCGCTACTTACGGCTGTGCAGCTTGGATTGTTGTAGCTGTCGCTCCGACTCTTGAGCTTTTTCCAACGTTTTTCTAGCTCGATAAATACGTTGATATTCCGCAGCTTTGTCTTTAAGTTCTTGCTCGGACCGAACAGCAGCCCGACGAAGTTTGTACTCCCGCTGAAACTACGCACTCGTTTTCCATTTTTTTTTTTTTTTTTTTTTTTGGAATTCCGGACGTCGAAGGTGCAGTATCGGCACGTGGGTCAGCCTGTTGCTCATCGCTTTGTCTTTGACATGCCATATCCGGTGGAGTATCGGATGAACCTGAAAAGAATATGGAATCAATAAATATTGATATTGTTATTTGTGAGGCTTTCACGACTGTTTATATTATTACACAGCGAAGTGGCTTCCAGACGGAGCCCGTGTTATATTTCAGCATTATGCCGACGTTTTGCAAACGTTACAGTCTGCATCATCAGGGCTGAGCGCTCTGATACCGAAGCTCTTGTGTCTCAGGCTTTGGTATCACAGCGCTCAACCCTGACGCAGACGGTAACGTTTGCGAAACGTTAGCATAACACTGAAATACAAAACGGCCTCCATCGGGAAGCCACTTTGCATTGTAATCAAATTAAAACTATATAACATGGAAGGAATAAGTATTCACTTCAACAATGCAGTGAAAATTTTCAAATGAATTAGTACTATAATTTTTCTTTTATATAACAAAATTGAATGCAACCAAACAAAGAAATATGAAGGAGACATACCTGTACGTCCTTTCAAGGGTCCATCCGTTTCATGAGCATCGGCCATGTTTAACCTCACTTCACGTAGCTTTTTGTTGTACACTATTTTTGTACACTATTTAATATCCACAATATTGATTATTTATCAAACACGAGCTCTCACACATCAGTCTCCCGCTATCTTCTTCGATCCCTCCATTCTCTTGTCCGGTTTAACATACGCGATGAGGGAGAGAGGGAATCTCGCTCTCTCGCTTACACCTCCGTCTTTTTCTATTTTCTTCGATTCCTCCATTCTCTTGACCGGTTTAACTTACGCGCGTCTATCCGCTGTCGCATAAAAAGTATTCGCTTAAAAAACACGCTAGCAAAACGGCATGATTAGATAGACGCTTATAGTTGTGTTAACCATATTATGATTGCGGTTTCAATAAGCTATGGGGAATTTAACCATGCCCACTTTTGCCATGGGCGTTTTTTTATAAATGCTATGGACATTTTTTTCAGTGCAAGTTTGTACTGTTTATACGGTTAACACTTGTTGAGTATAAATTGTTACAAGATCGTACAAAAAGTGACCATACGAACAACGTGGTAATCTTATAGTGAAGACGTAAATAATTTGTGGAACGTGTCAGTAAAGTAGAGACAGCGGTAGCACGCTAAGATCGATATAGACATATTGGCGCATTCATTCATCAGTTTTTAATATTCGATATTTCGAAAACTATTGGGTTGCGCCAAAAATCCGATTAAGCAGTGACTGTATATTATCAAAAAGGCGATCTGTGCAAAATTCCACCTATATCAGAGATAACAGCTATTCGGAACTGCAGCTGGAATTACTTTTATCCGTTATGTCAAATCTACGATCGAAATAACATAAGTAGCCGGTAGCATAGTGGCAGCATCCGTAATACAGATAGGTAGGTCATACGTTCGAACCCATGTTCAGGCGAAATATTTTCTTCGATAGGAATCATTTCAGGTGGTCAGGGAATGATGACAAATTATCACGAATAATCATACGGGTAGTACTCTCGATTGAGAATGTTTCAATCTTTGAATTTATGAAACATTATATACATTAAGTAGGCATACCATTGAATTTATGAAATATTATATACATTTAGTAGGCATACCATTACGTATGGTAAAAACCACTATTTTTTGATACTGTAAGGAAATGTCCATTTTATGAAAAGCTACTATATTACATAGCATGGAACAATCAACGTATGCTTGAAAGATTGTTAGTTGGGGTTAACATATGAGCAGAGTTGACACAACTGCTAAAATATCATAAGCAGTACTTTATTTTAGCCAGTAACCGTGACTATAAAAAATATCGTTGTCCCCTCAGGGTAATATAAAATATGGTTGAAGTTACCATACATTTTTCTCAGTGTGTATTTGTGTCCAACTCAGACAGCACTAGAGCTTTTTCGCTGCCCGATCGTGAGAAATTCGAGAAATTCAAGAAATTTTGACGTTGCGTTCGAGAGTGATTCATTATTCGCAATGGTTCAGGGACTTTTGCTCCAAGTAGAAAGCAATTTTCGTTTCTCACAAATATGACAGCCTCTAGTCTGCGCGCGGCGTGAGTAGAAGGGAAGGCAGCGGTGCGAAAGAATATTCGAATCTCGAGGAGGGTTTTCGTCCCCGCGTGCCTCTCCATTTCCGCTGGCAAAGTTCTTCAAGATGAGGAAAAATGATAAAGCCGCGTGACATTGCTGAAATGACTCGTCGATCAAGATATATCTCTGCAGTGGCATTTCTTCGAAGGTCGAGGCGCGGCTCGGCACTGCGTTGGTGGCGTGTACGTGCGTGGGTCGCGGGAAAAGTGAAAAATCCTCGAGCTATTATTCGTATCGAAAGAGCGAGTTGCCGCGGACTTTTAATTGCGACGATTAAATTGAAAAATCGACCGCTCGCTGGAGCCTGGGAAAAACCCTTCTAAAGGTTTCTTCTTTTTTCTCAAACCGGCTTGTTTCGCTTATCAATCTTAGTGTCGAGATTTTCCCAACTAAGAATCAATGCATCAACATATCCTATTCGTTATCGTGTGATTTTTATTTGTCCGCTCGTCGGTCAGACCCGCATCGTTGTCCGATCCAATATTATTTTTATCCGCCTAGCTATGACGACCGAGATCCGAGCTATCGTTTGATTATCCGCCATATTCAAATACGTTTACTTTTCGTAACGTTGTGTCGTTTCGAATATACGCACGTTTACGCGCTCTATCGTCCTGCCTTTTCAGTCCCGTAGAAGACGACGAGTTAGCGGTAGATCTCGTTACATCTGCGGAGGTCTATACGGGGGGGGGGGGGGGCAGGACAACAGTACCGTACACGGGACACGAGCTAGACATCTCGATGCGACCGCTTCCACAAGTGTGAGCATATCGGTGCCCCACACTGCGAGAATATCGCGAATCAAAGGGAAAAAACGCAAAAAAAGCTGCAGAAATGGCGTCCGGGGAATTTCCGGAGAAAAAGACGACGCGTCGGTGTCCCCGGATAGCGAAGCAAAGAACGATCAGCGTCGCGGATCTTTTTCTCTCGTCTCATCTTTGAAAGACCGAATCGTAGATACTTTTCCTATATACCTACTTACACACGTAGCACGAAAGTTCAGCATCCCTGGAACGATCGTACTCGTCCGGTAAACGATTTGATTCCCTGTTCTTTCGTTGTCCCGCATGAAGCCCGCGCGTAAAGAGCCTTTACAAGAAATATAATCCTGCTGTACGACTAAAGAGAAACGCTCTCTGCGACGCGAGAATATCGCAAAGAGTGTGTTTCCAAGTAAGACACTAAAATGATAAAACACTTTAAGTTCCTAGGCGCTGCGTAGGAAAGGCCTTCTCGAGCGGATTAATCCTCGCGGAGACTGATTACGTGCAGCGTTGAAAGTTTGATTAGTTTTATCGTTAATTTTTTCGCAGATACGGTAAAGCGGTAAAGCTCTGCTCTGGAGTATTCGTCCCGAGGAGAGGAACGAGTCTGGCGGGGGGGGGGGGGGGGGGGGGGTAATCGCTCAACCTCGTTGCGCCGTAAGCTTTTTTGGAATGGTTGGAAAACCATTTTGCTTTTCTCCGTTCATTAGAATTGTCCAAACGCGTTGCGATCGTCGAACAACCAGAACGAGGACCGTTTGCGGCCAAGATTAATTCTCTTTCACTTTTCAATCCTGACGATTCCATAGTTCCTTGTTATATTGTCGAGAATTTTGCACAAATATTTATAGAACAATAAAAACTCGAACTTTTTTTTTTTAAGAACCGTTCGCTCGAAAAAAGCCGTCCAGCGTTGTCGATCGCATTTGATTTCTCGACTGGACCGAGGATGAAAGCGCGCGAGCGGTACGTGTGAAGACAGGCTGAAACATGGAGGATCGCGGTTCGACAGGGAACAGGAAGTGGGAGGTGTTGCGCGACGCCCCCCCCCCCCCCCCCCCCCCCCCGGTTGATACCAGAGTCCGTGCTACCGGTTGAAGAGAGAGATACAGCCCGAGAAGCGAGGGAGGGAGAGAGAGCGCGTCTTATTAAATCGATATCATCGAAAAGCACACGCGACGTTCCCCTGGGAGGCACTTGTCTAGCCGACCTACGGACTCGCGAAACCTACACTCCTCTCTCCTATTTGCCGCTCTTATTTTGTCTGTTTCTCGCATTGAAAAGACATATTATTTCGCAGTTCAATGCGTTCTTCCACGATATACCTACCGCGATATTTTGCCCGATCCGAATCCGATGATAAAAATTAATAGGGTGACCAGATGCCACGGCGTGTTTCCGCGACACCAATATTTTTTGCATTTCATTTGATTTATTTTTATTTTTATTTTTTTTTCATTCCGCAGCGCCAATATTCACGAATATGCTCAAGAATAACGCGTGTCGAATATCAATAAACATAATTGAACTTGGTCTAAAGGTCGCAGACTCTTTTGATGTTGTTGTTGTTGTTTGCGACAGTTGTCAAACCTCGGATTAAATATAAATCTTTAAGAACAACAATGGTCCTTCCGCATATAGAAGCAGGACTCGAATGACGCCCTGACGCTAATTTGACGTAATTAAAAACGGAGCTACCTCCGTAAAATTACAAAGTGATCGTTCACATCGTTCACAAATAGGATGACTTGTGATTGTATTTCGCACCTCTTCTGATAGACCACGATGTAGTTACCCCCACTATGCCCGAATCACCACACGCTTTGCAGTCAACAAAACTCTTGTTTTTAGCTGACCTCTCCTGTTCTTACGTCCATTCTTCTTCTGTGTGCCGAAGAAGTCACACGCGATTCGTAAAATGACATCGGATAATTCAAGTGATAGTGAAAATACGGAGAATTTCCTCGAAAAAAGATTGAAAAAACTCGAGAAGATAGTTAAGAGGAAAAAACAACAAGAACCGAAAAAGTAGGTATTTTAACCCGCCTGCGTTCTTTTGTAGATTGGGCCGCTACATGGCCGTGAGCATGGCAACGTTTTTTCCCGTTCCGTCTCTGACTGATTTTCGACTAAGGCAACACCTTGTCACTCATGTAGGCTCTAACCTACATGAGAAAGAGTTTTTCTCGGACACAAGCGTAATTTCGGAAGCCTCGTTGACTCTGACAGACGCTAACCTGTGAGAGGCGTACTTTCGTTGTGTCAGGCTCTAACCTCCACAACGTGTACATTTTATGTACGGAGTTCTGATGTTGGTACCGTCCTTGCCAGGCCATCGTCGTCGTTCGAGCTCGTCAGAGCCAGAACGTGGAAGGAAGAGAAGAACGTCGGTCAGGCAGGAACCTCGAGACGGCGATATTGTCGAGATTAATGGTTCGTCATATGCTGAATTACCAGTCACACAGAGGACCCCCGTCCAGATAATGAACACATCGGACGGCATGCCGCGCGAGAGTAATACCGAAATAATCGTCAACCACGGTCAACTCGGCGACAGCGCGCAGGAAGGTATTTCGCCTAACGAAATACCTGAAGGCGAGTTAGCAATCGATGCTCAGATTCTTGACCTGATGGGCAAAAGAGTTTTAGAAACTCGTGGAATGGGCGATGAAATTCCGACTGAATTGGCAGTAAGATGGGAAGAAGTCCTAAAGGAGGGCCTTCCTACCCAAGAGGTATCCTCGCTCATCAAAAAATACTCCCCGCCGAAAAACGCGGTTTTTATAGATCCACCGCTGATTAATCCGGAGGTGAATACCACCCTTTCGGAACCTAATAAGAAACGAGACGAGAGGATTGTTGCTAAACAAATCAAGATTACTGCGTGCCTCTCCGCCGTGGGGAGGATGTTTCAAACAGTACTTTGTGATAAGCAAGAAAAACTCTCCCTCTTGGAACACCTGAGCGACGTTGGCCGCCTCCTGACAGATCTTCAACATGACGAAACGGCGGTTCGAAAAAATTTGATTCTCGCAAATTTGAACACGCCTTTCAAGGAGGTTTTAGCGTCGGCAAAGGCGGATAAATTTTTGTTTGGCGAGAATCTGGATGGACGGATCAAAGCTGCGAAGATGCTTGAAAGTGCGTCTCGAGAGTTGAAACCTGGTCTGTCAGCATTCAATTGCAAAGTTTCAAAAAACGCGAAAGTCCCGCCTCGACGTCAGACCGGATCACAGTTCCTGAGAACGTCGGAGGCGGGCGGGAAGAAAATGAATGTATCAAGGAACCTAAACAATACGTCGAGACAGAAAGACAATCGGCGTCGGGAAGAACCCAAACGCCGACAGGGTCATCGTCACTACCGGAAATGGTAGTTCAGCCTGTAAGCAAGGTGGCAGGTAAACTACGCTTGTTTGAGGGCGAATGGCATAAAATTACGTCAGACGAGCGCATCTTGGCTTGGGTTAGCGGATATAAAATCCCTTTTTTATCAACCCCATACCAGGCGGCCGGTCCAAACGAACGAATGTGGTCGCATAAGGAGAGCCTAATAGTTGGCGATCTGATCAAAACCTTGCTCTATAAGGGCGCGATAGAAAGATGTCAGGAGAGTAAAAGACAATTCCTTTCCGACATTTTTCCAGTTCCAAAATCTGATGGGGGCTTTAGATTGGTTTTGAATCTTAAGAAACTAAATGCCTTTGTGCAAACGGAGCACTTTAAATTAGAGGATAGAAGAACCGCGATAAACTTAATGAGCGAAGGGTGTTTTCTAGCCGCTCCAGATTTAAAAGACGCGTATTATACTATCGCAATAGCCAAGACTGAGAGGAAATACCTGAGATTTTATTTTAAAGGCGAGCTTTTCCAGTTTACATGCTTACCCTTGGGTCTATCGTCGGCGCCGTATGTTTTTACAAAATTATTAAAACCGGTAGTATCCTATTTGAGAGGAAACGGTTTTTCATCAGTTATCTATCTCGATGATCTACTATTTATCGGAAGCTGTTTTTCTCAGTGTAAAGAGAATGCACATGCCTGAGCATTCTTGTTGGAAAGGCTAGGTTTTTTGGTTAATGATAAAAAGTCACAATTAACGCCAACTAACAAGTGTAAATTGTTGGGATTTTGGCTAGACTCAAAGAAAATGACGATAGAGCTACCGAAGGAAAAACAGCTGGATAACACGACTGCAATCGCATACGTAAATCGGATGGGCGGAACGCGTATTCAGACCCTAGCAACGTTAGCGAGAACGATAGGGGATTGGTGTGAAGAGCGGCAACTAAATATCGTTGCATCCTTTATTGGAACTAAAGAAAATGTGGAGGCCGATTATCAATCCAGGAAAACAGAAAAGGAGTCCAAGTATGCGTTGGCAGATAGAGCATTCGAAGTAATTGTAAACGCTTTCGGAAAGCCGGATATTGTCCTTTTTGCGTCTCGTATCAATGCAAAGTGCGAAGAATACGTTTCGTGGTCGTATGACCCGGAATGCATGGCAATCGACGCGTTTACGATTTCTTGGTCTAGATTTGCGTTAGGCTACGCTTTCCCTCCCTTTGCCTTGATGTCGAGAGTGTTAAGGAAAATTCGAGAGGACAGAGCGTCGGTTATCTTAGTAGTACCGGACTGGCCATCACAGCCGTGGTACCCTAGATTCCGCGAAATGATTCTTGGTCATCCAATCGTTTTTTCACCAAGCAAAGACTTACTTTGTTCCTCTAACAGGGAACCTCATCCACTGTGGAAGAACCTTTCCCTGGTGGTCGGGAGGTTATAGTGAGAGCGTTTCAAGCGAGGAATATCCCGGAAGGAGCATTGGAATTGATGATTTCTTCACTTCGGCCCTTCTCGCTGAAGCAATATGACTGCGCCCTACGAAAGTGGTGGTCTTTTTGTCTAAAGAAGAATATCAACCCTCTTGAACCGTCGATAGAGGAGATAATTGAAGTTCTCTCTGAAGAATTCAAGGGCGGAGCAGCACATGGATCGCTTAACTCGCTCAGATCCGCGATTTCTTTGTTAGTCGGTCCTCACGTGGGACAAGATTTTCGTATTCGGCGACTTTTCAAAGGGATATCGGAGCTTCGCCCATCGAAACCGAAATACGAACATACATGGGATCCCAAGCTTGTTTTGGACTACTTTGATAGTTTAGGCGACAACGAAGAAATTCCACTGAGGATATTGTCGGGAAAACTCGCCACTCTTTTGGCTCTTATAACGGGACAACGAATGCAGACGTTGTCGTTGATTAACGTGCAAAATATCGACAGAAACCAAGATACGGTAGAAATAAAAGTTCCAGATTTGATTAAAACGTCGGGCCGCAATCCCTCCCAACCACTACTCATCTTACCAAAGTATATTTCAGATGAGAAAATATGTATCTGCAAAACTTTGAGCGCTTATTTACAGCGAACAGAACACATACGGGGTCAGGTTGACTCATTGTTTATTTCGTTAAAGAAACCGGTTCGAAAAGTTGCTGCTGGAACGCTGGCGCGATGGACAAAAGGTGTCTTAAAAGCGAGCGGCATCGATACCCACATATTCTCGGCGCCTAACACGCGTCATGCTGCAACCTCGGCTGCCAAAAGGAAAGGGTTGGGCATCGAAAGTATTAGAAAGGCGGCAGGTTGGTCAGAAAAGTCCAAAACATTTGCTCGTTTTTATGATCTGCCAATCCTACCGGAGGTATAAAAAACTGATGATTTTCGGAGGAAAATCTTCAATCTCAAGTTCAATGGAAACAAAATGTTGATCCAGTTTGGTTGGCGTTGTGAACACGGTTATTGTATTGTATGTAGATGCCATTGCTACGATTATAAACGAGTTACTGAGCGCAATATAGGCTTGGTGGTCGTTTTCTTTAAATATCTACATCGTGGTCTATCAGAAGCGGTGCGAAATACAATTAGGTGATTAAACGAACTTACTTGTACGTAAAGTTCGATCATAATTGTATGAAGCACCTCTTCTGATAGACCACTTCCCACCCTAAAATCTGTCTACTAGGTCAGCTCCCTGATTCATCCTAAAGATGAACCCTCTTACGACAACACTTTGAATATATGAACGTAAGAACAGGAGAGGTCAGCTAAAAACAAAGGAGTTTTGTTGACTGCAAAGCGTGTGGTGATTCGGGCATAGTGGGGGTAACTACATCGTGGTCTATCAGAAGAGGTGCTTCATACAATTATGATCGAACTTCACTTACAAGTAAGTTCGTTTAATCATCTAATAATTCTATATTGGCGGTCTTTGTTATATTGTTTTCCAATAATTATTCGAAGAATCGTAACATTTTGTTGTGGCAACGTGCGTAATAAGTATTGTTCTCGAATGCACAGCTTAAAAGCGTTATCGCTTTCAAAAGTACGATACGCCCTGGCACGCGTAAATTACGTAAGTCGCAATAGTGGAACGTCGGGCACGCGCGCGATAACGCTTCGAATGATACGAAAGGAAGAATATCGTAATCTCTGTTTGTCGCGGCTGGTCGATTGCATCGACGCATTATGGCTGAATATAATGTTCGTTGGGAGGAAGATATAGGCGGTTGTCGGTTTGGTAAAAGTGATCAGGGGCGATTTGGGTGATAAAAAAGTACGCGGATTGAAAAATGGAGGTCCCCATGGCCAAGGTGTATGCCTATGCGTGTCCGACTCGACTAGAGCTTTACTACTGAACGAGCGCGCCGGAACGTACGTACACGCACGCGGGGCTTGCACTCTTTTTGCTCTCGCACTCTTCCTATCTTTCACCGCGCGTGATCGTCGACGTTTCTCACACAGCATTCCAACCGTATTGAATATTTATTTTTCCGCTTATCCTGATTCCTTCGTTCATTGGAATTATCGAAAATTTCGCAAAATCAATTATTATTCTTCTTCATTCGATTCCGGTATGCCGGACTTTTATTTCGTACATAGATATTTATGGAACTCGAGTTCTATGGAGAGCACCGTTGAGCGACGAAAAACGCTATGCCTCTAATAATCGGGATATTTCGTATTATTGACACAAAAAATTCTTACGTCGAGTACAACAAATTGATAAATTGCAAACAATATCACTCGAATTGACTCGCAAGGTAATACGATATCGAGGAATGCTTGAAGGAAAGAAAAAAATATATTCGAAAGAAATAGGATCGTGGTAGGTCGTGCGAGGCAACGGAAACATTTTATTCCACTCAGGTAGAACCTAGTGAAAATTAAAGAAAACAATAAAAAATCATTTTCTTTTGCTCGCACAGTTGCTCCTTTTTCCCGTTATAATCATCAAAAGCGATTTTCTCATTTAACGAAGGATCGTTCGAGTGAGAAATTAGATACACTCGGTATCGAAGTGCGCCTTGACGAGTTCAATTTTGGTCTGTGACAAATACGTGAGCGTGATTTACACCCAACTCACAACTGTTGTAATAACATAATGAGTTTGGATAATAGAGCGGAGGTTTAAACGGAAACTCTGGGTTGGCTGGGTGGGGATTGGTACGGTGAGTGGAGAAGCTGGTGAATCGAGTTCGCCTCTCGAAAATGCCAACACCTCCCGCGTGTACTTTCCTTAACGAGGTAAGTTCGAAGTGGGCATACCGCGAGCAAGTTACTCCGTATCGGGGGTACGCGTTCGCGTATTTATTTGATCTTTCGTAGGCTATATTTTTCTCCCGCGTTAACGAGTACCGCCAAAGTCTCGGATATTGAGTGCGCACGGAGGTGCTCGGAACGCAGGCGTGCTCTGAATGGCATATATATATGCCGATACATGCAAGGAAGAGTCAACGAGGAAATCCTATGTGTCAGGGGCAGAAACTTTTTTTTTGTTCGTCAAAAGCGACGCTCGATTAAATCGAACGTTCGCGTCAACCTGCTTTCCCGAGTCGATATTTTCAGTCTATTTCGACACTACAGCTCCTCGCAGTGATAACGGATAAACGGTAGTAAAGTAACTTGGACTTTAATGTCAAATAAGCGTCTACTTAACGTCCAAAACAGGAACGAACTTGCCGTTTGTCGACTTCCAGACGACAATAAGTAGTATGTCCATGTACCTTTCTCGTGTGCCCCACGTACGTTCGTATATTATCAAAGCTCGAACAAATAAAAACACTCAAAAGTTGAAATGCTTTTAAACCGTTAGGATATTTATAGCTGACTCGCATTGGACGAAATTTTGTTCGGTTCTTGGGCCGTGCGCTCTTTAAAGATATCCACTTTTCTTCGCAAATGGAGAGTTTTTCTTTTTTCTTCTACTCTTCGCAATATCAATGAAAATACAAATGGAACGTTCCGACAGGTGGGAATGAAAAGTTTATAAGAAAACGCCCGAAGGCTGAGTTTGTTCATTTATCAAAAAGCCGCCATTGAAAAAAAAATGGCTCCCATTTCGAAATATAAAAGAAATTCTTGAACCAGCTGACGCCAACTCGTCGGAGCGATTACGCAATCATACATGAAAATAATAATAAAAATATTGCCCGATACATCGCGCAATAAATCAGTCTTGTCCTTATGATTAAAAATGGTGGGTGATTTGTTCGTTCGAATATTGACTATTGTAGACGGGCTGATGAATACGCTTGCATTAAGTTCGAGTATAGCACTCGATAACCGGGTAATCCGCCGCCTACCGTAGGCCGCAAAATCTTGGCGGTGGGCGCGCGTGCGCGGTGACTCGGAACAAATTGTCACTATATAGTCCAGCGAGTGGATATTTGTTCCGCGGAAAATTCCCTCGGTAAAGAGGAATAGAACAACCAAAGAAAAATACTCCTCCCTCTCCCGTGTTTCCCCGCCTTTGTTAATCCCCCTCCACCTGCTACACTCGGCCTTGTAAAATCCAGTCCACTAGTTTGAGACAAAGTTTAATTTGACCGTGAGATTAGCCCTTACGTGGCAAGCAACGGCCCAACAGAAAGCTTTTCCGAATAAGCCTCGTTGTAACGACGTGGAGGAACTTGGAGCGCCCTGGGCGCCCCCCCCCCCCCGACAGGGCCGATTGAAAAACAGAGGAGAATGGAGCAGGAGTGCGTGTATACCTACCTCGTAAAAGTAGAAGGAGTCGATTTCCTCGGTTCCATTGAAATCGGGAAAGGTCAGATTCGTGGATGAGCTGTCCGTTGTCTCGTAAAAGAAATCAGGGCTGGTGCTGCTGCTGCTTTCGTACGAGACATCCTCGTAATTGTTGTCCCCCGGTAAAGCGCTGCGATTCTCACTCGGCGATACGTGCGATCTCGTCCAAGGCATTTCGTCGATGAAATCGGTCCGCGCGCGTGCGCTCGCACCTTTTTATTATTTCAAACACGAAGAAAAACAAACAAACAAACACCGGATTATACATTCGACGAAAAACAAACGTATCGCTTTAACTCAAAGTTCCGAATGTTGTCATTCGTGTGTTATTGTTATAAGGGTTGTTGCGCGATCGTTCTGTGTTTACGAGTCGCGGATTCGATCGGGACGATTCGTGCAGAGTTGACTCGCGCGTTCGCAATCTTGTCGTACGCACGCCCACGTCCGAACGAGCGCATTTATCGCGGCAGAGGAAAATACGTGGAGTGGTAAATAAGGCAGCCCAAGGTGGTCAAGCGCATGCAGTCTTGACGAAACTCACCTTGTATACGCGGCGGGCGGCGACACGCGGCAGCGGCAACTCCTCGCTCTCTCGTTTTCCACCGTGCGGGCTAAACCGAAGATAATCGCCTTCTATTATTTAACTGACTTCGAAAAGCGCTCAAGTCGCAACGCGGCCGACACTTTTCTCCTTATTTGTCGCGCGATTACAAAAGTACAACAAGCGGCGAGGAGCTTTCTCGAGCAACGCGATCCCACGAAAATATCGATATTACTTTGTTTTTGCTCCGTTTCGTGCTTTCCCGAATTTTCGACGAATCTCGATGGGTTCGCCGATACTAGGCAAAAGTGAACCAGTCATTCAGCTCTCAAACGGAACTAAAAGTTCATTTTCAAAAAGGGTCTTTCTCAAATCGATCGTTGCAATGGTGAAACATTTTTAATCCACGCCCCCATAAATGAATCATCTTGAGAGAAATGTCGGAGAGGGAAAGAAAAAGAAGGAGAAAGACGCGCGGTTATCCGTACTTTGGACGTATACAGAGGCATTCGTCGGATGAACCCGCAGGAGAGTCGAATTATACTAACGGGAGGAAAAGATAATATAGGTATATATATATATATATATCGTTGGTCGACCCTACCCTCGCTAATCCTATATATTACGCATTCGAGTGAACGTCTCGCGCATCTCTCGGCTAGTGCTTCTTGCTCACGGCGAGAAAATCTCCGTGGGCTTTTTCCCGAGTCTCTTCACTCCCGAGCTTAAATCCTTTTCCGCCAAGATAATCCACGGTATCATTGGCCTAGGGGTGCACGCGCTCGACTGTGCTCAAGCGATGCTACTTCGATCGCAACTATACCCGGTTTATTCTCGAACGTACGCATGGCTAGCTCGATGTCGCGCGACACGAGCCTTCAGCCGTGTTCCATCATCCGCACTTGTCATCTTTTCGTTTTTCTTCTTTTCCATCATCTGCCGTTAAACGGGGTTACTTTCAACAGATTTTCCAAGTTTTTTGGAGATCACTTTCTTTAACATTCTAAATTCCATCTTGTTGCTTCAATAGAACAATGTGTCCTTTGGCTATCAAACATACGAGAAAGTCGAGCCTCACCAACCACCCACCATTTCTTTTTTTCAAGTCTCAAAAAACCTTCATTGTGAGGTTTCTTTGACAAGGCATTGAAACTGCAACTTGTGTCTTGTGTCAAAGATCAAGGGTTACTCTGACATCATTTTTATTTAGCAAAAAAAAATGTTATGTATTACACAAGGGATTAAAGGAAAAGCAACGATTCTTTGCAATAAAATTGTCATTTTTATTAAGGGACGACACCACTGTGAGTGGCCGAAAAAGGGTCGTTTTTACCGTTTTTTTTGTCTCCTGCATTATTTATTTGGGATTTTGAGAATAAAAAAAAAAAGAGAAATGTTATTAAGCATACATTGAACTTATTTCGTGTAAATTTTCTTAGAAAAAATTTTACACGAGAATAGAAAAAAAAATGGTTTTTTCCAAACCATGTTTTTGAAATCGAGACGCAGCAGAACTCGAACATGTATCGTCCAATCAACTTGAAATTTTAATTGTAGCTTCTTGGATTGCTTTAACAGTCAAGTACGAGCGCTTTTTTCGATGAATTGAAAATTGTTAAAAAATATATCACTTTTCATATAAACATTACGGTCGAAAAAACGAACTTTTTTCGAACTCATCTCTATTTTTTCTTTTTATTATTTTTAAATTTTACTTTATTCTTTTGACAAATAATTTTTTTGACGTACACTACCGCTCAAAAGTTTGGATACACCGGTCGATATTTCTTGCCGCACTAAAACTTACGTAGTTCCGTTAAAAAAAAAAAGATAACCAAATTTAGCAAACGACATTTTGAAGGAAACAAACTCAGCCTTGTTTTGCTGTTTTGAAATATTTTTATGATTTTTTTCGACTCGGTACGCACTTTTGTACGTGGCCGTTTTTCGGATATTTTTCCACCATCGAAAATTGAGCGCATCACTTATGGAATATTGCTCTTATCATTTTTATTCATGATAAAGTTGAGGGAGGGGGTAGCAGTAGCTCCATTTTCGTTTTTTGGAATTTTTTCGCAAAGTTATCCAATTTTCTGCTAAAAAAGACAAATTCTGGGTAATGCCATGTAAGTCAAGAACTATAGGGTTTTAGAGGGAATGTCAAAGATTTAAAAAGTTGCGTAAGATTATAGTCGATTGTCTGGAGTTTAAAAAAAATTTTCTTGTGAGATTTTTTTTTTTTACTATTTTCGCTCGAAGCTCCGGATGACTTCACTCGAAAAGTTTAGCTTTTGGCACAAAATATCAAGAGGAGAAACTCATTTTTTTTTAAATTTTAAATTTGCTTGAATTTTTAAATAATTTATTTTGAAACTTTTTTCGTTTTTTTTTCCGAAACCCGTAGAAACCGTCCATCAAATTGTTTGACCTATCTCGAAAACGATTGAGGTAGAGACAAAAAATGACAAGGAAGAAATTTTGCAGTGTTTCGTTTTGTATACGTTGACATTAGGGCAGTTCAATTTTTTTTACAATGTTCCAAAAGCACTTAAACGACCTGAAAAGAAAAAACATTGTAAAAAACATTTCGAAAAAAAATCTAAAAAATGTTACCGTATTCAAAACGAAAACACTGCAACATTTTCCCCTCTTGATATTTTATCTCTGGCTCAATAGTTTTCGAGATACGCCAATCGTTGGAACGATTCTCCGAGGTTCGGCCGAAAAAATGTCGACATATTTTTTTAATTCTGAAAAAATTCATGCGAACTTAAAATTGAAAATTACAAGAGTTTTTCCTCCTGATATTTGGTCCTAAACGCCATATTCAGCCTACTCATCAGAGCTTCGAGCGAAAATAGTAAAAATCTTACAGGAGAATTCTTTAAAAATTCCAGTCGATCCAGTATAAACTTACGCAACTTTTTACATCTTCGACATTTCCTCTTAAACCCTATAGTTCTTGAGTTACGTTGCATTTTCCAAAAATTGTCTTTTTCAACTACAAATGAAATAACGACGCGGAAAAAATGAGAAAAAAATATTTCACAACTTATGCGCCCAATTCTCGATGGTCGAAAATTAGCCGAAAAACAGTCACGTACAAAAGAGCGTACCGGGTCGAAAAAAATTTCTTTTCCAAAAATATTTTCTTTCGATAGTATCACCTGTTTGCTATATTCCCTGAGAATTTGCAAACTTTAAATGTGTTTTTCTCGAAACACTGTTGGTTAAAGTCGGCGGACATGATATCTACCACTTGATGCGGATTGGTTCGAAATTTACAGGCGATACGATGAGAAACATTTAAAGGTCATTGGCGACCGCACTTTTTTGACAATCATTTTTTATTTTTTTTTTATTTTCATGCCAAAATGACGCTTTTTTTTCATGGATTCGGTATGCTCGAGTAGCAACTCGTCGCAACGTCGTTAAATTTTTTTTTTTAATCGTCCATCGTCAACGACTCGTATTTATTGTTAACTTGAATAACCCGTTTGGTTTTTACATTTCCGACGGACCGTTTAACCTGGAGAGTATCCAGCGCCAAACGTCGCGGAAACATTACATCAACCACCGGCGGCCGTGTTTTTCTGTATTTTTCGTGGTTTTGTTTGAAAGGCTCTTAATATGTACCTCTGTGACAAAAAATGCGTTTCTTTTTCGGAGCCCTAGGAAGATGTAGCCTCTTAAAAAACGTTATCCTGAGGAATAGAAAAATGCAGAGCCAACAATTTGAAAAGTAGATGGCTCAGGCTACAAAACTTTTCGATTTTGCTCCACGGATGTGTCTACATTATACAAGCCTTCAATCGATATATTTTCCTCGATGTGGATACAAAATACTGTGGGGGAACGAAAAAAAAAAAAAAAAAAAAGAAGACATATGCTCGTTCGTAACGTCCTCGTTGATCCACCTGGTCTATGTATATATCTAAGCTCTCATCCGCTCTCGTCGAGGAGTCACGGAGGCTTTCGCGGTGGTACGGGGGAGATGTTGCGAGCGAGGGAGCGGGCTTTGCAACGTCTGTATATCATCCGGTTGGGACCGGCAGGGGGGTGCGCGACCGAACCGAGACGCTCTCACCCCAACACCTCGCGACGCTCTCTCTCTTCTTTATCACTTCTATACCGACAGAAGCAGAAACGCTTAAATAACGCTCCGACGATCCATTAGTTCTCCTCCACGAGAGCCCGCGAAGCGTTTCACGCTCTTGTCCTTTTTTCCCCCCACTCTCCTGCGCTTTCTGCTGTCTCGACAAGGCAAAATAATTCCTCGGATTTTTTAAAGATATTCTTGGCGAGTCGCGAGGTCTGAGGGAGAGGAGAGAGAGAGAGAGAGAGAGAGAGAGAGAGAGAGAGAGAGAGAGAGAGAGAGAGAGAGAGATCGCAAATTCATATCGCTCTCCTCCGAGCGGCCGCCGCCGCAAAATCTTACCGTTCGCACTTTGGTCGAGTCGCGAGACGAAACATCGATCAGTGATAATTTTTTGCTTTCATTTGATTTTTCACACGATTCGAGGGACGGATGAGCCCGCCCCTCGCCGCGTGCTCGCTTTTCCCGGCTTTCCGATTACGATATCGCGTAAACGTGAAGGGGATGAGATCGCGTTGAAGCTCGAGAGGTTACGTGGCGTTGCCGAAAAGAAATAAGCGCTCGCTGTACAGCGCTGAAAGTACGAATGTTAAGGATGAAACGTTTCGAATGCTGCGTCGAAGGCAGCAAAGGCCAATGGATCCGTGGACCTGGGTAAAGGCGGCAGATCGAATTTGAAGGGACAATCGATTCGAGATACCCGCAAAGACTGCAAGTAGTAGCGCGGATGTATCCGCGGTACGACGGGGAGAAAATTAATATAGCAACGGATTGATAGATGCGCGCGCTCGGTTTAACGGCATCGTTAAATATTCGCTCGCTTTTGCGTATCCGCGCGCGGTAAATCTATCTTTCGTCGTTTCATCTCGTAACGCGAGGGGCAAAAGAGGCGTATACGTCGGGCTGCCCCTGCGGCCACGCGGTAGTACCAAGTCGCACTCGGTAGGTACAGTCCCCGTATTTTCGCTAAATTGCGAGAGATGCGAGTCAAACTACGCCAAATAGAAACATATAGTACATTCGATCAAACTACACGAAAATTGAGAGATTATCCCGCCGATAAACTACACATATACTATTTTTTGCTCTACGACTCCAAACCGAATGATTTAAGGAGGCACGATCATTACTACGAATCCGACTTTTGGATTTGATATTTTTATACGATTTTGACGAATACTTTATGTGCCTATTGCCAAAATTTCAGCTATTTCGACCGTTTAGGTTTTTCGCAATAAAACCACAAAGTCGAGCACTTTGAGTTAGCGAAGCACGTTGCGTCTTACGGAGACGGTCAACCGGAAGTGCGGTGATGGTGGTTTTTCTACTCACGTATCCAACTAAACCCGTTGGAAAACTGAAATTCGATAGATTAGATATAATAGATATTGTAAAAAAATAAGAAAATCAATCTTCACCGTGTAGTTAAAGCACTGCGTTACAAGAAAGTTTCAATTTCCGCTTGAAAATGGTCAGAACGACGACGAAATAGCACCCACAGACTTGACAACGTCGCGAGTAACAGCTGATGCGTTTGGCGAACATAACTCAGCTTTGTTTTGAAATTAATTTGAATCGAAGCTGCCACAAAAAATGCAAACAACAATTTATGGAGTTTCATCATTTATCAAGTATCAATAATATGTATAATTATATTCTGCCTTCCGTGTTAATTCCGCTGAGGTAATTCAAGCCTATTTTGATACGTTTCCGGCTGATTTTTGTTGTTGTCTTATTAGTACGTTTTTATGGCGGATACGTTAATATTATTATTACGAAGATTACTACCGAGTCGTTGACAATCTAATTTTTCAGTTTTTATTCGGTCACGTGCGATAAATTCATCATTAACCACAACATTTGGCGCACTATATAATCGATAATACGAATAATCAACATAAGTAAACACCAATCAGAGCAGCTGTGGGTAAAATAAATTTAGCCTTTTTTTGACCCCGTTGAAGTGATCGTACCTCCTTAAGTGTGACGACTGTAATTTTCATTCATCATTTCATGAATTTTGTGGATTTGAGTGACCGAAAAATCCGGCAAGGATGGAAGTATCATTGGGAAATTCCGTAATGAAATAAGTTGGTTGTCGGTTGGGCGACCGTGTACAATGTGGGAAATTCTTCCTTCGATACCAAGCGCGTCCGTCGTCCGGGCGACCACATCGAAAAAGATCGCCCTAAGATATCTTCCGCGAGGCTTGTTGTTGACCTAATTGCGTTCGAACGGCGCCGCCGCCGCCGCCGCCGCCGCAACAAAGGAACACTATCCGGAAGAAGATTATCCCCTGTATGGTTGTAGTCCGGAAGTACGTCGAGATTCAAAGTTTTTCGACGCGATAACGCCACTCAATTTCAACGAGTTTGCTTCAACGCTCTTGCGTAGACATAGTTCGACTTGTCGAAGCAGGTTGGCTTTTGACGGAAGGGAAAAAGTGACGAGTTCCGCTGGATACGAGGAGCATATTAATCTCCTCTTCATCGGCGCCTTTTCTCGTATCGGTTACCAAATTCAAGACCTCGATGCGGTGACAAAGTGTGCCTTTGATCTCGTTAAACGTCGACTCCCGACAAGCTCGAAGGCTCACCAAGCCCGCGGGGGCTTCGGGTTCACAGAATCGAGTTGTTCCGCTCTTTCCGTTGCCCGTAATTACGAGGGAGAGAGAGAGAGAGAGAGAGAGAGAGAGAGAGAGAAAGCGTCGGAAATTTGCAAGCGGTCAAAATTTTGCGACTCCCTTATTTCCGTGTGAATAAAACCGTTGCCTTTGTACGTTTATTAAGAGTCAACGCGCATAAGCCTCCCTTTCTTTTAAATCCAGCGTGTCTCGGAGAAAATACCGAAACTGCCGGCTCTCTCTCTCTCTCTCTCGCGCGCTCGTTCGCACTCTCGTTTCACCTTGAGAGAAAGAGTACTCGTTGGCGGAACTCGGAATGGATCACGGGACGACGATACAATTGTGAGCGCGCTCGCGATCGGAGAATAAATTCGTGATGAAATAATGGCAGAGTTTGTTCGCCTGGCCGGCGCGTACGAGGAAATAGTATAAAACACGAATGGAAGATGTTGGCCGAGGACGAGTCGCATCCTGCGAGGCGCGAAACTCGACTGACTCTCGAGAGCGGCTGCGGGTCCTCGAAGAGCGCGCTCCGTGTCGCGCTACTCCCGGAGGAGCCTACGCACCGTGCTCGCACCCGCCAATCCGAGCTGGGACGACGCCGCGCGAACAAGCGCGAAAAACATTTCGTCTTTTGTAAGCTGCCCGTGAGCAGCCTGGTCGCCCGAATTTCCAACCGAGAACTCCCCCCGACTGCACGTGCGAGCTGCGAAAAAAAAACGTGATGCCGGACGAGAGCGAGCAGTTCCAAAAGTTGCCAGCGCCTGTAACAGGAAAGCCCAAAAATCATACCGAACGCGAATCGCGTTTGTTTATATTTCGGATCAATTCGAAGCGGGGAAAAGAAATAGCGTCGATAATTGACCGAGCTGGACGAAACGGGCTACCGTATCGCGATTCGGTACAATCGGTACAATTTAATGTAATTCTACGTGGACTTGAAAACATTTATCGATTGTTGGTTCAAACAAATGTACACACACGGGAAATGCTGAAAATTTTTGAAATTACTTCGCGTGCAGATCTTTGGAATAGCATAGGATTATCACAATAAAATGTTTTATCGAATTTGTTTTATTTAAAAAATGAAATTCCTCGAATTTTTTTCAAACGGTTATATACACTCAGGAGGCCCAAAAAGATCGATTTTTCGAGATTTTTTCTCTTAAGGAGACCTTTAAATCTATTAACGTAAGAATTTGTACACATATTATGGTAACTTTTAACTGTATGTTAACATTCTTTATTTGTAAAAATAATTATTTTGAAAGCTGCTATAGCTGATCTCCGGGAGCAGCTTTAAAAAAGCGTCTTGCGATGAGCACGATATCTCTGGACTGGATCATCTAAATTGAAAAAAAAAAAAAAACAAAGATATTTCGTTAATATAATGGATTATCTTGTAATTGATCGAAGGAATAAACAAAATAATAATTTTTGACAAAATGGCGGCTTCTCAAAAAAAAATCTATTTCTGACAATAATTTAGGCCTTAAATTGATTATAAAATGGACAATATTTATCGGTGAGAAAAAACCTTCGATTAATCACTAAAAAAAATATACTTGAAAATATTGTGTTAAAATACGAGACTGATCGGTGCAGCTGTTTTCGATAAATCTTGCTCACCGACTTTAAAAACACAGTTTTGAGGAAAATGCGTTTAAAGTTTCAAAAGCACTTTACATATAGTCCGACACGTAATTACAAATGTGCGTATAACTTCGAGAATATTCGCCGAATTGACAAGAAATTTTCCGTGTGTACGTAAGTATATGTACATTACGAGGGAAAAAAAACGATTTTCGAAAATTTCAACTGTATATAACCCCTTAATCTCAAATAATTTAACTTTGATCGTCGCCAGAGGCCGAGAAGCAATTATTTGTAGAGTTTCTCCGGCGCTCAAGTAGATTCTCGGGTTGCACTACGCTTACGAGGAATGAGCGCGCGTGCGGCTTCTAGCGATTACTCCGAGAACTACGGGTTTCTCGCATCTATAATTTCGGTAGCGCTCGACCATGTCCGGCATCATTCGGGTCGGTAGACCAATGAGACTTTATGTATGTTGAAGACCTTTGTAGGGAAACCCTCGATTATCTATTGTGCTCGTAAAGCTTTCATAATTTATATTTAAAAACGGATAACTTTGATATAAACAAATTTTTAATAATCAAGTCTTTCATTGTTCTGTTTAGTCTGTCGATACGATTTTTTTCTTCCACAGTTATGTGTCATCAAAATAATTCTGAAACAAATATAGCTTGGTACGTCAAATCTGCGATTCCATTCCCAACTGAAATATGTCCAGTATCGTACATCAATTTACACGTACAAATCGTATCGCACCGAATAATACGGAAGAGTAAAACAGTTTTCTTTAATCAAAGAAAACCGCATCGAATCGATTGGTGTAATGGAATTCAGTTCAATCATACACGCGCGCCATATTAATAGTATATTCTTTTACCTCAAATAAATAATTTTAATGAACATATATGTATTTTAGTCCGATATTTAATCAAGAACATATGGTTTTCATTCAACTCGATTGTATACAAAAATTAAATAAAAATGACTATTCTTTAATCGCTTCGGATATGCGCAAGGATCAATTATTTTTCGCATTATTTTTCAACCAATTCAGACATTCGCTTAATATTTTTGAGTCAAAATAAAATATTAATATTTTAACGAATAATGTACTTGACAATCAATATCGGATATGGTGAAGACGATAAAATAATACATTTACTCAATAGAAGTTTTATCTGGTTCAAACGAGCGAAATAAAAATTTTCTTCTGTACTCGAATCAACAATATTCATGCTATGAATTGAAACGCGTTTTTTGTTTGTTGCAGAAAATCCATTCAAAAGTATATCATTTATTCGCGATCATTTTTTAGATATATTGAAAAAAAACATTGTTCTCGGCTAACAATATAGCAATTTGAATGAAAAGAAAACTTTAAACTTTGCCATGTTGTTAAAGTCAATAGCAATTTGGTTAGAATAATAAATCCGATTATTTATACGACCAATTTTACAATTCAATTAACGAAATTGCATTTAATAACACCAATGATATCGGATCAATCAATTTTCATTCTCAGTGTACAAATGTCTCTTGATTCATTGGGAGCTGCGGTATTTTTCCAATTTTGGCAGCAATTCCTAGACGGATCATTCTTTTTTCCCAATCTTTCCATACCTCGTTCATACCCTCCGCTACTTTTTCGGCCAAGTATGTTCTGCCGAAGAAATACGTAGTTTCCGTTGGTACATGCATATATACTTCGTGAGGCTCTATATTACCCATCTTCGTATTCGCTCTGGCGCAACGGAAACAGCCTGGTCGATCGAGATGAAAAGTAGTCTATGCGTTACTACGGGCCACAGCCCAAATGCGTGTAAAATTTCAGCCAGATCCATTGCATCATTAAAACGTACATATTTTCATGTGTGTGTGTGTGTGTATATATATATAATACTTATACGAAACAAATGCAAACTTTTTTTAACAAGCCTTTATTTAATGTACTAAACGTAGAAAATAATTTTTTTTGCCGAGTCATCTATGGGGGATTCTCCGTCAATTCAGCCACTTTTTTCCGACCATCTCAGATCTGCCCCATAATTGGTTATATCAAAGTACTACTAAAAGGCATTCTATGTGAATTTTTTCAGATTTTTTAATGCAACATTTTAGAAAATGGCGTTTTTTTCTAAATGAATATATCTCGAAAACTAGAAGTAACTGAAAAAAAATGTCTGTACATAAAAGTTGTAGTTTTGTGTTAGCTTTCGAGCGGGCGAGTTGGAATCATTTTTACGTTCCGGTAACGCCGATTTTTTACCAAAAAAGGGGGAAATAATTTTTTTATTCAAAAACGGCCATTTGTTTTGGCTGAAAAAATTACAGAGTCTTCCAATATGTCTGACGATATCGCAAAAAAATCGCCAGAGTGGCACGGATCGAGGTTCTAGGGTAAAAAAAATGAAACCACGCCAATTAATTTTTTTATACTGGAACCTCGCTCTGTGCCACTCCCGCGATTTTTTTTACTGGAAAAGTCTGTAATTTTTTCGGCCAAAAAAACGGCTTTTTTAAATGAAAAAAAATAATTTCCCACTTTTTTGGTATAAAATCAGCGTTACCGGAACGTTAAAATTATTTCAAGTCGTCCGCTCGAGAGCCAACACAAAACTACAACTTTATGTAGCAGACATTTTTTTCAGTTACTTCTAGTTTTCGAGATATATTCATTTGGAGAGAAAAACGGCATTTTCTAAAATGGTGAATTAAAAAATCTGAAAAAATTCACATAGAATGCCTTTTAGTAGTACTTTGATATAGCCAATCATGGGGCAGATCTGAGATGGTCGAAAAAAAGTGGCTGAATTGACAGAGAATCCCTCATATAAATAGAAGCTTGAGACGCTCAACTTTTTTAATGTTTAACAAATTTAATAAAGCTAATGTTGAATCAATGTTCAACACACGTTTATACTAAGTTTGAGGATTTTTATTTAAGAAATCTAAGGTTATTTTACAGTGAATTTCGTGCAGTTGCCATATTATCGGATTTATGTAAACTAAAGATTAGATGTCTAAATTTCGAGCGCGCCCAGCCTTCATTTATATTCACATATAGGTGACTTGGTAAAATAAATGATTTTCTACTGTTTTTTCGTACATTGAAGAAGAGCTTGTTCAAAAAAATGTTTACAGATAATTGTTCTTCTACTTTTTAGTCATTAATTACTTTTACTGGAGCTCTGAAATTTTCGCAAAGAGGGATTAATCCTTCCAAACGAACCAGTCTAATTATTGGTTGATTGGCAAAAGAAATCCTGGAGAACTGTGATAAATTCCCATCTATCATAGATGTTGGCTCACCACCTATTGGACCTCACCTTTTAACCTATTCTACCTATTGGACCCTTTTAACTATTGTGCAATCCGAAAGTACTCAGAGCCATCTCATATGTTGTCATCCACTTTTCATGTATTTTCACCTCTTAGGTGCATGTTTGTAAAATTTTGGCTCCACTGAAGAACGAAATAGCACGTGGATGGCGCGGCCAACGAGACGGAGGCGGTGCATTACGGCTATTTTTTGATACCGCTGTCTCAACAACGAATCAATATTAATATGACAATGTGTATTATCATCGCGAGCATATATAATGAGTCGATTGTGTACCTTACCGTTGGATGTTGAGAGAGGATTGCCATTGTAACGCTTGGGCGTTGGTTGACTGAGACAATATTCCAACAAATCCATATAAAGTAGTTATTCCGATTTCATAGGGTTATGCGTTGATACGATCGACCTGTCGCGCGTTCGCTTCAATTATCTTGAGCGTATATATTAGCCAAGGTTCGTAATGCCTCGATGTGAATTCGTACTATCAAGAGCGAAAGGGAAAAAGAGATATGGAAAGTTTCGCTCAAGTTTCGAACAAACTATTCAATATTGTTGATAACATTTTTTAATATAAATGCAGGCACTTTAATCCAAAGTAACCATTCGATAGACATTTTGAATTACGGCAACTCTCAAAATCGTCTGATCGTCGAGGCTATCGGAATTGAAAAGGATATCATTAGCTTTTCGAACTTGGAGGCGGTTCCCAAAACGGGCAAGCTGAAGTTGCAATCGTGCAGAAAGTTGACATCCTCTTTTTCCGAATGTGTGAAAACACGCATCCGTGCATTGTGCAAAAGTAATTAGCCGTTTGACTTTTGAATAGCGCGTATATACACATCCGTGCGTGTGTATATACATATATGCGTATATGGTAGTGAGGTAAAAGGTAATATAGGAGAGCACCACCCGCGGAAAGCGCGCGTGACGATTGCCCCGCGACTGTAGAGTGCTCAAACTCGTCCCGAAACCGGTAACCCCCTATAAACTCGCTCCTCCGTTATACGTGTGTTCGTTGTCTCTCAACGGGTCTTCTCACCGCGCGCTCTCTACAAAATCGCCAATTCCATCTGCACCTTCGATCCTTTCCGCGACCTATGTATTCATACGTGTTCTTTTCAATATGCATCTCATCGGGGGAAAGAGAGATATTTCCTACACGCGAGGACCATTGTTTTTTTTCTTGTTCTTTTTTTCCCAAACTATCGCTAAAGCGATTGGAAACGTTTCAAAATTCGTATATTGCGCTTGTTTGTATCCACCGGATTGACGAATCGTCCTAGCCGGATTGGTTAAAATCCATTCGAAAGCGAGATTGATGCCGCGCATAGAGTCTTATTTTGGCGAAACCGAAACGCTAATCGATTATTTATTTTCCAAGTTCCGGCGATGGGCGATTTTGCGAAACTTTGATCGGTGATCAACCGACCGCGCTGATCAACCAACCAATTGGAGCGCGCGGCCAGGATTCGGAAACAACGGATTTTTATAGACTTGGAGAATGCCGTTGGACCCCGTCTCAATAACTTCTGCCTGAAAAAGCCACCCGAAATTCTCCATAACGAAAGACGCAGGAAAATTGGCGAAATCAGGAGGGCCGACTTTAGGCTTTCCGGACTCAAGCGAATCCGCGGATCAAGCTGCCTTCGTCTCACGTACACACGGCGCCGCGACGACTGCACGAGGACACACGTTTAATGCAGAGTCGCTATACGAACCGCATGGAGATGGGTGCGCGCCTGTATGCACGAAAGCTTCCCCCCATTGTACAATGCAACATAGTGCTAAATATAGCTGGCGTTTCTTTCGTCGAGTCAGATGGAAATTTCGTCACGAATGAATTGGCCGTTGTGCACCCGAACTTGTACGATTGTCTCTCGGTTAAAAGTCGAGACCTCCTTTCGTCCAGTCCACGATCTAACAACACGGAAAGAAATGTACCTGAACGGGGTCGTGCGAACAAAGAATTCGGAAATTCAATCGTCCTGCGGGATTGCGGCGGTTTGCAAGGGCCAACGCACATTGGAAACGTGGTAGAAGAGAGCTTGCTCTGTCGACCATCCCCCTCTCATTAACGCCAGCTGGCGGACCTCGTACATACCGAGCGTCTTATGGAAAATCAATTTTCTCGATACACGTGCGACAACGTTCAACGTTCGGTGCTTCCTGCTGCTCTCTCGGGAACGGGTTTCTCCGATGCCCAACGATCCACACGTACACGCTTCAAGCAGCTAATATCTCTATAACCATGCAAACTAATGGATTTTATAACTATATAGATGGAATTTTTCCAAAAAGATACGGTAGAGCGCGCCACGTGCATCTTGCGGGAGATCGCCAGGGCTACTCGATATCATCCGTCGGTATGGTAAAACGCTATCGATAATTATCCTCCATATTCAACTCTACAAGTGGTCATTTATTTTCTTGTCGATATATATATACGTTTCAAGGCATTTTTCTTGCGGAAGAGCGATAACGAAGAGTGCAGTGTTCGTTACGACTGTACAATTACGTATGCCCCGTCGAGGTTCCGTCAAGGGCGATTTACCGGATTATATGCTCGAGACGGAAAATAAAACGAGAGCTATTTTCACCGATTTCTGGATAGTTACCTTTTTTTTCTTCTTTTTTCTTCTAGAATCATCACCCGTGCCCGTGCTGACATCTATTCGAACCAGCTTCGACCAGGCTGCTTCGAATTGACACGGGTTTGCCTCTTGTCCATCCACGTGAAGCAGCGTGTCGTTCGTTTATCCCATTTTTTGGCGCACAATTAGGTAATTAATCGTACTTTGATCAAACTTTTCATCGTTATCAATCAACGAGAGAGCCATTGGAAAATTTTCTAATACTTCATTTCGTATTTCTATACGCTGGGCGCGCTCGCGATTACAATCGTCGGAAAATCTTTCGGGGCACGCAATTCTTTTGTCTCAGCTGGGGATCGCGACACGTTTTTTTTTTTTCTGGCATCGCGGCCGATGCCGGAACTCCTCGCTTCCTCCTCCTCCTCCTCCTCCTCCTCGACGGTGAATAAAAAACTTGGAATAATCGAACGTTCGGAAAAGGATCGCGTTTGTTTTTACAGCTTTCGTCCAACCGGTGTATTTGACACTCTCGTTTATTACGTAATTACTTGTCCCTCCGCGAATATTTGGTGTGAGGTTAAACGAACTAGTTTGTCACGTTGTTGTCATTGATGCAGATAGAGAGAATGCCGTCCGACGCCAAGAAAAAGCAACAGCAGAAGAAGAAGGAAGCCGCAAAAGCGAGGCAATCGGGCAAAAAGCCCGTCACCGTGGGAGGAAAATCCAACGAGGACGCAAAGGAGCAGAGTCCGGCGTTGGTGGATCTTCCGAACGGCACAAATGGCACTGCGCTAAGCGAGGAAGGTGAGTTTCGGCACACCTGTCGGACAAACGCTTATTCCCTCGAATTCATCGGGCAGTTTTGTTCCTTTTAACGTATAAAAACGTGTAAAAATTTACACGTATACGGTCCGTCGAACTATCGAGTTGTACCACATTTACTTGCAATTTGGGCAGGAGAAATTCTCTATATTTTATTTTCCAAAAAAATTGCATTAATTGTACAGCCTTGAAAGAATTATTGAAAGTCCAAAATAAGGCACAAGGGATGCGGCACTCGACAGCTTTTCGTTTAATTTTACTTTCAGAGGCTCTCTGCATGAAGCTCGAATCGGACGCCAGGCTGAACGCGGAAGCTCGAGCTTGTACGGGAGCTCTCGCGTCGCATCCTCGCAGTCGCGACATCAAAATATCAAACTTTTCGATAACGTTTCACGGTTGCGAGTTGCTGCAGGACACTATGCTGGAGTTGAATTGTGGCAGACGCTACGGTTTGTTAGGTTTGAACGGCTCGGGAAAATCGACTCTCCTCTCGGTGGTGGGGAATCGCGAAGTCCCCATACCCGACGCCATCGATATCTTTCACCTGACGAGAGAGATGCCTGCGAGCAACAAAACTGCTCTGGAATGCGTCATGGAAGTCGACGAGGAGCGGATACGTCTGGAGAAGCTTGCCGAAGAACTGGTCGATTGCGGCGAAGAAGATGCTCAGGTGAATAATTGAAAGTTGCGCTATTGCGTAGTTTAGCCCCGCCCTCCCGCGTGTGGAGTGGAACGAGATATGGCCAAAGAGCTTGCGACAAGTCAAGTGACAATCGCGTTGTTTCGGTATTCAGGAACAATTGATGGACGTGTACGAGCGTTTAGACGACATGTCCGCCGACACGGCCGAAGCGCGCGCCGCGGGTATTCTTCACGGTCTCGGCTTTACGGCAAAGATGCAAAAAACCCCGACGAAAGATTTCTCGGGTGGATGGCGCATGAGAATCGCTCTCGCGCGTGCCCTCTACGTCAAGCCGCATCTGCTCTTGCTCGACGAACCCACCAATCATCTCGATCTCGATGCTTGCGTCTGGCTCGAGGAAGAGCTCAAAACGTACAAAAGAATTCTCGTTATAATATCTCACTCGCAGGATTTCCTCAACGGCATTTGTACCAACATTATTCACGTCAACAAGAGGCAGCTAAAGTATTACACTGGCAATTACGAAGCGTTCGGAAAGACAAGGTAGTAAAGGATATCGGATATCGGAAAGTAAAGAGAGGCGAAAAATCGCTATTGTCGCAACGATTCGAGCGTAATATCTTTCATCCCAATAGAATGGAGCTTCTGGAGAATCAAGCCAAGCAGTACAACTGGGAGCAAGATCAGATATCCCATATGAAGAATTACATAGCTCGTTTCGGTCACGGTTCGGCCAAGCTGGCGCGTCAGGCTCAATCCAAAGAGAAAACTCTTGCGAAAATGGTTGCTCAGGGTCTTACGGAAAAAGTCACGAACGACAAAGTTCTCAACTTTTACTTTCCGTCGTGCGGCGGGATACCGCCACCGGTTATTATGGTGCAAAACGTCAGCTTCCGGTACAACGACGAGGCCCCGTGGATCTACAGGGATCTCGAGTTCGGGATCGATCTCGATACGAGGCTCGCGCTTGTCGGTCCCAACGGAGCTGGCAAGAGTACCCTCCTCAAACTCCTCTACGGAGAGGTAAAACTTTTCTTCGCAGTCAAACAAACTCGTAAAAATTCGCATTTCGAGGCTTTTTCTGAGCGTATTGTTGTTTCCCGCTCAAACACAGTTGGTTCCATCGAGCGGTATGATTCGTAAGAACAGTCATCTTCGAATCGCTAGATATCATCAGCATCTTCACGAACTTCTCGATCTCGATATTTCCCCGCTCGACTATATGATGAAAGCTTTTCCGGCGGTCAAAGAACGCGAGGAGATGCGCAAGATTATCGGTCGTTACGGCTTGACGGGCCGTCAACAGGTAACCTCGCGTTTTGTCTATTTGAGAGAAAAATATAGATCAATAAAGAAAAACAACGCTCATCTCATGAAAATGGGCCACGGTTTTTCTTTGAAAGGTCTGTCCGATTCGTCAATTGTCCGACGGTCAACGTTGCCGCGTCGTATTCGCCTGGTTGGCTTGGCAAGTGCCCCACTTGTTACTTCTCGACGAACCTACCAATCATCTTGATATGGAAACTATCGACGCTCTTGCCGATGCTATCAACGACTTTGACGGAGGAATGGTTCTTGTGTCTCACGACTTTAGACTCATCAATCAGGTTTGTTTGATCAGTCGTTACACGAAAAAAACGTCTCGTCGTGCGGCCTACTGCGACGATAAACAATAATCTTGAGCGTGTTCTTTGTGTGATTCGTCGACTCAGGTGGCCGAGGAAATTTGGGTATGCGAGAATGAAACGGTAACAAAATGGCAAGGCGGCATTCTCGACTACAAGGAACACTTGAAATCCAAGATTTTGAAGGACAACCAAAAGCGTCAAAAGGACATGATTAATCGGGCAAAATAATTCGGACATTTATATTTTTAGACTCGAAAGGAAAAGAAGAAAAGATAACGAAAGAAAAGACCCCTCGTCCCAAGCTCCTCTTTGTTCCATCGCGCGTTCTCTCTCTCTCTCCCCCACTTTCGTCCTTTTTAGGAAATATTATAAATATCGAACGATGAGCTACACGTCTTGTCGGTCACCACTCGTTATTTGCGCTGCTGTGCTAGCGTTTACCGTGGTGACACGCAGCCCAAGTAGTTAATTTATTTAAATGAAACAATAATCCGGAATTTTAGGATAGATCAGTTTGAGGTGGTTACTGAAAGAGAATAAAATCAAGGCGTTTCGGATGCTCGCGTGAATGAAATTTTGAAAATCGATATTCATATATACGAATGATGCGTGTACGATGACAAAGTTATATTATGGAGTAACGAAAAGAAGAAGAAAAAACGATTTCCGACGTGTGCTGTTTTTATTCGCGTACGCTCGGCTTTATTAAAAACATTTTACGCTCCGTATATCTCGTAGTTTGGTTTTATTATTTTTTCTTTGAAGGAATAGAACGATATTTTGTAAAACGATCACGAGAGTATGATAGGAGATCCTAATTTACATAAAATATATAGATGTAATTATAATACTTGTATTCATATATACACTCGCAGCAGAGGCAAAATAGAGTAATCGTAATATTTCATGTTGGCGACTTTGGAAGACTTTCGCGATTGAGGTAATAACGAAATTATCAATTACCAGAAAGTGGCGATAAATAAAATTTGACACTTCGGAGAGAAAAGTCTTGACACATTGCTCATTGCGTATAAAAGGAATCCCCAATGTTCACTCTAAAGTAACAACGGATCCCATATTAACTATCAAATAGGACGAAAACGCGCTCGCTGCATTATCGAATCGTTCATAATTATAATTGTGTCTACAAACCTATAACGCAATAGACAAATAACTTGTTTTTTTTCTTCATTATTTAACAATCAACAAATCTATGAGGAATATAGACATTATTTTGTCATTGGTTATTGTCGATTATCTTGCGTATAAAAATTTTTCAAAATAATATCAAAGTGTAACAAAGCGCACTTATCAATGGTGCGCATAGTGGGGTGGCAGAGTTTGCGAGTGGAAGATAAGCCCGTTTGGAAAAAGGATATTGAATTATAAATACCGAAATAAATGGCGAAGAGTGAGGGGGGGGGGGGCTAATCAGATAGGGCGAAGGTAATCAGACCGGAGTAGATGCTGGAAGGCTGGAGGTGGCTTCCTGAGCGAGGGCGGCGTTCCGGAGCACCAACAAATGCGAATCCATATCCTGCAGTGCTTGATCTATGAAGGCCAACTTTCTCACCTGATTCTTGGAAACACCGTGCTTGGTTACGAGGGCCAGATGGGTGACCGCCAAGACGAGAGCGGCGACGCGAGCCTCGAGCAGCCGAGCGTCCAATGGTGGATACAAGCTCCGTACGACGTCGTCGACTCGCGGTGGAATTCTCCTAGCTACCTAAAGTCCCAATAGGACGCCCGTGATTAGTCGTGGAAAGAAAATATTCACGGTTAAATATTTAAAGATAACAACGGTTAGAGCACACACGTCCACGATCTCCAGCGGAACCGTATTGCTGTTATTGATGGCGGTGCCGGCGGTCGCGGTGAGACTCGCCGCCAGCGAATGACAAGATCGTAAAACCGCGATACATGGCGGTGCGAGACCCGTCGCGTCGTCCACCCATCTACAACGAATAAAACAAAAACATTAACTCATTTCGGATTTCGACTTTTTCATCTCAAATAAATGGAAGGTCCTGCCAAAATGTTTGTCATCCATTTCGAATTTGAATAACAATGAAAAATCTATAAATTTGGAATACCTTTCTGCACCGGCGAGCCACTCTTGACTCTCCCAAGCGTCCAGACCTAATCCAAAGCCATTTTCATCTTCCAACAGATCGGAGCTCAGATCTTGCGAATCTTTTTGAGTCTAGAGTTTGAGAGCGAGGGGAATGGTTTTTTTTCCACAGTGAAGCCACGGCGGTGTTGAGAATTTCACAAAACTTACGTAACAAGAGCGCTGTCTTCGCCAAATAACGACAAGTACGAGCAAGGCTCCGACGAATATCGCCGCCAAGGAGCCCAATGCTACGGCGACGACCGTCTCCATACCAGGAATACCCGAGGATGCGTCGACATTGCCAATGGACACTGGCGAACTCATCACAGGTACTGCAGCGGACGACATCAGTCAAATTGCCAATCTGTACTGGGATTACCACAAAATATCGTCCAATCAGCCTATATCGGTGTCTACCTAAGCCAGAGGCAAAAAAAAAAAGATCTCAGAAAGTATTCATAGCGTGTGTGAGAAAATGTTGACAATTGTCGAATCGTTTCCCTTGGCGTCCCGTGGGAGGCGGAGACTGTCACCGTTCCTCTTGCCGATTACACATTTCTCTTGGAGCGAACAGAGAAAATTGTTCGAACGTTGCGATTGAACGGTAAGAATCTTTCGAGATAGTATTTCTTCTCGATCTCTGCTACAACTGTACAGTACGAGTCGGGTATTTTATTCGATCGATTTGCTTTGCGTACGGACGGAGTCGACGACGCTTGTGTTAACTATTTACTCCAAAATCGAGATGCCGGAATATATATACATATATGTATGTACGATGATGTTTTTATTGCACGATATTTTGAGTGACAGCACTCAAATTTCTGAGCGCATGCGCGCCTAAAGTGAAAAATACATCGCCGATTAGCCGAACGCGACTTTTTCGTTGAAAACTTGTGAACATTATCTTGCAGATAATGTTCGGCCAATAGGAAGGCTGGTCTAGTTCGGCAAGGCGAGTTTCCCTCCGCGGTGGTCGTGCGTGCGCGATACGGCGATGCCGGCGCGCGAGCGGCTACGGTGGACAGCGCGGTTCGGAGAGTCGCACGACGCAGCACAGAGGCATGCACATAGGCGCACGGCGAGAACGCCATTTTGTTAAGCCATGTTGTTCGATGTGTTGCGTTAAAATTAATATTTCAACCTGGTCATTCGTGACTAACGAGCTCTAAACTGACAAATAAAAACAATAAGAATCTAGAAGAAAGAATAGCGTCGAGATGACGCAATTTTTGCCACCAAATTTACTGGCGCTCTTCGCTCCGCGAGATCCCGTGCCGTATCTACCACCAGTCAACAAGCTACCGCACGAAAAAAAGAATGGTGGATACCTCGGCGTCGGAGGGTTTCTCCAATTTTTCGAGGTGACGTTTTAACGCGATTATCCGACAATGCTCTCGCGTCCAGAATCCAAGCGATTGTTATCGCGAACCACGTTCTTATCGTCGTCCCATTTTAATTCAGCGTTCAACTTGGCGGGCATTAATGCCGCACGTATTTACTTTTTTAGGATCCCAAGGATACACCACCACCGGTTAGGGTTGAAACCCGCGAGGAACGTTTGGAAAGGAGGAGACGGGAGAGAGCCGAGCAAGTGGCCTACAAGTTGGAACAAGAAATAGCGTTATGGGACGCGGCTCGCATACCAAACGTTACTGCGGATCCCTTTAAAACGTTGTTCATAGCGCGCATCGTAAGTACAATCGGATACCGCCATTTTCCCACCGGATGCAACCAATCCACTCTTGTACTTGTCGTTGCAACTAGGAAAATTTTTTTTGGTCTTGTTGAGACTCGAGCGTATTTATTGTTAACAAGCTATTCGTTAAACATTGGGCATTCATTTTCAGAATTACGATACATCCGAGTCCAAGCTCAGAAGAGAATTCGAAGTGTACGGACCAGTGAAAAAAGTAAGCGCAACGAGACATCAATATTTAAGACAATACCGGAAAGAGCAGATTACCGATAGGGGAAAATATTGCGCCGTAATTCATGCTCTGCGTCGTTATGCCATCCATTTCAGATTGTCGTAATTCACAATACCGTCAATGGAAAGCCAAGGGGATACGCGTTCATCGAGTACGAGCACGAGAGGGACATGCACTGTAAGTAAAGCATCGCGAAACCGAAGGGCCGAGCGACAAAAACTGAGGAAAATCTTCCTATAGCTTGATAAAAAAAAAAGCAAACGGAAAAAAAATCAAGTTTCCTGTTGGATTAGCGTCATCTCCCTGCTAGACGTAGTCGGGTGGGATTTTCGATCATGGTTAGATATCGCGAAGGGTATTTTTCGTTCTTCCTTTTTTTTTTTATTATTGTTTCTTCATTTACGGTACAGAGGTTCCACGCCATACATCCCCCAAAAGAATGCAGGAAATCTTTCACAAAAAATACCGTACTCTAGATGCATTGAGAAAAACAGAAAATGATCATTAACGAAACAAGAGAGAGATTGAGAGAGATAGAGAGAGCGGGAAATATTGGTTGATTAATGCAGTTTTTATCTTGTTCTTGGTACAGCGTGGTGGCCGCTGCCGGCAACTAGTGCCGTTCACTATTCCATGCAAAATCCCTGAACCTGCCTGATAAAGATAGGTTTGTATGTGTGGTAAGATCCAACATACAACAGCGTTTCTCTAGAGTCTATTGATTATCCTTTACCGATTATCCAATTTTATTACGTGTGACGAAAAAAAAAAGAAAAAATATTCGTCTTTGCCGCTCGAATGAGCCTGTATCAGAGTGTATTTGTCGAATCCTAAGGTTCGAGCTGCACTATTCGAGTAACGAATCTTATCGGGTATATCATATTTAACGAGGATAGAAAACATGAAAATTAGCATTCTACATTGAAATTGATTGATGGACTTGAAGGGAAAAGGTTCAGGGACTCGATTAATGGAAGGTTACCGTTTGATAAAACACGTTTTTGCGCCGTAAGTTGGTCTGTTTCGCATTTAGAGTCGCATAATAGTCGGTGGTACCGATAATTTATTCTTTACTACGATTTGACGTTAGCTAACTATAAGTTTATTCCAGACATCTGGGACCTAAGCACAAATACATCAGCCCATCTTACAATAAGTCAGTTATCATTTGCTTCCACCTTTCGAAATTGACGATACTTGTCGATCATTGAATCAAATACGAGCGGAGTTTCGTTATTCCGCTCGACTGAATTTCCGAATACTTTCGAGTGCTTGAATAATCTGTTCATACGTATTTGTCTTTTTTAATTGGTTTTTTTTTTTTTTCATTTTTTTCACTTCTCACTATTTTCGTGAAAATTTTGTACATATCGAGCCTCGGAATGATTCGAGTTTACTCGAACTCGTTGGAAAGAAAACAATGGCACTTTCCAAGGTCTTCCACTATTGTGAAAGTTCATCATCGTGCAATACACGAAAGAAGAATCATTGCTACCCAATAAATCGAACGCGTTTGGTCGAGACGATAAAAAAAAAGTCCCGATGATATCAATCTCGATATAGAATACTAATTCGTTCTCGATACATTTTGTTGGGTAATCGCGCGCACATCGAAAAAAGTGTGAGTGAGTGAGTGAGTGAGTGAGTGAGTGAGTGAGTGAGTGAGTGAGTGAGTGAGTGAGTGAGTGAGTGTGTGTGTGTGTGTGTGTGTGTGTGTGTGTGTGTGTGTGTGTGTGTGTGTGTGTGTGAGAGAGAGAGAGAGAGAGAGAGAGAGAGAGAGAGAGAAGAGTAATGACGATTGCTTGTGCGTGAGTGTGTGTACGAGAAGCATGTTTCGGTGAGAAAATGCATTTCACAACACGTAGAAAAAGAGCAAAAAGACAACACAATAAAAAAAGTTTGTCGGAGCTTTAAGTTTAATATAATGTTAGAGTCAAGTGTAAATGGTATTACAAGAAAAATTATTAAAATGCGCACGGTCTGGTTGTAAGTAAACAGAAAAAAAGTAAAAAAGCGCACCAGGTAAAAATGAGAGAAAATCGAGATACTATACGGCTATGGAGGTTCGTACGAAGACTGGGTCACCTTTCCAATGCATAGCATACGCGCTGGCCTACTCTATCCCCGCGTCTCACTTACAAGTTCATTATCACGAATATAAAAAGTACTTCTAAAGCTTTGTGTTAACTTCCGTACGTAAGTAGCCGCGGTAGGTATTTTTTGTACATATTGCTATATCATCTTGACTCTTTTGACCTTTTTTCCATCAGTTTTATAAATATTAAAAAGCAGCAATATTAATTAGACTTAAGATATTGCATACCCACGGTCCGTGACAATCGAAAGTTGATCGATACGCGCGAAATTCGAAACTTACCGATTAGAGATAATTGGGAATTTCGTTGCTCGTAGCATTTCCAGTTTCATCGTCTACGCATTTTTTAACGCATTCTTGAACGATCGATGCTCTTAAAAGTTTAGCCCAATTGACGGAAAGCAAAGCTCTTTCCGAATTCGTCCAAATGTGGCTGAAATAATTTGAAGCGAGTTACCAGTTGAAATCGCAACTGTGCTCTTTTTCCTGCAGACATTCTCGTTGAATCCGTCTATTGGGTGTTGTGATGGTAAACGCGAAAAATAGTTCGGTCTTTCGCCCTCTCGAGCAACGAAATTTTGAGTAATGAAAATTGGCCTCTCGGAATAAGAGGGAAAGCGCGCAGTTGTTCCGGAGAGCAAAAGTGATGCCCGATTAACAATCGCAGCAGGGCAAGCTATGCCCGAGAAGCATTTTGCTAGAAGAATAAACGCTGTTTGTCGAAATGCGCCCATTAAACTCGCGTTTGACAAATAATAACGAACAATCGCTCGAAATGACAAGTAAAGGTGTGGGGGCGGAGGCCTTGAGAGGGGAAAATGCGCGGGCTCGAGGTTGGTAAGACAAATGTTGCGCGCGCGATCGTTTATTCCCTTCCTATGGTAAAACGTTTTTTTTTTTCCCCAAACAACACGAAAAAGTTGTTTCTCAAGGGACAAATGTAGCGAGTTCCAAGATACGGGGTGTACCTAGTAGCCTAGAGGCGAAAGGTCAATAGTTGGAACGACCGAATGAAAATAACCCGTTTAGGTAGAAGGCGTGTGAAGTACGCGACGGAATGATATTTGTAAAATTCGGTAATTCTAGCTGCGTATAAGCACGCGGATGGTAAGAAAATAGATGGTCGAAGAGTATTGGTCGATGTGGAACGTGCGAGAACGGTGAAGGGATGGCTACCACGGAGACTCGGCGGTGGCCTGGGTGGCACCAGGCGCGGTGGTCCCGATGTCAATATAAAGCACTCCGGTAGAGAGGACAATGAACGCGAACGCGAACGATATCGGCTGGAACGCGAAAGAGAGGCATCCGGTCGTGGTCTCGACCGAGAACGGTAAGTGATCCGAGACCCGTTATTTCTTTCCCATAAATTCATCAAATCGTCAATAAGATAGTGCTAACGCGGTGTCTCGTTTTACAGGGACCGGGATCGCACCGACAGAGAGCGCAGAAGATCGAGAGATCGAAAGTCGCGTCGCAGTCGTAGCAGATCGAGAGATCGCAAGAGACGTAGAAGTCGCGATCGAGCACCCGAGCCCGAAATCGAGGAGATTCAAAGAGAGGAGAGACCCCGAGAGCGAAGAGATCGGGATCGCGATCGCGACAGGGATCGTAAACGCCGACACTCGAGGAGCAACGAGAGGAGCGATCGCGATCGGGAGCGTAAGCGCGAGAAACGGGATCGCGATCGCGAGCGCCGAGATCGCAAAGATCGGGGCGACCGTACCGACGAGGATACCAAGGAAATTCGAATCAAGGAGGAACCGATGGACGGTACGCTCGCGGCGATTGCTTTTCTTCGTCCCCCCCCCCCCTCCCTCCTCCCCCCGACGAGTTCGATAAGTTACGATTTTTTTCGTTTCCTTTGCAGATTATCCGGATTACAATAACACCTTCTCAACCTCGACCTCTTATTTCGCGAACGTTAAGTACGAAGACGAGAACGACGAAGCCGAAGAAAAGTATAGAATTCCTGAAGGTCGACCGGAACAGCCTCCGTACAACAATTACGACTCTGTGCAGGATTATTGATGTGTCGAATGAGAAATTAGCCGTGTTGCATTCTCCCGACGCTCCATTTGCACAATGTTGAATTTCTACACCAAACGATTAAGGACGACGCGCGGGCCTGTTTTCATTTTTCTCGCTCCTCTCGACGACGGATAATAGGATAATAAATGCCCTCTCACTTTGCCAGATTGAATATTCTCTTCACGTATGTATTCTATGCTCGGAAACGACTTTTCGAGGGCGTTCTCCCGAGCCGGAAACTTTTACAATTCCCCTAAGATCTACGTTATTATTCATTTCATTGCAACCCCTCGTTCGTGTTTCTGCCCCTTCCCCCCCCCCCCCCCCCCCCCCCCCCAAATAAACCCAAGCGCGTAAAATACTCGCGTCATCGCGTCCGCAACGATCTGAAAATCAACAATAAACTATTCGGACGGTGTGTGTATATATATATATATATATATATATATACACATATATATATCAACTATGATCCGCCGTTCCATCTGGCGTGGATCGGATTAATCGATAGATGGAAATAAATTCAATCTGTATATAATACGATGTAACTTTGATGAAGCAACATTGAACGCTGTACGTATATTTACACACATAGAAATAAAAACGATAGCAAAAAAATCGGGCTCAGCCGTTCTGTCATATGCTGACCGATCGATTCTTGTCTGAAATCGTACATACGAGTTCATACGAGTATAATTTGTTTACTCGAGTCCTCTGTACATTCTATCTATATTGTGGTCTCCGAGAAAAATTTGGCTCCTAATTATAATTTGTAAAACTATTTTTTTTTCACCGAGACGTCGTTCTTGGTTCCTTTAGATGATAAAAAAGACTTTGACTGGGCGATTAAAATTATTTTTAATTTCCAAATTTTTAAATAAAATAAATACTAGGACACTGAAAAGTCGGTAAGCTACACGTTTATGAAGAAGCGCTATTAAAATGCTAGCGTTGTTATTTTTGGCGCTATTCCCGCGTACATAGGGAAACCAGCGGCGAGAATATCGAAGGATGATCGCGCTGAAGCACAGGTGCAATGAACTCTTATCCGTCAGCGCATAATCAGTAAATAAACGATCAAGAGTAAAGCTACACACGCGCGCGTTTATTTTCCATACATGCGTAACGATATAAGAACAATATTGAAGCGAGTAATTGACACCACGGAGGAACCGGGTATACACACGAGCGCGCAGGGGCGGGTAATTTTTGTCTCGGCGAAGCTCGATAAATACAGAGAAGAAGAAAAGTGGGAAATTGTAAATGTTATGTGGAAGCGACGTATCGTTACCTACGGGATAGATGGTGAGAGAAGATTCGTTGGAACGTTGAGTCCGATGCGATGGGGAGGGGGCGATGGAAGCGTGTGGTAGAGCGCGTGGCGGTCGACTCGGTGGAGTGTCGCGTGTTGCCACATCACCACCGTGGCCGAAACGAAAGTTTCTTTAAAGCCCGTACGTTAGTGCCGTGCGCTCGTGCCGACTACGTGGTGCAACCCGTAAAGCGAGATCGAGGCGAACCGTGTGTTACAAATTACTTTCAACAATGCCGTCTCATTCCTAAACTTTATTAAAGAAACGTTCGATCGTACGAAACGTTGAATAGAGTTGAAAATATACGAGACAGTGAATTCCACGATCCGAGTGGTCGCGGTTGCGATTTGATACACACTTTTTACGAAATACAAATAACCAGCCAGCATCATGAGCACGCCGCAGCAACAGCAGCAGCAACAGCCACAGCATGTGGATCTCAAACACGGTACCGTCAAGCTTGTAAGTTCCACCGAAACTTGCAGAATGATCTTGAAAAAAAAAAAATCAGTCTTCGGCCCCTTCCGCCTTGCGAGAAGAGGCGCCTCATCACGTACCATCTTTTCGTTAGTTATTATCATAATATTTTCATGTGCGAATCGTGCTGCGTGGACGGACGAACCAGCTGGCTAAAAAAACGCCGCCCACGCCACCTCCTCCCCCCCCCCGTCACGGCATCTATGCTCAGCCGCATAATCCTAATCCTCCTTTCTTTGGCCGTAATTCATTGCTTTACGCGTTCATTAATTTTTCTCATAAAAGCTCCTACGAAAATATCACGCTGTCTCGATGATTAACCTTTTCGTTTATGAAATAAACAATTTGCTCCGAATGTATTTTTCTCGAGGCTGCGATGAAACCATGGTCGATTGACTTTAAATGGCATAGCCTATGACCTTGCCCCGGCGCTTCTAATTAATCCACCACGCTGGCGAGTTGAACATTTTTGTTTACAACCGCGAGCGGTGCAAAAGTTTGCTTCACCATCTATGTTTCGAAGCTGACGCTTAACGCTGATGTTTTTGCTTCAAAGATCGTATCCGGCGATACCATTACCATCAGAGGCCAACCGAGACCCGGAGGTCCGGCGCCCGAGAAAACAGTTTGCCTCTCCAACGTAACAGCGCCGAAATTGGGACGCCGTGGAAATTCCAAGTAAGAATGCTAAATTTTCATCCAGGTGTCTTTCTTTCGAAAAGAGCGGGAGCTTGGATTTAAAAATTGCGTCGTGTGTCGTTGCAGTTCGGACGAAACCAGAGACGAGCCGTGGGCCTGGGAAGCCAGAGAATTTCTGAGAAGAAAGCTCATCAGCGAGAACGTTACGTTCGTGGAAGAAAAGTCTGTGAGCGCGAGTCGAACGTACGGCTCGATTTGGATTGGAAAAGGTAAAGATGCGATAAACAGCAGCGTTTATTTTCGATCGATGTGTACGCCGACGTGTACAGGCAAAATTTCGATACAACCTGTCGTAAATAAAAATGTATCGTACGCCGGCAGACGCGACGGGAGAGAACGTGGCTGAATCTCTGGTAGCGGAGGGCCTCGCAACGGTAAAGCGCGACGGCGTGCGTAATCCAAGCCCGGCACTGATACGCCTACAGGAGCTCGAAGATGCCGCGAAATCTGCCGGAAAGGGAAAATGGTCGGGTGAACCATTATCCGAGCATGTTCGCGACGTCAAATGGACCGTCGATAATCCTCGCGTCATTGTCGACAAATACGGGGGCAAGCCCGTCAAAGCCATCATCGAGCACGTTCGCGATGGTTCGACCGTCAAGGCTCTCTTGCTGCCTGACTTTTATCACATAACGCTGATGATCTCGGGTATCCGATGCCCCCAGATAAAGACGGACGGCGAGTCGGACGAACCGCACGCCAAGGAGGCGCAGTATTTTGTCGAATGGCGCCTTCTCCAACGCGAGGTCGACGTTATTCTCGAATCTGCCAACAACAATAATTTCGTTGGTAGCATTCGTCACCCGAAGGGTAAATAAAACGCGTTCGCTTGTAATCTGGCGCTTGACAAAACTAGTCGAAACGCCGTTGCGTGTAATTGTTTGTTTTTTTTTTTTTCCGATCCTATCGACAGGCAACATCGCGGAACTTTTGCTGAAGGAAGGCTTTGCTCGATGCGTCGACTGGTCTATGAATCACATTAAATCGGGCGTCGACAAGCTCTACATGGCCGAAAAAGTAGCAAAGGAGAAACGACTGCGCAGATGGAAAGATTTCGTACCGTCGGGACCACAGATCGAGTACACCGGAACCGTCATTGAAATTGCGAGTGCAGATTCGATAATCATAAGAAATCAGAATCTTGAAACGAAGAAAATATTTTTGAGCAGTATTCGGCCACCGATGAGGGAGAAAAAAGCCTCGGAGGACAAGAACGCGCCAAGGTCCAAAGACTTTCGTCCTCTCTACGATATTCCCCATATGTACGAGGCACGTGAATTTTTGCGAAAAAAGCTCATCAGGAAGCAAGTTAAGGTTGTCGAGGATTATATTCAACCAGCGCGAGATACTTATCCGGAGAAAGTGTGTTGCACCGTGACCGTCGGTAAAGTGTAAGTATTATGCCTAAATCGATGGAAATATTGTCGAAAGTGAGTGGGAGCGCAGTCCACGCACGGATATTGCACGTTCGTTTGGCCCCACAGAAATATTGCCGAGGCAATGGTATCGAAAGGTCTGGCTACCGTCGTGAGGTATCGTCAAAACGACGATCAACGTTCCTCTCATTACAACGAGCTACTAGCAGCCGAGAACAAGGCCGAGAAATCTCAGCACGGTCTTCACGCGAAAAAGGACGCGCCACCTCAGAGGATAATGGATCTTTCGAACGACCCGATAAAAGCCAAGTACCACATGTCGGCGTTGAAGAGGGCACGAGGCACCAAAGGCATCGTTGAATTCGTAACGAGCGGATCCCGGCTCAAGCTCTTTTTGCCGAAGGAAAATTGTCTGATTACGCTGCTGCTCGCTGGCGTTAAAGCTCCGCGCAGATCGAGGCCGGCGCCCGGCGGCGGTGGCGGTATGATCGAGGGTGAAAAGTACGGCGAGGAAGCTTTCGCTTTTATGAAGGAACACACCTTCCAGCGAGACGTCGAGATTCAGGTCGAGACGATGGAATCCAAAGGAAGCGGTTTTATCGGCTGGCTATTCGTCGAGGGTGTCAACATGGCTGTTGCTCTCGTCGAGGAGGGCCTCGCTGAAGTTTCGACATTCACGGAAAACGGCGAATATCTCAAGCTCCTGAAAGCCGCCGAAGAACGCGCCAAGTGCCAAAAATTGAACGTAAGTAGAGACGACGCACCGTCCGCTCCCTTGCTTCACTCGACCGTTTATTGAATATTGCATATCCGAATTTTCCTATCGCGTAGATGTGGAAGGATCGCGTCGAAGTCGAGGCTGAGATCGAGCAAATCGAGGAGGATAAAGAAGTCGCGGAGCGCAAAGTCGACTATCGCGAGGTCGTGGTTTCCGAGATAACCGAGGCTCTTCATTTCTATGCGCAATACGTCGATCAACGAGGCATGGTTGAGGGTCTTTTGGCACGATTGCGCCAAGAGCTCGAGACTAATCCACCGCTGCCCGGAGCTTACAATCCGAAGAGGGGCGAGCTCGTCGCGGCAATGTTCAGCGGTGACGACCAGTGGTATCGCGCCAAAATCGAGAGACTCGCCGGTGGCAACGTCAGCGTTTTCTACATCGACTACGGTAACAGAGAAATCCTAAACGTAACGAGAATCGCACCCTTGCCCGCCGAATTTGCCACCGACAAGCCATACGCCCACGAGCATATTATCGCTTTCGTTGAACTTCCCGAAGACGTGAGCAAACGACCATACGTTTTTTCTCTTGTTTCCGCCGACCCGCCCCCCCCGTTTCCCTTCAATTATTTAATTTGCATGCTTTTGTTGTCACGCGTTGTCCAGAATGACGACAAGAGAGCTGCTATAACGGCTCTTCAGGAAGATCTTGAAGACAAAACTTTGCTCTTGAACGTCGAGTACAAAGTCAATGGAATTCCCGCGGCTACGTTATTGGACGCATCGACAAAGGACGATCTCGTCAAGGCTCTTGTTACGGAAGGCTATCTTCTTGTCGAGAAGAGAGAAAGAAGGAGTTGCGCTAAATTGGTAAGCATTCGCAATTGCTGAAACGAGTACGTTCGTTCATTGAAATTGCCGACTCGTTAAACTTGGTTGAATGTGAAACGTTGATATCGCAAACGTTGATTTTCCATTCGTTCCTCAGTTAAGCGAATATCGAGCGGCCATGGAAGACGCTATAAAGAATCGACGGATCATATGGCAGTACGGGGATATAACGGGCGATGATGCAGTCGAGTTTGGCCTAAGGAAATAGGCTACAATCTGATTTTGTTCGCTCGAGACGACATGAAGCAAAACAAGATGAATTTTTTTATTATTTTTTTTTTTCTTTTTACATATTTGGGGAAAATGAATCGGCATACTATGATTGCAGAGAGCATACGGAAAAGGCATAATATTATAGGCGGCATAATGATGATGCAATGTTTCTTTTAATATCATTATTATCATTATTATTATTATTATTATTATTAACGAGCTAATGGCGATAATACAAGACGCGTGTTAACGCTGGTTGTGATTTGAGCGCGTAAATTGCGCATAAGCGACGATTAATCGTGGACAGATAAGAAAAAACCGTATAAATTGTACATAACGATTGATCATCACGTTGATTAAGGATGGGAAGAAAGAGAAAAAGAGAGCTTGACAGTATGGAAATCCAGATACGAAAAAGCCCATTCCTCCCCGCCGCTCGTTTCGCTAAACGCTACCATCCTTCTGCCTGATAAGACTGTTTTTTTTTACAGCGACGACGACGGCGACAATGACTTATTTCATACGTTATCGTGTCCATCGTGTATTACTTCTTATCATACTCGTGATCGCACCACCGTCTGATTATTAATGATTTAAGATTAATTGTTGAAACAAATGACAGGAATGAAAATGTTGAAATATTGAATAATAATTCGCCACTTTAGGTGGATTATGCGCGAGTCGAAAATTGCACGCATAATTAGATATAATTTTTTTGCGTAAAAAATATTTGCTTTCGTAAGAGTTACAACAGTCCAAGCGGAGAAGAAGCTCAAATTCTCCCGTTGCACGATTTAATGGCAAAATCCCACGAATCAATGTTGTGCAGGCGAAAAGATCCGTAAATTTGAACCTTTCGCAATGTCAAGTTTTTGCATTCCGAGACACTAAATAGTATGTCGGAAAAAAACCATGTTCAGCCTCTACACCCCCCCCCCCCCCAAATTATTGTATAAAAGAAAAAAGAAAAACCTTTTACATGTAAGTTACATAACATGGAGGTACGAGACAAAATAAATGCTATATAAGTATGCGCGCAAAGGCTCCTCCCCTTTCACCTGACAGGTTTCACGATATTCGATGAAAAAATATTTTGGAATGTGTTCAAAAAGTACTTTATTGAAAAATAAAGCGGGAAAAAGTCCACGTGCAATCACTTTTCCCTTAAATTGCCGAGATAGTTTGGATGAGGTTGTTGCTCGAATGGCAGATATCACGGGAAACCTTATATTTACACTTTTCTAATGCAATGAATGTTACAAACGTAAATACACTCTCTTCGTTGATCTCAAATCCTATCGGGGTACCTTCTTTTTCTGCCTCTCACCCTGAGCGAGGAGTTATTCCCGAAGAAGAAACGGGGTTTGGGTTGGTACTCTAACGGGTTTGCGAACTCGATCGCGGAAAGGACACTTCCGATGCGTCTAAAGTATATTATGTTTGTTAACGATTTGTTGGGTTTGCGCTACTTTTTGCTGGCATTCATTAGATCGAGGCGGAAGATAATATTTGTGAAAATGTGCTCGCGAATAAATCCAATGGTTATTAAAAAGCCCAAGCGAAAAAAATACCAATTAGTCTTTAAGAATTATGTGTAATTTTGGTATTAATTAAGTAAAGATATTCTATATTGAAATTGTACGGAAGTGTCCTCAAGTGCAGCACTGAACTTTGACTATTTGACGCCCCCCCCCCCCCCCCCCACGTATCGTTATACGTTTGCACCGTTGAAATTACCATTAAACGTTCCCGACATGACGGGCGCTTGAATTGGTCAGACTCTCGTTTCAAAGCTGTCGAATGGTCCCCTATTCGACTTATAAAAAGACTGGCAGGCCTGAATCGAACGACACTTTGACGATAAAACGTTTTATTTGTTCGTTAGCGTGGTTGCTATTATCGACGAAAGTATTAACCAGGCCGAAACATTGGACGAGGGTGGCTTTGCATTCCGTAAAAGAGGAAAAAGGGCAAATAGCTTTCGTTGTACTTGCAGATAATTGACCTTAATTGTCATCTTCTCGAATGTTGTGTTGAAGAACCGTGTCGTCCCAGGAACAGCTCAGCAAATCGCCCTTGTACCACGTGATGCCGCGTACGAAATCATCGTGCCGATTATCATGATAAACAGTGGAAAAACCTTTTGTCGTGTCGAAAACTTTGAGCAACGTGTCGTCGCAGCAAGCCGCCAACAAATGCGGCCTTTGGGAACAAAGAATCATGAAAAGAATTAAAAAAATGTAATGGAAAGTACGCCCAATCGAAGATAAAAGATTGAGACTAAGGGGAGTAACCTTTTTGCATCGAATTTGATTTTGTGGATTGGTCTCTTGAATACGTTGGAATGCATCATGAAGTCTTGAGGTTTTCGGACATCGATCAGAGTCACGTCGCCGTCCGTACTTCCGACCACGAGAACGTTATCGTCCCTGGGACGCCAAGCAATGGCTTCCAACTGACTTCCAGGATTCGAATACGCGACTGAAAATAAAAAACGAGCGTAGCGTACGTAGGCCCCGCCGAAAGTAAAAGCCAACGTTACCTTGCGCAGGGTTGTCTTGTCTCGAATCCCAGATGACCGCTTCGCAGTCTAAACCGGAAGAAGCGAACACGTCGTTGCTGTCGGGTCTGGCTTCGACGCAACTAATTATTTTCATGTGAGCACCCTCGTAAGAATGTTCGGCCAACAGGTCGGCCAAATTCCAAACTTTGATGCTGAAAATTAACAAACGATATAAGCGAAGAAAAACAAGACGCCGATGGGTGTGTATCGAGCGTTGTGCGGTAGGCGCTACAAAGAAAGCCCGATACTGAAATTTACCGGCAACATTAACAAGCTAGTATTCACCAACGATCGGCTCCTCCGGTAACGACGCGATTTTTATCACGGAACGTAGAAATGCTCGTAACAGCGTCGTCATGTTGGCAGGCGTAGCCGAGACACTCAACACGCTTGGACTCGGCGTTCGGATCGTCGACGATCTGCAATACTTGAAGAGAGCCGCAATCCTGGACGACTGCAAATTTGTCGCTTTCGACGAATACCGCGTCGCAAACTGCGCTCTCCATAGTCGAATTTGCAATTGCGGCGGTGGTGTTGAAATTGACGCAGTCATCGTAGAGGCGAATAGAGCCGTTCCAGAAACGACCATTCAAATTACACGCTCCAACGAGAATTCTCTCACCTGCCGGAACATCAAAAACGACTTTTACGGGGAAAAAGTTTTTTTTCTTCTTTTTTTACTTCTCGATAAAAATGAATATTACGTCTCGACGATTGTTCAAACGGAGCGTTAAAAAAAGATTTTGCGAGATAATTTGCTTGCAGTGTCCCGAAACAGGCGGGCTACTCATTCCCTTGGAATAAATCGATTGCCACGATCGCGGCGAAATTCCGCCGCGTCCCTATACGTACCTTTGTACGCTTCGATGAACTGCAAATGTTTATGATCGACCGTCCATTGATTCGTCGTCGTCGCATTTTTATACAGCGCGGCGTTATCCGTTGGGGCTATGTCTCCTTCCATGTCGCCGATCATAAGCTCGGAGTGTTTATCGCGAAAATTGTTACGAATCCGCTATCAAATGTCAGACGTTTTTTCGAGGATCGTCACAACGTACGTCGGTTACTCTCTTTCAGCTTACTTCTACTCGTTTCACTTGCATACTCAGCACACGTGCCGTAAACGAGGATCTCGCTTTGCGTCCCAGGGCCTTATCAGGGGGCGCCACAGGTTTCTTCAGAAAGCTATTTGAATATTTTGTACGAGGTAATATACGACGTACAAAAGCATTTTCAATTTCTTTGTGTACGATCAAACATTTGTATACCGTTTGAAAGCATGAAAAAGTTATCCGCTAAGCCAACATTGAAAATTCTCGTGCAGCCATTTGGTTTCTGCAGACATACGGCGGTTAAGAATGGTCAAATAAATAACTTGTTCTTTTTTTCTCATCATATTATTTCGGAAATTATTCGCAAAAAATCATGCGCTTACAATCCATATTGAGCACTGAAATTCAATTCACAAGATTGATTCCGAAGTTGCCGACGTTACGAGACGGGGATCTTTTCTCTTTTTTTTTTTTCCTAATTGATATTCCGTGAACGTATACGAACAAACTGTAAATGACAAATGATGCGCTTTCGTTGATATAATAGGAATGAGGCATTTAAATTTTTGTTTCACAAGACGTACAAAGATAATGCACCACTCCAGCTTGGCTTATTAGCAGTAATGTGGGGGAAAAAGGTAAATGCGCGTTTGATCCGTAAACACAAGAACATGTTTTCGATTATAACATTTTCGTGCGGCGCGTACAAAGAGTGACGTCTGTCGAGTATTGAAAAAACCCGAAATTCTTTATTGGCGGATGAGCGTGCGGTCGTGCATCACGCTTTCCAGAAATTTGGATTTTGTTGCAAGCGTCTCTCGAACGTTTCGTACCAACTTTGAACGGAGGAAAGGGGTACAAAGTTTTCTGTTGGATTCGGCGTCATTTGCGACTGAGTGACTGAAAAACTAGAAATGTAATTTAAGAAGCTGGTTATCATCTTCTGAGTGAATTCGACAAAAGTATTGGCAGCCGTGGCCACGACGGTGACCGCCTGTTGCTCTATGATGCTCAGAGGTTCGACGGAAACACCGATCTGCGCGACATGCGAGATTTTTCCCACTCCGAATATTCCCAAATTGCTGTTTGCGAATTCGTGATTTCGCTTCAGGTTGGATATCTTGAAGATAGCCGATGGTTTAGCGTTGGAAATATATCCTAGGAATTGCCAGTTGGGCGGAGCATTGGAATCGGGCCAGCTGAAGTAGACTGAAAGAATTTTCATGTTTTTTTTTTACACAAGATAACACACGGATAATTTTGCACAATTACAAAAAATGAATCTTATACAACCGAAGAGTATAATATTTGAGCGTAAGGTTTAACGGCGGTGAGTCAATAGTTTAACGCCATAAGCAAGATGCAAGTAGCATCGTCGCGTAAAGCGTGTTATTACCTGCTCCGCCCATTCCTTCGGGGAAGGGTATGGTGCCAGTGAGAAAAAGGACAATGTGATTGATGTTGTCGGCATCGTTGACTGTTATGAGGAACTGCGTTTCTCCAATTTGTTGAAAGTTCGTTTGAACCTGGCAAATAGTCCAAGAGATTAATAATAGTTTTGTTTTTTCTCCGTAAATACAGAAAGCTCCCGTGTGGATTGATGCACGGTTGAATCGCGACAGCCGGTTCAATTTTGTGGATCCTTGAGCTCGAGAGTCGTTAAAATACTACAGAGGCAATTCTCACCAGCCGACTGGCAACTATTAGTCCAAGCATCCTGTTGCGGCTGCCGCATTTACAACATTTTTCATATAACAACTGGCCCTATTTCAACGAGACCCCTTGATCATTTATCAATTTGACACGTGCTCGATAAGGTGAAGAATCAAAAAGTCGACACTCGCGCAAACACCAGAAGACGAAAGCCAGCTCTGATTGTTGAAATATTATTGACCACGGACCATCGATGTGCCAGTTGTGCCAGAATCGACGCTCTTTTCTCACAAATCCGTGCTGCCATCTGTATTGGAATTTTCCGAACACGAGAATAAATTAATCAATTTTGTTTGGGTTTGTACATAAAGATAATTCGCGGAGCACGAATAGCGGTGTCCTTCAAATGAAAAGTGAAAAATTCATTCTCTATAGGGAGAAAGGTGCCATTATTTTTGTCGAATGCGAAAAAGTTGTGCTGCTCACTTGCGATATCTGAAATATCGATCGAGTCGCCTAAGTGTGCGAGAAATAACGGTAACTGAAATTTCTTCACTCCGCAAGTTTAACTCCTTAATTTATTTTCTCTTCGACGGAACAATATCAATTGGGCAGAGGTCGGAACAACATTACTACGAATAAATAAAGATGAAAACAAAAAGAAAGAGAAAAAAAAGGCAAATGAAAAAAGAAGAACCGAAGAGAATTGGCGGGCCGAATTCAGAACGAATCGAATTATCTCGATTTCACGCGCTTCACGTAAATGCGAGGATAAAACGTACTTTCTAGAACGTGGTAGGAGGACTGTCCCTTCGACGACGAGAGCGATACCGCGTGGTCGATTATAAGAGGATCGCGGCCATGCGTTGTCTTATACAACATGGCGACCGGCAAGAGGCTCGCTGCGATTTTACGACCGGGCGCTATTCGTATTATAAATAATAGTAACCCGAAAGAATTACAATCCAATTTGTTGCGGCGATGTACCGGATCACAAAGACAATTTGGCACTTTGACGATGGGTGTCACGGCTTGGACGCGAAGGAACAGCGCAAAATGTAACTAGTGGGAAATCTTAGAGCTTGGCTCATGACAGTCACTCGAGATTACATCATGTCTGTGAAATTCGCTTCTAACGTTAGTTTAACTTTGTTCAAAACGTGCGTGGGAGATGTTGGCTATTGTCCGGATGCACCGGGATTTAACGTTGTCCGGTGGTCTTAACGGATAGTTGTGTCATGCGATAGAAAACTATTCCGACGTAGCTGAATGTCTTTAACCTCAAGAGGGGGGCTGATTGCGAATGAAAATTCTAAAATTTCGCCTCTTGCGTGTTTGCCCCGTCCGAATGGTGACAAGTTCTTAAAGTGATACTACTCAAAGATGAACGAGAGGGCAGCCTCGGACGAATCAGAAATGACACGGATATTTATATGTATATTTTGTTATACTTTCAGACACGACAGAAAAGACGATAGTTCAGCCGAGACGCGAATTTCATAGATCAGGAGTTGCCAACAAACGAAACTACTACGAGATTCTTGGGGTATCGAAAAACGCGTCGGCCAAAGACATAAAGAAGGCGTACTATGAGCTGGCAAAGAAATATCACCCGGACACTAACAAGACGGAAGCGAACGCGGGGCAAAAGTTCCAAGAGGTTTCGGAGGCGTACGAAGTACTGAGCGACGACACCAAGAGGAAAGAGTACGACACTTGGGGTTCGACGTCCGAGCAGATGGGAATGGGTCAGAGTGGTTCGGGAGGCGCTCAGTCGGCCAGAGACTTTTCTCACAATTGGAACTTTCAATCTACGATAAATCCCGAGGAGCTGTTTAGAAAAATATTCGGCGACGCGGGCTTCAAGAGCGCAAATTTTTCCGACTTTCAAGATGACTTTGCCGACTCGAAATATGGCTTCGGAGCGGCGCAAGAGGTTCGTCTTTGGCGATTGTTGAAAATTGGAGGGCTCCGTTAGGTCGACCGTCGCGCATTCGTTTCCAATCGTATTTTTCAGGTTGTCATGAACTTGACTTTTGCCCAAGCCGCCCGAGGAGTGAACAAGGACGTTATTCTCAATGTAATCGACACATGCCCGAAATGCCAGGGAACGAGATGCGAGCCTGGCACCAAAGCCATCAAGTGTCATCAGTGCAACGGGACAGGAATGGAGACGATAAGTACGGGACCTTTTGTTATGCGATCGACCTGCAGATACTGTCACGGCTCGAGAGTCTACATAAAGCATCCTTGCATCGAGTGCGAGGGCAAAGGCCAATCGGTACGACAAAACGATTTCGGACTCTCGGTTTGGCTCTCGGAGCCATTACTCGCAGTCCTCTTGTAAAATTCTTCCATGTCTTTGATATTCGGACGATTGGCAGGTTCAACGTAAAAAAGTAATCGTACCCGTGCCAGCCGGAGTCGAGGACGGACAAACGATTCGCATGGCCGTTGGCAATAAGGAGGTCTTTGTAACATTCCGAGTCGAGAAGTCGCGATATTTCCGACGCGACGGTCCCGACGTTCACACGGATGCAGAGATCTCCGTGGCCCAAGCGATTCTCGGTGGCACGATAAGGATACAGGGTGTCTACGAAGATCAGACGATACAGATACGCCCAAGCACATCGTCGCATACGAAAATTCGCCTCAGCGGCAAAGGAATGAAAAAGGTCAACGGTCTCGGTCACGGTGATCATTACGTCAACGTTAAAATCGCTACACCGACTACGCTTACGGCCAAGCAAAAAGCACTCATTCAGGCGTACGCCGAGCTCGAGAAAGACACGCCCGGCACTATATACGGGGTTACCATCAAGAAGGACGGTAAGGGGAAACGCTACAATTCGTGAACAACGAAAAGGCAAGAAAATGGCCAAGAGAATAAACAAAAGGATACCGTCGCAAACGCGATTCCGATTAAGAGAACCCCCCCACAAAGCTAAATCGAAGTAGAGATGTTTCCTCTTTGTTACTTTAACACACGTGCGGAGTGATTTTTTTTCCCCGATGAAGAGGATCGATCAGGAATCAGCAACATCTACGATTCATTTACATCTCATAAATCCGTTTGAATTTTGATTATCGAACGGTTGATCTGTTCCCTTATCTCGAGCTAAGTAACATTGATGCTTCAAAGGTTATTGAAAAATTCGATTTCACACATTTTCAGATGGTATTGAAGTTTGCATCGTTGGGATGCACGGATAATCCTTGTTTTTTTATTTCTTAATTTTTCCTCACTATCTCAACGTTTTTTTTTTGTTTTGTTTAATCTTCAAGTGATGAATCCCTAATAAGGATCTTGGAAAATGTTCAGTCCCATTAGTAGCCTAAATGTGGCAAAAAATTGTGCAATTGGAAAGAAAAAAAAATATCATTGCTTCCCACAGATGCAAATAGCAATATTATTTTCCGAGTTCACTCGACTATCGCTTGAGTTTATTTTCCTCTTTGAATCCCGTCCACTTTCCCACTCGTGTATCCCTCTACAAGTTTTTCCCTAATAAAACCTATGAGAAAGCAACTGCGGTTTTCTTAAACATTGATCAAATAGTATCCAAATGGAGTGATAATTGCTGTGAAGTAAAAGACTCAAACAATTAGCCGTGCTGTCACCAAACAAGTACTCTGTATTCCATTTCGTAAGTAGAAAACCGTATCTTGCTTTTTCTAGGTCCGGTAGATGAAACTCAAGCGAAACAACAAGTACAGGGTGAGCAAGTCGAACAGAACAATGGACTGCTTAATAAGATCAAGAGGGCGATTTTTGGATAGAAATACATTGGGTGAGTTACTTGCCGCTTTGATGGAAATAATGTTAAATCGACATATTCCCCCGCGACAATAACGACCTCAATGGCTTTGAAATCAATTTCCAATGTCCGTGGAAAATTTATTCGACACTTGTTGTGCGTGATGTATGTTTTATCGTTGCAGGTAAATAATAGCAGTTGCGGTATTTGCTTATTTCAGGTACCAAACAATGTTTCGAGGGCCCCGACGAATATTTGGAGTCGATAAGAAAGGCGTTGGATGACGATTCGCCAGCCGTATCGAGAAAGACAGTGGAAGGTCCCGGCGATAAACCGCAGTTTTCTACGGCGCGTCCTTCCAGCGAGCCGAACGTCAATAGTCAGAAGAGCGAAGGAGTAGCCAAAGGTAACGACGCTGACCGGAAGAAGAAACGTCAAAAAATGCCCTGAGCGGCTGGTCAGAAGTCAGAGAAAAGAGAAAAGAGAGAAAATAAGAGGACGGTTACACGGAGGCCAAAAGCGAACGAATCTACACGCTGCTTTTTCCGAAAGTTTGCACGGTCTTTTTGTTTGGGTTTGTTGATTCTCATGCCTCGTCTCGTATGTACGAAAGAGCGAGCTTCGCGACAATTGACAAGAACAATTATAAAGGATGTAAAAAAACAGTAGTAAGTCGCGAATCCGGCGCTTACGTATTAAAGATGTACAATAAAATCCGAGTTACCAATTTATATATAACTTCTTTCCATCGTCTATAAAGTATACGCGTTATTGTTACTTTTTCCCGCGCTATTATACCCGGACCTGGATCGTTATTACTTCTGGGAAAGTCACTATACAAGCACTTGGCTTTTTTTAAACATTCGTTGTCGGGTATCGGGATGTCTTCTATTTATTTTCTCCATAAAATCAAGGGACGCGAATAATGAGAAAGAGCGAAGCGTTCCGCGCTCTTTTCCGCTGGCTGCGTCGGGCTCACAGATCGATAAAACGTGCCCCGATTATTCAGTCCACGTGTCTTTTTTTTCTTTCTCACGGCTATTTTCTCGTCAAAGCCAATTACCATATGCTTCGATAAGTCCTAATGAGAGTACACGTATTCTCCCCGAGTGATAGGTTTGTCGTGACGCGACTCGCGGCTGGCTCTCACGAGGCATCGACGCGTACATGCACGTGCTCTCGTTTCGTGGAGAGTAATCGATATGTTGTCTATGGAGCCTATGGTGTGGGAAAAGTTATCGATAACGTCCGTAACATCGGTGTGTTGATACAAAAGGTTTCATCGCGTTTGCACTCGGCCTTTTCTCTCGATGGGTATCGATCGGTTACGAACACGTCCATTATCGTGGACGACAGAGACTTGCGCATCGATCGGAGTGTAAAATTGAGAAAAGGCTATTTCTCTGCACAAGATTCTTTTCACTACAAATTATGAATTGATGACATTCTGACAAACCAACAGTTTCGTTGTCAATTTTGTAAACGAGTCGAGAAGGAGCCGTAGGTGTATACACACCACAGCTGCTTCAATTGCAAACGCTAGATTCAATTTTGTTCTACGGGGTTTTGTATCGCAAAGACTTTAGGCGACACGGTGCGATGATTTTTTTTAATACCGATCTCCAGGTGTTCACGTATAAATGAATTACCAAGAATTTGTACTAAAGTACGCTCCAAATTGACATTAAATAAATACATCAGAGAGACTCGGTTCCCAAATATATTGTAAAATAGAAAAGATTGGTTTTTTTTTTAAATTTTATTGCCTAAATTAGAAAATTCGCCTAAAATGTACAGTTTTATGATTGGTTCTGACGGGCCCATTACAGCTCGGAGTAAAAGGTTTAGGAACGATGCGCAATAGGACAGTGGAAGATGGATCGAATCCTCTCAGTCGTCCAAAGCGCATTGCCGATTGTTTTTCGTTTCTTCACAGCGACCAAATACGTCGCGTGTTACGGGATACGAATATACCGAGTTTGCTTTTTTACACCCGCTGCGCGGACTGATCGAACGCGAGTAGCGGGGGCGGGCTCACCTAATGACTTTAAACGCGCGCGCGCGCGCGCGTGTGTGTGTGTGTGTGTGTGTGTGTGTGTGTGTGTGTGTGTGTGTGTGTGCGTGCGTGCGCGGGTGGATGCGTGAGTATCAATCGATCGGCCGTTGCGGACGGCCGCTTAGCCTTAAGCTCCGGTCAGTAGGCCATACTTGAGGCCAATGTTGGTGAGGCTCTGCGTGGCGGATACGCGAAGCACGGCGACCGCCACCGCGGCTATCGTAACCGCTCCCTCGAGATAAAGGCCGTAGATTATTCTGACGGGTCCGGAAGTAGTGGCTAGGCCACCCGCCGCCGTAAAGTCCAGAGGAAACAAAAGACTCGCGGCGAATGGTCTCGATCTCGCCACACCGAAGCACATTATTCCTATCAAGTAGTAAACACCTGGGAAAAAGAGAGCGAGAGAGAAAAAGAGAAACGAACAATTACACCCGCGCGCGCGCGCACACGCACGCACACACACGCGCGCGCGCGCGCACACACACACACACCGTTCACTGTTTATTCAATGGTTTTGTTTGACTGTTTTCGAGAACCAACCGATGGAGCAGAACGGAACGGCCTTGACCCACTTGGGCACCGGAGACATCTCGGACGTTTCCATCTCGTTTTCCAGCTTGTATTTCCTTCTCAGCGCGTACCTCTGCAGTCGCATTGCGAGAAGGAGGCCGAGGTTGAGAATGAGGAGGAAGTGCGCCGGTATACCGATGGCGGCGAATACGACAGCTACGGTTCTACCGGGTGTCGTGCGCGGCACGGGAGCACCGAACCCTGCACGAAGCGAAAAACCAAAAACGAACGGTGTTTCAGTCGCCACCGATTGTCCGGTGATAAATTAGACGCGTGGTTTTCGTTTAAAATTTTTTTTTCAAATTTATTTTTCTCTTTTTTTTTGTTCTCTTAAATGTAATGGTTAATTGTGGGTGGCTGACCTAGTGTCGTGATGAGCGATATCGAGAAAAGAACGCAGCCTGGAAAGGTCCATAGTTGTCCACCGTTGCCTCCCTCGCCGTATCCCGAGCTCACAGCGGCTAGCAAGAGTCTCTCGTGTTTCGCGACGTATTGGCGCACCTTGTTGCTCCAGAGGGGCTCCATTTCTTGCTCTTTCGCCCGCAACTGGCGAAGCTCCGTAGCCAAACCGACCGCCAAATCCCGCTGCATGTCCTTTAACTCGAGCACCTGTTCTCGTTCCCGCGGACCCTCAGTGGCGTAAAACGAGGCAGCGCCTGCCATTGTCCAAAACGTCAAAAGCCATGCTAATCCTGCGCCAAATTCAAAGGGTTATCCCCCCACCCCCCGGTAACGTAAGCAAAGACAACAAATGGCAAACTTGACTTGATCTTCAAACGTTTGACAAAACAATTCACGTTCGAGAGCCTATAATGTGCGTTATTGAAAGGATTATGCGAAGAGAGTTATTTGTTCAGTACCGAACTGGCACAAGGAGAGTCTTCCCAAAAATCTGAGATGCCAACGGAACCGCGATACCCTCTTGGGATTGCCGTTCGAATCATCGGGCACAATGTCCCGCAGCGACGGTAAAACTTTGAGCCTGTAAGGTCCATCGGCACAGGTTGTCTGAACGCCCGTTGTTCTCGTAGGTCGCCGCTGCCGCGACTCTTCCTGCGTTATTTCGTCCTTTACGCGTACGGACAGATCCTCGGATATCGTTCTCGACTCTGCGGAGACCGGAGTTACTGAAAACGGAAAGAAAAGAAAAAAAAGAGAAAAAAAAAATATTTTTGAAAGACTCTCGAGGAAGCGCGCGCGACTATTTTCGTCGAAAATATACACGATACAATGACTGCGACTTTGATACGGAATAGAGTTTTGTTTTCGCGACGGGGAGCGATACTAGGGGTATTGAGAACAGAGCCGTTCGTATGAAAAAAAAGCAGAGGGAGCGTTACCTTCTTCTAACGGGTTTGGAAAAATGACCTTGACGGAAGTTGGCTCGTCGGACGTAGTACATAGCGAGGTAGAAACATCGAGCTTTTATTTAATTTTCCGAAAGTATCGGTGATATTGTCGCCGTCGGACAACACACACACACACACAAAATAGCGCTCATATTTTATTGAGAACACGGTAAGGCAACTTCCCGTCGGCATCAATACAGTATGCAGGTATATTCCGTCGGTTTTTCTGGAAATGAGATAATGGCTAGCCGCCGGCCGTATAGCACGAGAAATGGGAGTTGCTTGTCAGGGTCAAAGTGTTACAAGTTTTACTTGTTTATGCGATAATACGGCAGGATAGCAGTTTCAAGCACTTTCGATGTAATACAAGGACACTTTTTTGACGTCGCGTAGAATAAAGTTGGAGAATTATACTGGCAAATACGTGTAATCGAAGAAAAAAACGGTATTAAACGTTGAGTTCTGGGGCAAGACCTGTGAGAATGAAAAACAAAAAAACATACATACAGAGACGTACATATGTTGGATAATGAAAATACTGAATTCCGTTTAGTTGTCCTATGTCAATAATCGAGTTGGGGAAATTTCATGGCGCGTAAAATGTTCAATGATTGAGAGAGCGAGAGAGAGAGAGAGCGCGAGGAGTGACGACAACGGCCCGAGCCCCGTCGTGCCGTGTGTCGTTTTTCGTTTTTCGTTTTTATCGTGTAACGCGAAAGGTGTTTGGGTTCTGTCGTTGGAACGGTAGTAGCGTTAGGTAGGTATAGGCTTTTGCGAAGAAGCCTTAGCGCCTTAAGCTGTGAGCTTAGCGCTCATCGATTGGCGCATTAATAGTGATGGATTGAAAGTGACAGCTGGACAATTTTACGGGTCGAGATATTTCGTTTAAAGATGAACGAGCGGGCTTTGGCGTGAGTGGAAGGAAAAGAAAAAAAAAATGATCGAGGGTGCAATTACCCGAAGCGCAAACGACGTCGGCGTCGTCCTCGTCGCCGTCGTCGTCGTCGTCGTTCTCGCGACGTTTCGACATCCTGACTCTGAGCTCGGTGACCCGGGCGCGGCGCGTTTTTCCCGTACTATCCCTCGTAGTTTTCGGATGTATCGAATTTACGAAGCGTCCGATGCGACGAGCGCCGCGTCGTCGGTGACTGTTGCGATTGTTGATAGTAGAATTGGAATTATTGACGCAGGATATTTGACCGGGTGACGAGACATTACGAGGAGCGCTGCGACCAAAGTCCGTCGTCCTTGTCGTCCCGACGTCCGAAATCTTTCCGAGGGTCGTATCAGGCCCGTCGAGCGTCGGGGGTGCCGGGAAGACCGGCACATCCATGCGAGACCTCGCGCGCGACGAGGCCTCGACGCCGCGCTCCTTCTTATCGCGCGCGCACACACACACACACACGCGCGCGCGCGCGCGCCACCACCGGAAAACCTCCTCGCCGACGCAACCTCTCCTTCTCGTAGACAAATTATTTAATTCTCGTTGTTTCTGTAAGAAAATATAGTCCGTAAAAAACACACGCACGACGCACTCCATACTACGTACGCGTATGGACACTCGTCGTGGAAAATGGAAAATATCATTTATTTTTCGTACCCTTCGACTCTCGACAATAAGTGACTTGTCACGATTACCGTACTTTCTTTTCAAGGTTGCGAGAAAAAAAAACACGTCACTTCATTCGGCGTCCTTTCATTCCAACATGAAATAACGACATTAATTGGGAAGGCAACCAATTATACATTTCTATGCCATTTGAAGGTCTAATTGTAGATCGTTTGACGTCTAAGGATTCGCCTTGCAAAACCGTATTGAATAATTTCGCGCTGTTGCACAAGAGGCAGTCGTAACGGAGCTTATAAAAACCTCAGACTTGATACGTGTACAAAAGAAATTTCACGAGCATTATGTAAGAAGAATGCAGAATGCGCGCGCGATGATTGACGTTCGGAGACTCGTCGAAGAAAAAAAGCCCTTCTACCAAATGTCAAAAGTATCATTTGTCACGTGTGGAGCTTTGCTAAAACGCAGAGATATCACCAATGGCTTAGCTTTCATTTGCAACGAAAAGGCTACAAGCTCGAACGAATACGGTGAGATGAAAAAAATGTGGTGAAATTTGAAAAATGCGTTCCAACACTCTCGTGGAAAGCATATAAAAGATAAAAAAATTCGAGAGCGTTATAATTTACCAGTATATAATTTACCAGTATTTATAATTGAACAGTAACCTCGGGGGGTTTACTCTTGGACGGATATCCTCGCCGGTCTCGTTAGCCTGCTGTCAGACTCGCAGATGGAACGGCTCCCAAAGTTTCACGTGCCTCACTCACGCTCCAACGAATTTCCCGCACATTTATTTGCATATCACGGTTGCACGTGTTCAAAGACGGCCATGCACGCTTCACCGCCGTTGTATTTTATATTTTATTATATCTCACACGTCACACATCTTACACTGGATCAGATTTATTTGGGTATTTTTTAAAATATATTTTTCAAGCACCTTGAGACAGTTGTCTAAAGATCGATGACAATTAGGAGTACCGGCTAACTGCGATGAAAAAAAAAGAAAAAGGAATTGATCTCGATGCGTTTTAACGTATACGTACGACAAATGTTTACCTCCGTTTACTTGGTCATGAATTTTCTTCACTTTGTTGCATTATCACACTTTGAGGGACAATATTGACCAATCGATGAATACGACCAACTACATTATAGCCAAGCTTCCACGTACGTACGTGATTATTACCCGCGTCAAGTGTAGTTCGTCTTGCGCCCTACGACAGGTTGGCACGATCTTACGGACGAGTAATAATTAATAAGAGGCGCGTCCGATAAAGATAGACGCGGCCGCAAATCTTGATAAATAATAATGTATCGCGATGAAATAGGATTAAAAAAGAAAATAGTGGAGCGCGCTCGCGAGAGGAAAAGGCGGCGCGTGCGTCTATGAGGGAGATTGAAATGAAAAATCGCGTAACGAGCCAGTCGGGTTTATTATTAAACCTGCGCCGCGCGAATCTCTGTGCCAGAATAAATTGACCGTGCTTTGTAATTCTATCGTTCAATGACAACTGTACGTAACGCGAATCGCAAAGACCACTCACCGGAGTTATTTCCTTTTTCGTTTTCTCATTTTTCGCCATATTTCATCTCGAGTTGGATTATTTTAAATGAACTTTTAATTATTCGTCGTTTTTCAAACACTTGCAACACGATTATTTATAGACGCGCGATGCACGGGTTATCTCTTCAATAATTTATCTTCGTCGATAAGTTTAACCGATTGCGAAAGTGCAATTTGTCAATTGCCAAGTCGCGTTGATTTTCTTCGTACTCGAATAGATTTTATACTTTTATATCGTTTCCTCGATCCTCACCCCTTTCGAACGAATCTCGATCGATGGAAAGTCCATTTACATCGATACAATGGGGTGAATTTTATTCAAAAGCGTACCACCTGCAATCATCTTTTCGGGGACGAAAAAACCAACGATTTCGTTTGAAAAAAACCTCATACGAAGCGAGTTCATAACTTAATCGTAGTTAGTTTCGTCCCGTGACGCGATGGCGTGTCCCTCGATAACGAATCGAGGCTCGATCCACGTGGAATTTTCACCACGGGAAAGAGACTGAGACAGGTAAATGGAGAGAGAAAGAGAGAGAGAGAGAGAGAGAGAGAGAGAGAGAGAGAGAGAGAGAGAGAGGGAGTCGGAGCGCGACCTCTTCGTCGGGCAAGTTTCGGCGACTGCATCGTCGTCCGTGTAAAGCCCCTTCTGCAATCGGCGGACGTGCCTCAAACGCGCGCTCGCTTTATTTCACGCGAGTAGGAGCGCGGACGGGGCTCGAAGAGGGAGAACGAGAATGTACGCGCGCGCGCTAATATTAGTGGCCGCGTATTCAATCAATGACGAGGAATTCGTAGCTTTCGCAGATTCGATGCATGGACGAGTGAGGGAAACGCGTACATCTTCTTGCCAAACATTCTTAAACGATTATTTTAAGACGCAAAAAAGAGCCCAAAAGTCCAATTGAAAAACGGTTCATCGGCTAGGGCCTACGCGCGAGCCAATGAAAATATTCTTCCTAGGCATCGGACAAAAAAGTGACCAATTGAAATCCGCATCTCGATTAGAGAAGAAAAATGCCCTTCCAAGGATGCAGCAGTATTCGACGGCCGTGGCCGTCGTTAAACATTTTCCAACTACTATTTCATTTAGCTGAATTATCCGCGACTTATCGACCTATACACGTGTCTCTCTATTGGTCAAGTCGAAAATTGGAACTTTTCCGAGTGGCGAAAGTGCGGCAAACTCTTGACCGTCTAGTGACGCGCCCCACCGATCTAACGCAAGCCGAGCACCACGACGATTCGACATTGTTAAGCCGGATGATGGAACCAATAACAAAAAATAAGAAAAACAATTACTCGGCCTGTGCGCGACAGTTGAAAGGACCAGAAGTTGCTTCTCGCAAAGTCTCCAATGGCAAGCAAGTATATATCGGGGGGTCGTTGCACCGTATGAAAAGAGAACCTGACGAGACGGGCGGAGATCGATCGGCGCGAGGCTCCAATTGCCTTTACTCCCTCTCCCGAGCCGTGATTTTCCATTTATGGATAGACGTACGTACAACTATCGGACGAGGGCAACACGCGCTCGTAAGGGCAAAATACAATTAGACAAACTTTAATTGAGCTTAATCGATTAGTTCGCGCAGAATCGCCCCCGACGTATCCGACGGCGCTTTCTTTCTCTGTATCTTAAACAGAGTACGATTTGCGGTATTGGCCATTTCCACACGTGGACCAAGGCGTCCACTGGTAATTAAGATACTATTCGTAGGGGCGCAGTCCTTTGATTTTCCTTAATTTTGCATATTGCCAATTGGAATTCGAGTTGAGTAAGAACGGCTGGCGTAGACTTTTTCGAAGATAATTAAAGGTTGAGTGTCTTTTGTCGAATTGCACAGGCCAGGGTGGGTGAGGGGGGGGGGGGTGCACGGGAGTGAGAATATTCCTTTTTCGCGAGGAGCAAGCCGGCGCCGGCGCGTCGATCGACCCACTTGGCAAAGCCGCCTCGCGGGAGAGCTCCGTGGGAGTAGAAAAAACAAAGTGCGACTAGTCGATGAGCGTGTGGCTGCTCTCGTCGGAGCCCTCGAGTGCCGTAGCCGGACGATGCGTAGTAATTTGCGCAGGCTCACACTTTTGGCGATCCTCGTGATATTTTCGTTGTTGACGAGAAGATTGTTGCTGGCCGGCAGAGGTTTCCTCGTCCCGGACGAGCAGTCAACGAGTAGTGATCTCGAGGTTTCCGGTTATGCGGAGGAGATACTCGAGATGAGCCCCCCACCGTCGAGGACGCGACGACGTGAGAATTCGGCGTCTGCGTCGTACGCACCGGGGGCCTATATGGCCGGTAGGAGACCGGCCAATCGCACCGCCTGCTCGTGGTATTACGGATTGCCTAAGTCACTCGCGTATCCGAGTGGCAGAGTGGACCGAACGAGTCCCGAGATCATTGACGACGACGACGACGAGCACGCTCCTTACAAAGTTTTGCCGGACGTGGTGATCGGTCGCTCGCGGGACCGTCGAGACCTCCAATTGCCAAGTTTGACGCTCTGCACTCACGCGACCGCCGATCAGCTCTACCACGTGGTCGAACTGGCCAAACGATGGGAAGGCGCCCTCAGTCTGGCCGTTTTCGCTCCCGGGCTCGACGCCGGACTCGCCGTTGCCCTCCTTGAACGTGCCTGTCGCTGCGAACCGGAAATGTCCAAGGTGCTATTTATCGGCTTCTTCTTCTTCTTCTTTTTCTTTTCTCAAGTTTCATCTTCAACGACGATTCATTTAAAAAAAGGATAAATGATGTTTCTTTTTAATTTTTTTTCATCTCCGTTTGGCCTTGCTCGGCTTTTATTCGATGCTGAATGATGACGAAGGGAAGGAAAAGAAGAGAAGAGAAAAAAGAAAAGGAAAGAAAAAGAAGAAAAACATATATGCTCGGAAGGTATCGGTACATCTGGTATTCCCGGGTGGGCATCCACCGGCCCTGAGCCCGACCATGCCGACGGAGCGCTCGCACGGCGACTGCGCGGCCTCGGATTTGCAAGTTCGGCAATCCGAGACTGAGAGAAAACAACGGGGCATGACATATCCGATAAACGTTGCGAGAAACGTGGCGAGAGATTTGTCACGTACGAGGCGGGTTCTCGTTACGGACATCGAGTTATTGCCGAGCGAGAAGCTCGCGAGCGGATTTCTCGAGATGACAAGGGGACGCCTGCCGCGCACCAATGTCGCCTTTGTTCTTCCGATATTTGAGATAGACTCGCGCGAGAAGCCACCGAGGAACAAGAGGGAACTGCTCGACTCGCTCCGCAACGGTCGCGCCGTTTATTTTCACCGTTTCGTTTGCATTCACTGTCAAAGATTTCCCGGTATAACGAGATGGCTCCTCAGACCGGATCCGGCTCGTGTCAGACCGTTGATCGTTACGAAACGCGAGCATCCTTATCAACGATGGGAACCCGTTTTTATCGGGACGAAGGACGATCCTGCCTACGACGAGGAAATGTCGTGGGAAGGACGTCAGGACAAGATGGGACAGGTATCGCCAATATGTCACACCGCCCCTCAAAACTTTCGATACACCAGTCGAAAATTTCTCGCCGCACTGAAAGTTACATAGCTTTGTGAAAAAAACAAGATAAGCAAATTTATCGAACGGCCTTCTCAATCGAACAAATTCAGCTTTATTTTGCCGTTTTTTATGTATTTTTTATGATTTAGTTCTCGGATCGGTAGGCACTTTTTTACGTGACTATTTTTCGGCTTTTTTTTCGACCATCGAGAATTGGACGCGTGACTTATGGAAAAAACAACATTTGTCGTGTTTATCCATGATAAGCTTGAGCCGAATAGCAGGAGCTCCGACTTCGTTTTTACAAAACATTCGTACGATTTTTTTTCGCAAAGTTATTTCATTTTTGGCCGAAGAAGACAAATTTTGCAGAATATGCAACCTTTAAGCTTCAGGAGGAAATGTCAAAAAACGTAAAAAGTTGGGTAAGTTTATACTGGGTCGCCTGGATCTTTTTGAATAGATTTTTATAGATACAGCCTCAAAATTATACAAGCTTGGTGCGTTCTTGCGGAGCCGAATGGAATAAAAATATCAAAGTGCTATTATTTTGTTCATTGAAAGGAAGAATAAAAAAAATACCCCGTTGTTATAAAAACAGCAGATGATTTGTACATAAAAATACGATGATCGGTAGTCGAGCATCTTTGGAAGAGTTTCGCCCCGCCTGATATAGACTTGCACTGCGCGTACGCTTTGTCGCGTTAACCAAGTGTTTATTTTCTCCTCCGACAGATGCTGGAAATGTGTTTGAAGAATTATCGGCTGATCGTACTGGACGGTGCATTTCTCGTTCACACGCCGGGAATTAAGTACAAAGCCCCTAGAGCGAATAGGAGACAAGAAAGTTCGGATCCGGTTAGTGCCGAGGAGGAGCGAAATGCTCTTATATATCGGAATTTGACGCGACGTTTGCTCAAAAAGTATCCTACCAATAGAAGATGCGGGGACGATAGGTTGCTGTGATTACTGCAGAGTGAGAGAGAGCGAGAGAGAAACATGCGGGTCGGCATTTTTTCTTCACATAATTATGCGCGACTCGAATACGATTCCATATTTTTTCATCCAACGTTCAACGTGAATAATGACAAAGAGAATATACGCGTGCATATATACAAGATTGTTGAGAGATTGTTCCTATTATAAAAATATCATTTGTAACGATATACACGCTTAGAGGCGATTAATGAGAAAATGTTTGCGGCTTCTACAATGCCGAGGATACGCTTTAGCATTAAAATTGACGATATGTGATAGTCGACAAGCATCAATGAGACGCAACGTCAACGATAAGGAAATGCAAGGAAGCGACGCTTGCAGGTGCACGCCCCCGATGCGCACGTTTGACATTTGTACAACCCGAAAAATAAAAGAAAAAGCACCACCTTGACGAAAAATCGTGTCGTTCAGACGGAAAGACTATTTTACCCGCGACACCGTCGGACTAATCCATCGATCGAATATTTTTTCAAAGCATCGAACAAATCACGAGAGTAACACGGCAATTACGATTAAATTATGTTGCTTTAATACACGCACGCACGCACACATGCACTAGGGTGGCGCAAAATTGAGCTCTACTTTTTTCCTGTTTTCTCACCATTCAATCATCTTTTATAAAGAATAAAAAATTTCGCGAAATCTGCGAGCGATTGAAAAACAGAGGTCGCTCAAGCCTCCCAAAAATTCGAATTTTCATTAAAAAATCGATTTTTTTTCCTTCACTTCTCACGCATGAATTTTAGGCTTTATCATTTTTAAATTTAGTGTGCGGTCAAGAGTTTTAAAATGTCCTATTTTCGCTATTTTTTGTTTGTTTAATCTTTTCACTCATAAATTTGACGTTTTGTAAAATTTTCAAAACAATGAATCGTTTTTCTTTAGAAACAGATTTTTCAAATTTACCTCACACTCCTTTCCCAAGAATTGTAATTTTTGTTCTCATAAAATAATTCTTTAAAGCTCTTGCCCGTTAACAAAATTATCGATCCCCCGTTTTATCGGGTTAGAAGTGTGAGGTGAATTAAAAAAATTCGTTTCCAAAGAAAAAAATATTGATTGTTTTGAAAATCGTACAAACTGTTAAATTTATAAGTGAGAAGGGAAAAAAATCGCAACAATTGGAAATTTCGAAGCTATTGAGCGACCACTAATCATTCATTGGTCGCCTGGAGCTTTCGCGCCCCCTCTTAATCATCATTAATAGACGTTTAACGAGCGATAAAGGGGTCCTTTAATATCTAATAAAACTCTGACGTTTCGGCTTAAAAAATGGTTTAACCGATCGATTAAAAAAATGTACAGGGTCTTTGGGCATGTATTGAGCTACAAAGACGGGAAACATTGGTCATTTTCGCAATAGTTGCAAATTTGTGATGAATTTTCCAAAACGGCAGAAAAAGTCATCTCTTTGTACTTTTTCACATCAATATTAAGGTTTAAAAAATCCTCTAAAACAGCAAAAGGAACTCATAGAGGATTTATTTATGTTTCCGCCTTCCGTTCACTGTGCGATCATTAGGTCATGTAATATCGATGATTAATGGAAAAAGCTGACTTTTCATCCAATCAGCGATATCTTAGCGACAAATGGTCGTACAGAGAGCAAAAGAATACCAAATTGAAGCTAAAGAATGAGGGTAAAAGACCGAGGAATAATTTTTTTTAGCCTATGGACGATTTTGAAATATATATATATATATATTCGAAAACTTTTGACTTGCGCTATTTCTTATGACAGGGCCAAGCGTGATGCTGAAAAAAAAAATCTGCGCGACATTCTTAAACTAGAGATTTGAAGCTTCAACTTGAAATCTCTAGTTTAACCTTGTGTAACCTTGGGTTACACAAGGGACCGGACGATAAGCTTTTTATTTCTGATTTATTTCTCCAACATATCCGTAATGCAAATGCATTTGGATTTCGGTAGCGCCTCTGCAACCGGCGAGAGAATTATGATTTACCGGTAAAAGCAATATCTACCCCTATCAGCAAAATTCCGAAGCTTGCGAGCGTACCCCAGCGTTTGTTTACGTTTTACGTTACTGTCAAAATTTTCGGTTTCCATCGAAGATTCGACCCGTCGAATGACTCGAATATGCTCATTTCCCAAGGCTCGGAAACCTCATTTTTCCACCCAAATCTCATTTATCGCCGATAGCGGTTATTATCACCGTGTATTCCAGATATGATCCAAGTTGAATGCGATCCTCGCGCGAACAATGGGTAAGTTTTTGTAGGTTACTCGAAGCCTGTATTGTCGCGAGATACCACCGTGTACCTTTGCGGCTTCATTCCTTTTTCCACGCTGTACCACCGCACTTTCAATTACTTTTAGCACGTTTTTTAGCGAAATCGACCAGGACAAAACTCTGGACGAATACGCTGTCATTACGGAGAGTCTGCTGCGCGATTTGGCAGCGTGCAAGGTAAACATCCCTTGCCTGTTACATTTTGTACACTATTCGAAACACAAGATCGATCGATAGATTCCGGCGAGATGCAACGACGCTACAAAGGACATTTGGGGTTTTCAGGCGGAACAGATGCGTTGTCGAGCGGAACAGGAGACGCTCTTGCGGTCTACGAAACAGGCGGCGGAGGTGGCTCGAGAATGTTTCTCCCGCGCAAATGCCGAAAACTCTACGGGAAACGAGAATTATGAGGACTCGCTGGAGAATCTTCGGAAAAGAATAGCCATATTGGAAATGGAGAAGGATACGGTGTTTCAGATGTGGCAAATGTGTTCGAGGAGCGTGGACCTATTGGAGGAGGAGTTAAAATCTGTGGAAAAAGAGGGCAAAACGACGAAATATTACGAGGAACGAATAAACGATGTCAAGGAAACGTACTCAGAGGCCATAAAAGCATTGGAATCCAAGCTGCTAAGAGCCAAGGAGAATTTCACGAAGAATCAAGCATTGTGGGAAGCGAACAGAGAGAAAACGGAAAATTTGACCAGGGAGAGGAACGATCTTGAGAGAGAGTTGTCGTTGTTGCGGAGCGAGAGTCGCGTTCGAGAAGATTCGAACGAACGGTTGATCGGCTCGTTGAAGGGAGAGCTGGAATCGTCCCGTAACGAGCTCGAGAAGGCTCGCGATGAAAAATTGGGCCTCCACGAGAAGCTTCGAGAGGCGCGAAGTTTAGCGACAATGGCGATAGCCAGGGGCGAGGAATCCAAGAGAAAAGTGGCCGAGGCTCTGGAGATTGCGGAAACGGCGATCGCCGAGAAGGAAGCGGCTGTCGCGCGCGAAACTCGAGCGACTGAGGAGAGACTCGGTCTGGAGTCGCGTTTGAACGTGCTCGTTGAGGAGTACACGACTCGTTTGGATCGCGAGCTCACAGCCGCGCGAGAATCCTTCGAGAGAGGCGGCAAAAAGTGCGCTCTCGAGATGAAGGAGTTGAAGCTGGAATTGCGCGAGAAAGTAACGCTTCTGGACAGGCTCGAGCGTGAGAAGAGACTTTTGGAGGAAGAGATGGAGAAAGTGCGACGGGACTCGGAGACGCTTTTGCAAAGATCGAGCGTCAACGTGCTCGAACTGGAGGCAAAGTTGAAGGAGGCGTGCGCACGGGTGGAAACTCACGAGGAGTACCGTCGTGGAAAATACGAGGAAAAAATTCGTCTGGACGAGGAGAGAATAGCAGAGTTGGAGGAGAGATTGGCCGCAGCGAGCGATCGTTTGCGAAGAACACAGCTGTACGGCAACAAAGAGCTCGAGGAGCGCCTCAAGGAGGCGGACGACGGAACGAAGGAAATTCTCGAGCGATACTCGGGCCTGGAGAGGCGATTGACGCGTACGCTGGATGAGAGGGAGAACTTGGCTTGCGAGATGAGAACGTTGCGGACGGATTACGATCGCGAGATCGCCAGGAGGGACAACGAGAAACGTTCGCAGCAAGCCCAAATTCGGGAGCTTCAGGATCACTTGCAGATGGCCAATGAAGCGCTGGAAAAGTCCAACGCGCGTTGCGCCTCTCTGACGAAACGAATTGAGACTTTGCAACAGGATTTCCAAGAGAACGAGCGAAATGTGTGAGTGAGCATGAATTCTCGTACAAAAAAAGCATCGGCAAAGTATTCGAGCACCGCCCCCCCCCCCCCGCCCGCCTTCGAGAAATGTACAGGTATAGCGATGTGTCTGTTAATTTTTTTTTCCTTCTCCGTTCAGAGTCAACTACGGGAACGAGACCCGCGTGAACGAAGAGTTGATGCTGAGGCTGAAAACGCTGCAGGACAAGTTCGACCGGAAAACGAACGAGCTGACTCGGCACGTAGAGACTCATCAGAAACTTTGTCAAAGGTAAAAAATGTGGAGCGACGTATCTTCTCATAACAGGTTCAAGTTTGCATCGAATGTTTGCATCAAGTTTGCATCGAATGCAATGAAAATTAATATTTCTGAATACGTTTTTTTATTTTATTTGGCATATTTTGCCAAGAAAAGTGCCTCAACAATTTTTATTAAGATATTCACTTACGATCTACAATATAAATCGACAACACACAAAAAATGTTCTACGACAGTAATAATAATAAAAATAAAGGGTAAAGCGAGCTTTCGTTGCGTTCCAACGATGCAAACTTCGACACCATCTTCTTTTGGGTATGTAGATTGGGGTTATTTTTTTGCAGGTGGAAAGACGAGGCGAAATCACTCGCGACAAAGTTCCAGCTGCGAACAAAGGAGTTTCGTGAAAAAGTGAGCGTACTGCGCAAAGAGAACGACGAGTTGAACAAAGAATTGCTCGTTTGTAGGCAGCAGCTCGCTCACTGTAGGTCGCAAGTGCTCAATCGGTAAGTATCCGAATAATAAATTCTTCCCAATGTATGCGATGTACTAAGATAAAATAGTGAAAAATAGCGCCGTCTGGCGTATGCTCGTTTGGGTCGCAGCGTTCCGACTACTCACCGGTCTTGAGCCCGAAAAATTGAGCATCTTCGCGAAACGTTGCGAATTCTCGTTCCAGATATGACGAGCAAGCGGTCGGAACGAGATGACGAAGTCACCGACAGGACTCGCCCATTCCGCACCTCCCAAAGGCTGTAAATATTTTCACACATTCCTGTTTAATCGTCGCTAGAAATAAAGTCGAGAGGAGGACGAAAAGAAGAAAATGTCGCGTACGAACCTCCGTCTCTCGGTGGGTGGTGAATATTCTAAGAACTCGAGTCGATGCAAGCGGTAAACAAGCTGGGAAACCAATAGAGCGTTTCCTCCTCCGACTGTTCGTCCAGCCAGGCGAGGCCCATTTTCACCGTGTGTTCCAGAGCTTTCCGAGCTCTGTCTCTCTCCCAGTGTAATTTCTCTTCCATGAGCGAAACCGAGGCGCAACCGGTGCCCGCGAGGCTCGCCTGTTGCAGAACTGCCGTATGATCCATGCTCAATTCACCAGGCACCGATTGCACCAGATGCCTTCCGCCGCCTACAGCCACGACGCTGAAACCGTCGCCAAAGATACGCAATTTCTTGGCAGCTGCGAGTAAATCCTCATTGGTAATCTCCTGATGCTCCTTTCTCTTGCCCCTCGCTTGCACGAGACGTTGGCGCAGCTCGTCCAATGATATCAAACCGCCGGTCTTGTAATTCGTCGCCATGCAAACTTCGACTATCTGCACAGCGAGTTGGTAATAAAATTCTCCGATTCCTAGTACGGACCAAAAACCTTTGCCGGAAGCGAGCGGATCGACGCCTATTGAGGCACACATCTCTGTGAATTGGCGACGAAATTGAGCGTTCTTTCTTATCTCGTTCTTGTATTTGGACGCGAAATCTTCGAGTTTCGTTCGAAAAGTCTCCATCTGCTTGGTCATCAGTTCTAATTGACTTTCCTGTATTTCTGTGCCTTTGTCCTTGTACTTCTCCTGTTCGAGCTTCTGCTTGTGAATTGCCCCGACTCCCGCCTTTCGCCTCATTTTTTCCTTCTGCGATCGACGCCGACTTTACGTAACGACCGATGGACGCTGCTTTTTCCTCAAACGATAGGTACAACTCTGCGTTGAGAGTACGGAATAAGCGGTGCTTTAACAAAGTGTGTAAATAGGAACGAATCTGATGAGTATGAATTTTTTTTTTTTTTTAAGGAACGTGCAACTTCGACGTAACAAATTTCACATAAAAAGACTTTTCTCGCAGATGGTTTATTTTTTTTTTCCCCCACCAAAACGGGGTATCGGTCTCTGTACAATTCTGACCAACGCCGAGCTTAACGATTTTTTCTTCCCTCAAAAATATCATTAATCTCTGGGGTATCCGTCCGTAGGATGCAATTTCAGCTATCTCTCTCGCGTTAATATGTCACGCGGTACTCCGCCTCTAGCCACATAACGCGCGCGAATAACCTTCTTTCTCTATCTTCGACCCCCACCTAGGACGACGACCCCAACAAAATTGTCAACACAGGAAGCTCTTCTTTTCTCCAGGTTTTCTATAACAATGTAATTCGAATTGAAGAAATTCACCTGCTGTTTCGGCGAATAAATCGCAGATGATGTTATGACAAAGTGCCTCGATGACGTCGGGTACAGGGTGAAAAGTTTGCTCGCCGCGTACAGCGACAAAACGATACGACAGCGTGAAAATAGAGTTCCGCGAAGTAACATACACGCGATCGGTGCGCCAATCGGCGGCCGGGGAACCCCTCAGCCTCTGCAGGACCGCAAAAACTCAAAACCTCTATTCGCGCAAACTGTGTATTTGGCAATGTTTTAAAAGATACGTTAAGTAGTGTAGCTTATTTATTAAAAAAGAAATTCTTGAAATATTGTTCGTTGAGATGTCCAAGTTTAGTTTTGGAACGCCCGCAACGACTGCCGGTAGCACGAGTTTCGCCTTCGGTACACCAAAGTACGTAATTTCGAGGTTACATCGCTCTAACCTCTCTTTCATTGTCAATAAAATTGTTCATTCGACGATTTAAAATTTGTTTGCGTCGATTGAATATCGTTACGAACCTCTCGAACGTTACATCACGAAGAAAATATCCCTTGAAATTCGTAAAATTCGTCCCTTTCTCCGATTAACATGCTTTATGTACGAAGCGCGAGGTAATGAGAGAAAAATCATATTTTCAAGGCCAGCTACGTCGTTGAGTATGGGTGGCACGGCTTTTGGCACGCCGACCGCGACCGTCGGTGGTAGCCTTACTTTTGGAATACCGGCACCAGCGACAACCGCGACTTCGGTGCTCAACCTTCGTTTCGGAGGGCCGCCAAACGCGCCTACTCTCGGCCAGTCTTCCAACCTGCAGCTGGGTACGACGGCGGCAGCGACTACGACACCAGGTCTCTTCGGAACTCCGACTGCGTCATCCGCCGCACCCGTCACTGGCCTCACTTTTGGAACACCGTCGACTTCAAGCAGCAACGCGTTTGGCCCGACGACGGGTGCTACTGCTACCGGAGCGTTGAGTTTCAGCGTTCCGACGACGTCCACGCGTTAGTATTTCCCTTATTCAACCTATTTTTGAACGCTCTACGAAATTTTCACCTCGGTTTATAATGTCCAAGTTGGCATCGTTGGGACGCGATGGAAATGAGTTTTTTTTGAGCATGTGAAACGGGCCACCTTTATTTGTACAAAAAATCCTTTGGATAATGAGAGAAATATAGAAATGAAGAATGAAAGAAGGACAAAAAGGTTGCTTTCCAACGAAGCACAAATGATGCAGCATCGCAATCGAGTTTGTTTGAGATTGGAAATAATTTGGGGTCGCGGATATGAAATTTTTCCAGCGTCTCTGTTCGGTACGGGAACGGGTGGTCTGTTTGGAGCAAAACCGGCAACAAGCGCAGCTCCCGTCAACACGGTCGGTGCGAACAAAGGCCTGGGAGGCTTGGACGTTTCGGTGAGCAGTAAAGGCCTCTCCCACGGTAGCAACAGCCCGACGGTAGCCAAGGAGAACCTTATTCCCAACGAGCTCACACAGACCATCGACAGTTTCAAGTAAGCAGCCTCGTACGGAGCGAAAAGAAAAAAACGTGTACGATCGCTAACGTTGAATGTCTCATCAGGGAATTCGTCAAGACCCAAAAGAGCTTCAGCTCGGACATTGCGAGAGGTTCGTCGCGGCCGTTGGATCGTTGCGCCGAGGACACGGCCTCATTGATGGAGATGCTGACGACTCTTGCCGGTTCGGTCCAACGGGATCGTTCTCTTGCCGACAAACTGAAACAGGATACAGCGAAAGCTCTGCAAAACGCCGAAATAGCTCAACGAACGCACGACACGCCACCCGGACTTCAGTACGAGAACACGGCGCCGTTGCATTTTTTCATGGAGCTCGCTGAATCTTTCGAGCACGAGATAATGGTGTTCAGGTCGCAAATCGAAGCGACGGAGAAGCACATACAAACGATGATGGCCCCGAGAGCGCTGACGCCCCAAGGTAAACGCGACAACATGCCCTCTTTGTTCGAGTTATTCATATCCTGCGATACTCTGGTAATCCGTCTCGTCGTTGTTCACAGAATTGTCAGCGGCGATGAGCAAAATTCACGAATCTTTGATCGCGGTTGCTGGAAGATTGCAGGGTGTTCACGCAAAGGTACAGCAGCAGAAGGAACAATATTTGAATTTTCGAAAATACGTCCTCAAGGACAGTAGCAACGTCTTTGAGGATGTGAGCAAGTTTAACGGAAAGACATCGCGGACGAGCATCGGCCGAATCACGAGCGGACCAACACCATTTGGGCCAGGTAATCGCAAGTAACGCTAAATACGAAAAACATTCATCACGTATCGCGCGATTCGTATTTACCTCACGCTCATTGGCGCATTTTTCTCTCTCAGGCAACAAGAGTTTTCTCTCGTCCACCGCGATAAGCACGGGCCGACCTCCGACCTATGGCACACCCAATCCACTAGGTAAATACGGTTGAAAAAAAAACGAAAAAAAAAAACAGTATACCAATAATGGACAGCAAAAAACAGTAAATATTCGGATGACGAGTAGATGCGAATAACCGGGGCACTCGATCACCGTTTCTTTTTTTTTGTCATAAATACCTTGGTAATATTATTCACGATTATACACGATTACGTCAGTACGGCTGTACCATAAAAGTGTCCTACGCTCAGGTCTTGCGTGGATCTAACTTGAGGTAGAGAACACTAACATAAGTAGCAACGCGCGTTAAATCGCATATCCAATTGAAGTACGGATTGTCCGTGTATGGGCAGGAAGGAAAAAAAGAAAAGAAAAAATACGATTCTCGAGCAGCTTTGATTGGTATCTTTTTTCCACCCCCCTAGAATTAGCGTATTGGCTCCACAACGAACATCATACACGAGCATCGTTCGAAACAATGACCAAATTAATGACAAATTAACGAAGAGTATGTTTGATCGGACGTTGTTCGAACGGATGCGCCACTCTTTCCGACCCCAAATCGATCGTGTGTTGCTGCTCTGTGCGAAAATGAACGATTCTCGTAGTGATGCTGTTGTATTTTTCACTTTTCCCTTTGGTTCGTCACCCATCGAACTTGACTTATCTTTTTTGTTCTGTTTGATTTTCCAGGCGAAAAGTAATCGCAGTGTTGTAGCTATATAGAGGTATTGAACAAACGAACAAAAACAAACTAAAGAATTTAGATTTATCTCCTGTGTCGTCCGGCTGTCGTCAAAAAATCCGGGAGCTTGCGGGGAATCGGATACACGTCATCCTCATTTTCGCTCCGTAACGATTGAATTTGCAACTCGAGAGAATGAATGGGAAAACAAACAAACAAACAAAGCAGCCGTGTCGCTAGTACGATTGTCGTGTCGCGTACCAGTTTATCACAATCGACTAAACATGAGTAGCGGATTGTGGGATCGGTTGTCACGTTTGCGAACGAGTTTGCTGCATTCTTTGCTTTCGCATTAGTTTTCGTTAGACCACTTGGCTCATCCGACATTAATCGAGTGCTTTTTCTTGATCTTATCCCGCGGCTAATTGCTCTAACAAATAGATTAACTGTGCGCTTTGAGTGTAACAATAATCGTAAGATCACAGACTAATTTTTCTTCAGCACGAAATTTGCAACTCTCTCTCTCTCTCTCTCTCTCTCTCTCTCTCTCTCTCTCTCTCTCTCTCTCTCTCTCTCTCTCTTCTCCTTTTTTATAATACGATCACGCGACGAACGAGAAGACGAGTGGCAGGAAAAGCACGCTGATTCGCATCGCTCTCGCTTGATCACCCAATCCACGGACAAGTATATATAGATATATATAGGCAAAGAGGAGAAGCAAACGCGTCTCGTACATGTTTATCGATCTTTTTTTGTTTGCAGCCTGGGGCGACTCAACGGCAGTTCCATCGACGACCAATCTAACACTCGGCGCCACCATGAAGCCTCCAACCGCGAGCCTAAATTTCAATCCACCGATTAATCTGACCGCTCCGCTCTCGAGCACCGATTCAAATTCCAGTTTCCAACTTCAGAAGCCACCAATCGGTAACAAACGCGGAAAATACTGACGCAGGCGAACGCCCTGCTAGATCATTCGAATCGCTCGATATTCAGCCAAGAAACGTCTCGCGGCTGTTTCTTTTTTCTTTTCTTTTCGCGCGAAAAGCAAAACTCGTGCGCGCGCGCACATACAAGACGATACGCACAGACGCGCGTCGAGAATGAATTGAAAATAATAAGAATACCTAAAGAAAATGAAGTCCCGTGATTACGCGTACGGTCGGTTGTGAAACGTGTTTGACGCGTGTCACGCAAGTTAGAGATCTTGTTGAACCCCCCCGCCCCCCGCCCCCTCGTTCGCGTGAGTAAGGAGTCAACGATGCAGTCGACTGTACATCGATCGGGATCAAACGCCGCCTAACGATACCAATCATGATGATTATGTAATTGTGAAATAAATCTAATTTTTTGTCATCGTTGTACGGACTTTTGACGCGCTACGTTAATTCTTACGCGCCATGCTTGTTCGTTTATTATACCTTCATTTAACAACGAATATCGTAGCTTTGTTATCGAATACTGTATCGTTTAATAACACTCACGCGTATATCTTAATTAAACTTCGTTAACGTTCGGTAGAAAATTTTGTTTACAATAAAAATGGCTAAAGCATAGAACGACGCTTCAGATCGCGCCCACTTGCAAAATTGGAATCAAAAGTCTAAAGGCGTCCTGGATGTAAGAACTCGCATTGGCCGCCTGTGGAAAAAAAGTCGATCGATCAACGCCGTGTAATTGCCATATGAATATGATTGATTGGAAAAAAATGTACTGTCGTTCGATCGGAAGAAGCGTGATCTCGACACGTACCTCGAGGAAAATCGTTGTAATGTTGACAGTGCTGTCGGGCTTTTCTGTTTTTTTCACACGTTCGTTGAACCAATTGGAGAAGAAATTTGCGGCAATGCCGATTTGTCCGGAAAATATTCGCGTCAGTTGGACGAGAGCGTCGGCCTCGTTCACCGTACTTCGACGCTCTTTTATCAACAAAAGCTCGGCAGTTTTGTGGAATCTTTCGACGGAGAAAGCGGTGAAGCGTGCGAGGGTCGATATCGCTCGTTGGAAAACTTCCCGCTCGTCAATCGTCGATTCGGACGACGAAATTTCCGAAACGTATCTTCTCGTGTCCTTCCAAATCTGGGAAAAAGAAAGAACGTGACTGACGACGGCTGGTTGATATTTTTCGAACATCTCGAGACATATCGAGCGTTTTTTTTTCCCTTTACATCTATAGAGCTCTTATAAAAAATCATTTCCATTGAATCTCACGTCGTTAAGTTTTTCGTAAGTAATTGAAACACCGAGATCCTTGGAAGCGGCTGTCAGCCTTTCGTCCAAACTATCCTCGTTTTTCTTTCTATCGTCCTCGTCTACTACGTCGTTGTCGTCGTCGTCGTCGTCGTCTCCGAGGTCGCATAGTTCCTTGACCTCGTCGAGAGTTTCTTGAATGGAGTCGAGCTCGTCCGAGTCGAGGGTAACGAGTCTCTGTTGTATCTTTATATTGCACTGTTTCGACAACATTTCCAGAGCCTCGAGATGGACGAGGCCCTGATAATCGTCAAAGAGACTCTCGAAGTGAACTTTTCTCGACATTTGCTTCTCTTCGAGGCTTTTCTCCTCAAGTTCAGCCTTTTCCTTGGCTTCTCGCAGCATTTGCGACAAAATCGGTCTGTCACCCTCGTTCGAGAAGAACGCTCTCTTCTTCTTCAGTCCCGGATCACCCTCTTGCAAAACTTGCATAGTTTTCTTGCCAATCGTCTCTAGGGTACCGAGGCCACCGCTAATCACTTTGGTGCCGGTAGTCTCTACGAGTTTCGTGATCGACGATACTCCGGATATAAAATCGGTCAAGCCAAATGATACGGCTTGCGGCTGCTGAGCCTCCTCGTTGTTCCGACTTTTATTTGCGTCTGCAAAAAAAGCATTATACTTGATGAAAAGTGTCCGAAGAGAAGAAAAATACCCAATTAAAGGCTAATTATTGAAAAAAATTTAGTCGCGTAGTCAGTAATTTATTTCAGAAGTTGTCGATTCGTGATAATCGCCGCCGAGGGTCCAAAACGGCGGAAAAACAGGCAAGGGAAACGTAGTATGTTCTTACCGACGAGGTTCGTCGCGTCGGCGGTGTCTCGTACGGCCAGTTCCTCGGGACTGGGCGCCCCCATGGCCTCGTCCAGGAGAGTCAGACCATGCGTGACATGGCTCGTTAGGGTAGACACACCGGCAGCTGCACTGTTTATCAGAGAATTGACCCCCCAGCTTCCCCAGCTGCCCCAGCCAGCGTCGGAGCCTTCTGCGCCGGCGATTTTCTCCATAATGGGGTGTATCCTGTCATCCTCGAGCTCCGAGAGGATCCGCTCATCGTCCAGACCCTCCCAACCGTCGGGTTTGAATATTTCCTTGAACTTCTTCTCCGAAGTTAACTCTTGAGGCATTTTGACACGGTCGACGTCGTTCAGGCCTTTGAGGATCCTGGCGGTCTCTTCTTCGTCGAATTCCCAACATTCCTCTATGACCGGCGGTTCCTTACCCTCGGCCAAGGCCTGTCTCACGATCTCGTCAGGACTGGACGCTTCGACGGGTGGTGGTTTTGGAGCGGAGCTCACCTTGCATCCTAATTTCTTGGCCGCCAGGCCGCTAGCCCCCTTGGGCCCTCTCTGACGCCGGGGTTTCTCAGCCTCGTCCGGCTCTTTCGTTTCGGAGGGAAGCTCAGCGGGCTTCTTAATAGCACCGCTGCGTCCGCGTCGCTCCTGTCCGGAAGTTTGAACGCTCCGATTCTGCGAATTCCAGTTAGTCGCGCTGTTGACGGCTGGCATGCACTCGTTATCGTCGTCCGATTCGGAGCCAATGGTCGAGATCGCCGGACTCTGCCATTGCCGATGGGTGCTCGTTTTCCGCGAGGGGGTATCGACGAGTTCCTCGTCGGCGCTCTCGAAGTCTTCGCTGTCCGAGGTTGCCATCTTATCGTGAAAAAAATTGTTGCGTCAAAAGGTGCTCCTGGACTGGCAATTATCGTCCAACTCGGCCTTTTCACTTTGCTCCGGCAACGCTTTTTCCTCACAAGATCGACGCTACGTCTCGGCAGTCAGAGATACGCTTTTGTTCATCAATCGCGAATGGATTGATCGACAGTTTCTTTGTCACGGAGTGTTATGTCCACGCGACACATTTTTCGAACGTCACACGCTCACGCGTATGAGAGCGAGAGAGAAAGAGAGAAAGAGCGAGAGAGAGGGGGGGGGGGAGAGAGAGAGAGAGAGAGAGAGAGAGAGAGACCGAGAGACAGATAGAGACGGAAATGCGTCACGTGGTGTTGCGGCCGTGATGCGAGACAAGCTGCGTCGCCCGCACTGCGCATGCGTTGTTCACAGCTCGATGTTACGATCGTGAGAAATCGTGAGTGCGCGGCGCGACGATGACGCCCCTGCTTCGTGTTAAATTCGGCGAGATCGTGCGACACGTACAATTGTTATGGAGATGTATTTTGATTGTTCCCCGCGCGGCTGCCGTTCCATTCCTTTTTTCTTACTAAGTCGAAAGGACAGCAGGAGCAATAAACACCAGACGCGAGTGTATTCGCCGCCTTTTGTTGGCGTCTTCGAAAAACAAGAGGTGAACAACGATGACAGGAGAATCGCAGGCTATAACAAGTTGAGGTAGTCCTGTTTTGACATTTTCATTTGTTTTTTTTCTCAATGAAAAGAAAAAATCCTAGGATATATCAAGAGAGCACGTTTTTCAAGATTGTCGTCTGAACCAAGGTACTCAACCTCAAAAGCCGCACTGTAACAATATTAACGTCCACAGCATTTAAGACACGATGAATTACTATACCGTGGAAAAAAAATTAAAAAACAAGTGTCATTGGTAATTTTACAAATGCGACGTTTCGATAAATAGTCAATAAATAATACTCTGAAAAGGGAAGAGAGGAGGATTATTCCTGTAATATTGACTTGGTTTTTGGGAAAAACGAAAAAAATGGTCGTATATATCGAAAGGGCACGTTATTCGAGATAGTAGCCTGGACCAACCGTACGAACAGCATTATAATAATATTAACGTGCATAGCAATGAAGACGATCAATTCCGTGAAAAAAGAAAAGAATAAAGCAAGAACGTGTCATTGGTAAGTTTACGTATGATGTTTCGAAATAGTAAAGTGATACGATGAAAAGGGAAAAGAGGAGCATACCGTGCGCGGGACTGCGACGCGAGAATATTACGACTGTGCGCGGTGCATGGATATCGCTTCGACAGCTGCGCCTAAAATGACGATCTTGTCCTCGGGTTCGGGGCAGTTGTTTATCTTCCAGTTGGAAAAGCCAAATCCGTTTAAATGTCTACCGCGTTACACTGCTGGATGTTTTTTTAAATTATTATTGTTGTTGGGTCGGTCGCCTTGAAACGATTGCTCGACCTGTCGGAGAATTCTGTCGCAACGGCCGCCGCATTATTCGGCTATTTCTAGCGGTAAATAGCTACTTTGCATCGCTCGCGACTTGCTGGATTAACGTAATTGGCGTGGAAGGTCGGCAAGATGCGGGACTCGAGAGGACGACGAGGCAGAGGTGCTAAATACGACTATCGTGTATTTATATGACCCTGACCGTCGGTGCGAATGTGCACAGCGTATCGTTAAACCCCGGTGCTGCATCGGGAAAACAGCGCGCCGCTATGAAAACCCAACATATTATCGGTGCAACCTTTGTGCCTAAATTGAAAAAAAAAAAATCCTCGATCTTTTCCTCATTTTTGCTTGATTTATTTACCATTGACGATAAAATTATCAGAAATAGACAGAAAAAACGCTTGAAATTTTGAAGTATGTAAAAATGTGTAGGCCGGGAAGATTTTTAGGATGAAAACTTGTTGGATAAAAATGCCGAGTTGGCGAAAAAGTACGGCAAATGTCTGTGAAAAGAGCAGATTTGGCGAAAGACGCGAGAAGAGATCCGAATGAAGAATTTCGCCCGCAAATCGCAACGGCCCTGGCGCACCTGCGTATTTCTTCGGGGGTTATTTGGCGCGTACGGTGGCGCCGCCGCGATACGAAGCGCAAAATATGCGAAGCGCTGCGGGAAAGGGCACCGGTTGTTCGGGTGGCTCATTCGCGTGTACCCGGCGCCGTTCGTGCACAGCGGTCAGAGACACGAGTGTCGAGCGTTACGGCGCCGCGTAGAGGAGGTGGGTTGGGAGGGGGGCGGGTGGGCGAGAGAGAAACGACACACCGACGAGACTCGGGTGCAACAAGGATGGAAAAAAATGGCCGAGGAGCGAGAGAGTACGATCGGGTTAGAGAGGTGGTAGTACGGGAGACCGAGTGAGACAGAAACATCTGCAAAGCACACACGGCACGAACTTTCAGGCATGTTCGATCTTCCGACATGTTCGTGTGTCAAAAGTGATCGTTTGTAATCCTGAAACATGCGTGTGCACGGTTAATCTTTCGTTCCTTGACAAAAAAGCCGAGAAAAGAAGAAAAATAACCTCACGAATATCCCGTCTCCTTCGAGCGATAATCTGGAAATCCACAACGGGAGGAAAATCGCGTTAATTGAATCTGCGCTCGCGTGCAGCGTGGATTAGTGTCGAAAAAAGAGAGCCAACGGTGAACGACAGCGAGAGAGACGGGAGAAACGACGAGAGTATGTGTGCATAGTGCGAGCGAGTGGGAGAGAGATCGCGCGGGCGCGCGCGCAACGGAGGAAGAGAGAGAGAAAGAGAGAGAGAGAGAGAACAGAGTGCGCGCGCCGGGGCATGCCGCCGACTGGTAGTTGACTTGACAGTGTCGTACGGGTGGCCGATGGTAACTGGCGGCCAGGGACGCGCAATCAGTGCCAAAGACGTGCACGAGATAGATAAAGAGTCAATAATAAATAAACGTCGGTACTCGAGTGACGAGCCAACGAGTTTCGTATAGTGCAGAATTGACGAGTCGTCGAAAAATGTCCAGGTTTCGTTTCGTGTCTTTTCATACATATATTTGTAGATAAACGTATTTTTGTATACTTTGGAAAAAAGAAGAAGAAAAAACACGCGAAGTCCGTTTGGAAGATGTCGCGAGTGTCGATCTCTGCGATAAATCACGAGGAATATCAGTGAATGTACAAATTTGAAAGAATCGTTGCGAGGAAACTTGTGAGAAAGTCTTCTTTTTTTTCGTAAACGACCTAACTTGTGTAATTTTACGTGTACGCGTGCGATCCTCACGAGAAGGCCGCGAGACGCGTTCGCGAAAGTTTACCACGGACATTCTACCGGTGGGACGGTTGTGAAAGTTTTTTTTTGTATGTTTTGTATTTTTTTTTTACGAAATACGTAAAGCGTCGTCGTCATCGTTTCTCGTGGAAAATAAGGAGACGTTTGTACCGCGGGGCCGCGCTACGAAAGTCGCGCGCGGCCACGAACCGAGAACTTCGCATACCGCGAGATTCTTGACCGCGATCTTATAGATCGCTCCGTTTCTCTCCCTTCGTCTCGCTCACCGCACGGACCACGAACACGCGCGCTTTCCAAAAAGAATACTCGACGGTTGGACGGTTGGCAAACGAAGAAGGAAAAGTCCAATCAAAACAAAAACCAGTGAAAAGTGTCGGAAGAATACTTGCCACGAAAAATTTGTTTTTTTTTCGTCGACGGAAAACAAGAGTGAACGATCGAAACGCAAGATTTTTTTTTTTCGAGTGCCCGCGTACACAGCTGTACGCGCGAGGTGAAGTGATTTTTAAATAAAGTAACGAAGGTGTTGACAGTGTGCGCGGAGGTTTCGTCGAAAGCGGAAAGAAAAAGTGTCGTTCGTGAAGTTTTTCTTGCTTTCTTTTGCCCTTTTTCCACGAAAATGTTTCTTCGAAACGTAAAATTCGTTTGCGACGGGTTTTCAAGTGTTTAACGAGAAAGAGAGAGAGAGGGAGAGAGAGAGAGAGAGAGAGAGAGAGTTGTGGGGTTTCGACGGCGGTACGCGGTGCTCCGTTGCTCGAGTGCTCGTCTGCGCGTTCTCCCTCTCTTTCTCGTGCGCGCTCTTCTCACGGCCTCTCTTTCTCTCTTTCTCTACGTCCCCGGCAATGGTTAACGGTGGAATTCCGCTCTAGAGGAATCCGAAGGCGGGGACACTGACGTCACTCCGCTCATGATAATGAGGTATTCATGATGGCGGAGAGTTTGCTCCGGCGAGTGTTGAAGCTATCCACTCTCCCTCCCTCTCTCTGTTATCTCTCCGCGGTCTTTTCATCCTCTTCCTCGCTTTATTATACCCCTTCCTCTCTATCATCGACGCATTTTTTCTCTTTGCCCGCTCTATCTCCCTATTCTTATTTTACGTGACCTCCCCTCTCCTGCCTCGCGCGATGTACGCACAGTTTCTCTCTTACTTTCAATCTTACGCGCGCCCACTTACTCATTTTCATTAGTTTTCTCGCCGCTTGGTTGTTTTTGTCGCAGAATGCTTCTACTCGTCCGTCCTTCGCGTTGCTCTCTACCACACATACACACGCGTGATATTTATGCGCGTAACGCTTGCCCTCGGCTAAGAGGGAATTCGAGCCGCCTCGATAGACTCCCTTTTACGCGCGCACCCCGTTCTCCTCTCCGTACGCTTTTTAACGTTTTTCTTGTCCCCTCCGCCTGTCCCGCGTCCTCCATACTCGGAAAGTAATTACGAAGAAAATGATATACAACTGGGCCCTTCATAGCTGTTTTTTCTCTCTCTTTTTGTTTATGTCGGTGACGGCCGGCGGATGAATTTAGAGCGCAGTGAAATATGCCAAGGAGACGGAATGGGGAGATACCGCTTCCGGAAGGGTGGGACGTCGCCCAGGACTTTGACGGGAAGGTTTACTTTATCGATCACAATACGCGAAAGACAACGTGGATCGATCCGCGAGACCGGTGAGTCTCGGGCTTTATGTTTTTTTTTTACTTTTTCCACTAAAGATGAAAAAATTCGTCCTTTCTTTCCGTTTACGCAAGTTCGATAGAAAAATCGTACGGAAACATTGGTTTGAGTACGAAAAAGAAAAACAAAAAAGGAATCAACGCGAGGTTATAATTTCCGAATGATCTGTTGTGACAAATGAAAGATTTTTTTTTGTATCGATGGAAGGAGCGTCCGAAAAATTGTCGGCCCGAGGTGTACCAGCGAGCGGATAGGATAACGAATGACCATATATCGATCATCGGGACGATATATCGGGAGGCTTGATTGCGTAACCGAGGTAGGATCGTACTCGAAAAATAGCGGCGATCGCTTTGCTTCTTTTTTTTTATACACCTCTTGTATTCGTGGAATAAACGAGTCGCGTCGTTGAAATTGAGAAACTTGACGAGTTTGGCATTGGAACGCGGAGAAAAAAGGCGCCAGAGAGGCCGGGGGAGTGCGTGAAAACGTCTAGTCAGCAATGATGTGCCTCACAATTGACAATCTTCCGTGTCCGAAAGGTGCGCTCGAGGATTATCGTCGAAGTCTGATATACTCGATCCATATTCTTACGACAGCGGGAGAGACCGAGAGATGACGCGTCGCCAAAGTATTCTCTTCCATCTACGTAGGAAGAAAAAAGATGGAAGAAACATATCGTCGTAATACACGACGTGTGTGTGAGAGAGTGTGTGTGTGTGTGTGTGTGTGTGTGTGTGTGTGTGTGTGTGTGTGTGTGTGTGTGTGTGTGTTGCGGGAAGGAAAAAGAAGACCGGTAGCATCTTTCTCGACTTACGGCGCGAGAGGGAGGGAGGGACTCTCGGGGCCCCCGGTTCGATCTTCGGCCACCAGAGTGCGTATCGCGTTTTCCCGTGTGGAAGATCATCGATACGTGTATGGAGAGCGTGTATACGCGCGCGCCACTAGCTATACTCGCTCTTCACTCTCCGGGCATGCGTCTTTTTTTGTAGTTTTTTTTTGTTTCGTGCAAATTCGCGCGCGAGCGCGGAGTTTCTCGAGCGAAGGAGCGCGAATAGTGGGGTTTGTGTACGTACGTAGGTACACAGGCGGAGGCGCGCGCGCACACTCGTGATTCGCCGCGCCCGCATTCCAGGCGCCAGGGCCGTCCCTCCGAGTCCCACGAGCCCGGGGGCTTTTCAGCGCTCAACGCGATAGAAGCGTAGACGCGAGAATAAAAGGCTCGAGAGGTATCCTCGGCCGTTCACCGGACTTGTCTCGCGCTGGAAGGAAGAGATGGCGGCGGTGAAGCAGGGGCTATATTACGGGGCCCCCAACGGTGCATCGTTCTACCCCCGCTTCGCTCGCGTATCTTCCCCTCTTTCGCATAATCGTCGCGACTCTTTCGCGACACGACTGTTGTTGCACACGCTCGCAGCCGGGGCCACCAAACTCTAATAATATCATCTGGATCGAATCGAATTTTGCGTAGACCGCGGCGAACACGCGCCGATAATTCTTTGAAATATCTCTCGTTCCCCAGTGCCGCCGTTCCTTTCTCTTCGATGCTTTCTTCCGTCGTTTCTCGTTATACGCGCGTTGCATTCCTACCACGCTCTCCGTACGTCGTCTATTTTCTTCCGGTCGATCGCGCGGCATTTTTTTGTTTGTTCTCTTCCCGTCTAGAATTTTTCGTCCCAGATTTTGCCCCCGACATCCCGATGACTTTGAGAGTACAACGAAACTTTCTCGATTCCACTAAAACTCGAAATTCTCCTCAATTGTTCGGATCAAGTGAAACATCGATGATACTCGATTGGCTATTTCGAAATTTGACCAATTCAAAGTACGAACGGTGCAATACGTGCAAGCGCGATTTAGCGCGGGTTCGAATTTTTCTTTTCTTCACACTTAACGTTTCCGTCAATAACGAAGAATGCTTTGTAAATCGATTATACGATTAGTTCATTTTAATTTGATACTTAATGTTTGAAGAAGAAAATATTGGCGCGTTTTACTCGCGTGATTACACCTGCAGGTTGACCGAAAAAAACCCTCGTAGTTTTTAATAACCCTGTACACGCGACGAGAAAATTTTATCGTGTTTAAGGTTGCTGCACTGTTGGAATGTGCCGAAAATTCTTCTTTATTTTTCATTGCTATCTCATCTCGGGTTTTGCACTTTTCGGCGATGGATCCCGAATGAGGATCGTGAAAAATATTTCAGTCATATTTGTGCCCTAGGCGTGGGGAAAAAATTATTTTGGTGCACTCCAACGATGCAAACTTTTGAGCTTCGATTAACGATTTAGCTTGCTTCGAAGCTCGCAAAAATTCGTTTGCGCGATCTCAATAATTGCATCGTGTAATGCGGATTATTGTTTACCGCGGGAAATGGCCTATTACATATACGTACGTATGTAGATGAGTCGCGCATGCCGATGAGAGTCCTCGGTCGTGTTTGATCCGCAGCGATATCGCGACGCACCCCGGGATGTCTCGGATAATCGCAATGTGCCTGGGACGAACGGTAGGCGCGGCGAATCTCCATTTATATATACACAAACAATACGTATAGTACGCATATACGAGCTCGAGGTGGTCCGTGTGTGTGTGTTATCTTGTGAAACGAGGGTCAGCACGTGGCGGCAGCCGGCATTCCTCGCCACTCGGCGACGACGCGACGTGGCTTCTGTTCCATTTATCTCGAGTATACGCACCAGCCTGCTCTCCTACCTCCCCCCCTCTTTCTTTCTGCGCCTCCGCGTTTATGCGCGCACACGCACTTATCTCGGACTAGACACGCGAGTGATAATTATGCACCATGTTTTCACAGGAACGGAGCGACTCGTGAAAAATTCACGCGCTTTTTAAGTTTGCATCGTTGGATTACAAGAAAAATGCCCATTTCTCAATACTTTTGTTTCTTTTGGCAGATTTTGTCAACAAAAATGTCTCAACCATTTTTCAAGACACTTATTTAGTCATCTACGATATAAATGTTAAAAAAAAAAACTAAACTTTTAGTCCGGTCAAATGGCAATAACCAAAGTTGAAGCCAATCAAATTTCCTATCTGATTATTCATTACCATTTTTACGATAAACTTGATAAACAACGAATTAACTGAACATAAAAAAAAACGTTCACCCCTAAATTGAGTATAAGTCCGAAAATATTGATCCTAGGGTAAAAATGGTAATAACCAAAGTTGAAGGAAAAAAAATTCCTACGCGATTATCTCCTACCATTCTTTACAGTAAACTCGATAATAAACGAGATAATTAACAAAAAAACGTTTTTTACCCCTATTAGCAGTCTAACTCTATAAATATCGATCCTAGGATAAAAACTATAATCAGCAAACTTGTGGGGAATTACGTTTCCCACAACTTTGGATTGAATCATTTTCATTCCAAGGTTGAAATTAAGCGAGTTATTCGAGAAACAAAAAATCCCTCTTTAAATCAAGATGGCGGCGAACGCACTGGGGGATTTTCCCGAAAATCGAGATTTACACTACCAAGCCCCCCGCCTCCTCCCCCAAGTATAAAAAAAGAAAATCGCACCCCCGAATTAATTCCAGGGGATATTCTATCTCGACTGGACTATTTGTGCAAACTCGTGTTCGGTCGTATTAACACCAAAAGACACGTGTATTTCTTCGGTTGCCGAGGAAACGGCAGAACGAAGAGAGAGGCTTTTCGCCAGGGTGGAGAAATCCCGGCCCGAGGCGCGATCCCTATCGTTGCTTCGCTGTAGAGAAAGAGAGAGAGAGAGAGAGAGACGACATTGGCGATCGCGTGAGAATCAGCGGAGAGTGTCGAGTTTGTCACGTATGCGAGGGGGCCCCGCGCACGGTGCCGTCTGTTTCTCTCGCTCGCTTTTTCTCACTCTATTTTAAACACGTCCTCGGTGTCCCTTACGTAGAGAAACGTTGCACAGCGACACTGTATAATATATCGAGAGCCCAGTCACGCCAAAGACGACATTCGACGATGGAGAAAGTTTGTCTACTCAATGTTCCCGAGTTTCAGCCCCCTAAGAGCACTGTGGCGAAAAATCTACGAAAGGCTAATAAGGAATGCGCGCGCGCGCGCGGTATGTTTGCAGAAGAGTAAAAGTATACAGAGAAAAAAGAAAATCTTTGTAAAGTCGTAGTACGGAGGTGGTTAGATATATATATATATATATTTCACAGTGCACCAGGAATGACCGCCCTCTGGCACACACAATCCACCACGTCCACAAGTGCGTGGCTCGACCCAAACCCACCGAAGAGCAAAGAGACGCGCGCCGATTACATTATAAAATAATCGAAAAAACTATGACATAAATCGAAATGAAAATGAATATTCGGCAAAATAAAAAGTAACGTAAAATGAATAAAGATAAATATTGTGTAAAATATAGAGTAATTCTATTCTAATAGAGAGAGGGAATTCGCGGTGGTAGGATTAGCAAAAAGAGAGAACAGTAGACTGCGGCAAATAGTTTGAAAATCAGCAGTTATTCGGGCGTCACGAGAGGACCTGTATTTTTTTCTGCCATCAGACACACAACGACTGGTATATATAAAAGTAACTTCGTAAACATGCGAGTGGGCTATAAAAAGCGCAGGGCGTTGTACGATGAGAAATACAGAATAAAGAGTAAAATAAATCAAATAAAAATAAAATGTAACATGAATCTAAATTTAAATAAAGATTAAAAAAAAATGCTACGCTTCGATATGGAGAGTCACGCGGTAAATTTTCAACGAAACTTTCGAAAAGTTCTCTCGTGGCTCGTATTATAGACGATTTTCGTATTAACATTTTTAACTGTACCACCACAGTTGGAAAAAAAAGTCGACGGAACTCCCTAAATTTCGAGGTAGAACACGAGGCTAGGAATTATATTCAAATTTATTATTATCGTTGAGTCTGTTGCGCAAAGGGCAAAGCCGTTTACCTTGCGACGATTTATTGACTGTCCTCCCGATCTTTGATTACTCCGCGACGCAAGCGCTTACCAGAAACGAGCCAACTATTTTTTTTCCCTTTCAAAATATGATCTCCGTATAAAAAAGTTCGGTTACCCTTCAAATATCGAGACGACGTCGAGCAGATGTTCGTGTCGGCTCGCTCCATTATTCGAATATATATTGAAATTTGCTTTTCGCCACTTCACGGGCCGGCGCAGAATCGAGCGCGTCGTCGGAGAAATTACATCAGAGCCTCGAAATATCTCACGTCGATACTTTGCGTAGCGCGACTGTTATTTTTTTTTCTTTTCCTTTTTTTTTTTTCTTTCTTTCTATTTATTCTTCGTTTCGTCTCGAGAGTCCCGCGCGTTGCGTCATTACCACGCGGAGGACCGCAGGTAGGCTCCTCTGACATTTGCATTCGTAGAAACGTGATCTCACTTCCTGGAAGCGCGCGATTGCCCCATTCAGCGAACCACCAGCTTTCGTATATAGTAACGCACTGCTCCTCTATACGTATATACATATATTGTATTTGTACAGTAGTACTCGCAGCAGTAGTCGGGCGTGTTAAAAATAGTTCAAAAGGTATGTAAGAATACCGTGCGCGCGAGCTCAAACGTATCGTCGGGGATCACCTTGGTCCTTTTTTTTGCCGGACTCTTGTCTCTCACGATTCTCTTTGTTCGCTTGCTCCAGCGTTACATCTCATTTTCTCCCGCCTCCCTTCTCTTTGCTCGAGTAGTGCGTAAATCTCCGTACCCTCCTACCACTATTTTCCATTGCGCAGGTATATATAAATGCGTATTTTTCTATTCCCCCCTCCCCTCGCGCACACATTTTGCCATATAATATGAATGGTGGGTTGTAGTTGCTGTTATCCGAATAATAATAATAATAGTCAAAGTATTACTTGAAAAATGAATAATACATTGGTTATTGAAATAATACATTTTTCTTAATAAAACAATAAGGATAATAATAATGATGAAAATAATAACAACAAATGACGAATGAATAACAACTAGTACGGTATTACGTTGAAAACTATATAAACGCCATTTATAAAAGTAACCGACCCAGTGACTAAACTGAATTTAATACGGGTCAAAATTCGCCATAGTTTTTGTTTTCTTCGTTTTCATTGCCTGGCGGGTTTTTCGTTCGTGTTGTTGGATTTGAAGATTTGAGATATGAACTGAAAAATAACAATACTGATGGGCAAAACTGAAATAAATCATAAAGTAACAATAATAAATAATATTAAATAATACACGACAATGAGGAGAATTAAAAAAATAAAAACTTGACCCTCTTCGACGGATTCGTTAGTTATTTTTAGCTATATTATTTATTTAATTTACGATTTGCCATTTGTAATGCATTATTTGTTATTCGAGACTTATTATTTATTGATGACCATTCGTGTCTTACCGCGGGGGATCTTTTAGGGTAAAAAAGGTCAGGTGGCTATGTATAGTGATACGCGCCGGGACTAATCTCGCGCGGAAGAATTTCAACGGCCACCAATACCCGAAGGCTGTGCCAATGCCACGGGTCAGATTTTTTTTTTCCCCTCGAGTCAGTCCCTCTCTCTCTCTCCCTCTCTCCGCCTCCTGGTCCCTCGTTGTATAAACGGCGGAGTGAGAGGGTCGCTCGAGGAATGCAGCAGTCGCATTCCTCGTGCACCCTTGACCCTTGTGCCCCCTGCGCCCCGCGCCAGCTTCTCGTACTTCTCGGCAATGAGCTCGAATATCCTGAATACGTGGAAAGGTGTCCCGAAGCGATTTGCGAGGAATATCGCGCTCGAGTCGTTGAGATAAAAAGAGAGGGGAAGAAAAATACTAATAATAGATCCGGCCGCCAGATGGTGGCCGGGAACTGGGACCAGAGAGGGTTGGGGAGAGTTGCAGAAGCGGATGGACCGGCTCTGCTGGCCTGGTCGAACCCGAATGCACACTCTCCGTCTCTCGCAGCATCCGATGAAAGACGGGAATCTCGAGAAACCGCGAGAGCGCACCGAGGGCTTCGCTCGCTGAGGACGTTCTTCTCTCTTATTCCGCGTAGCCACACGTATATAGCCTGCACGTATTTTTATACGTGTGTGTGTGTGTGTGCACGCGCGCGGGGAAGATAAGGGAGGAGAGAGAGGGACGGAGAGCGCTTTGCCGCATGTGCGTAACCGGTATACGGTATAATGTATGTAACCGGCCTCGCCGCCTCCTGTGTACGCGCAACGCTGCAAAGTCGTGTGTGTGTGTGCCTAAAAATAGAGCGCCCCCTCCCCGCGCTCCCCCTCGCCGCTGACTCTTAAGTGCATTCTCCGATTCGCGAGCCATAGGGTGGCCCTTCGGAACGCGATTATTCGTACATACCGAATTCTCGCTTTCCGTCCCTTCCACTTGCTGGCTGTTTTCCTCGTCGCCCCCTCCGGCGATGCTCGCCGAGCCAGAGGCGCGCGTATCCCTATTCGATCGAGTTACTCGCGAGCTTCGTATTGTAGCGTCGAGTCGAAACGTCTCTTCCAAGTATGCGAATGTTGATGTCGGAAAAAAAAACAAGCTTTCCAAACTCTCGGTGTCTGCAGTTGGTAAACATTTTCGAACCGTCGTTGTCCCCCTGCTTTGCCACTGAATGTCCTATGCACATATAATATGGTAAATTCAGTTGAAATATCAATGACGTTTTTGCCAGGACTCTCAGATGAATGTGCATTCTTGTCGCGGCGAGAGAATCTTTTCTTATAAATTTCATAAATAACAAATTCCAGATACAGAAATTAATTTTGGATAATGTGAGAATATGGAAAAACGTGGCAATTATTCGAAGGATGCATTCCAAAAAAACATTCTGAAATTTATATAACATTTCACAGTGGAATTCTTTTGCCAACCGTTTTTATTAAAATGTCGTTACTGTTTGAACGTTTTAAAATGTCCTTTTCTTCAATCATTTTTACATCTGATTGTTGATTTATTTATAAATTTTCGTTGGGTTTGAATTCTGCGTTTACGTACACGATTAATTTCTACATTTAAAAATAATGTTTCGCCTTTATTTCTGAGGAAGGCAGTTTTGTTCGAAAATTCATTGAAAAAATAATCGGATGTTAAAATCATTAAAGAAACAACTTGAAACTAATACAATACGTATCGAATAGTTCGAAAAAGCGTTACATCGTGCAAAAGTCGTTGTGCGAATTTTTGAATTTGCTTCGAGAAAATGAATCTCTACGCACGAAAAATGCTTGTGAATAGAGCGCGAGGAGTGGAGAGAAAGGCCCGAGAGCCTGCGCGGTGTTTCGGGGCGTTTCGCGGTCGCTCCTGCTCGCCATCTGTGTTTAGGAAAAATCCGTCGCATACCAAACCGTGTGCCGGCCGAAAAACGCGACGACGAGACCTACCGGCAGTGTTTACGGGCCGAGTGTGGAATTCTTAGCCCCCGCGAAGTTTTTTGCTCGATTACGAGTCCGTCCCTCGTTCGCCGTGCGGTAGACCCGAGTCAAACCGGACAAATTCCAATTCTATATCTGTATTTTTTATAGACGTTTGAATATACGTACGTTCATTTGTTGCTCAATGGTGCCTCGATGATGCAACGGATCGGGATAAAATATTTCGTGTACGTAGGCTCATAGTGACTACGTGTGTGTTCACTTAGGCCTGAGGAATGGAATCACATTTTACGTTGATTAAAAATATTCGCGTACAAAGTTCGTTGATTCGTTTTTATTTTGACATCTAGAAAATTAGTTGATGAATTTTTATTTTAACATAAAAAAAATGTGTCAATTGAGGACAAATGGCGCTTTCGAGACCTTCATCGTCGTTATACCTGCACGTTAGGTCTCGCGTTGATTTATAAAATCCATCGATTTATAAAACAATCTTGAAAAAAAAAATACATATATATATATATATTAAAAACCAAGAGGAAAAAAACTCGTAGGAAGAAGTGCAATGTTTTTTACTCGGCGTGAGCCTTGCCAGTACAGAATCGATTGAGAAAAAAAAAAGGAATGTGGTATATCGATAACAAGTCAACGTGTTTTTTTTTCTACATTCACAACGAGCATTATATTCGAGTGAGTCACACGACGAATTTTTATCGCGCTTGAGAAATCGTCAGGACGCTCGGTTTATGTGAGTCGGAGATTCGAGTGAGACAAAAAAACAAACTGAATGCGCACAGGTTCCTCGTGCGCATCTGAAAATCGTTCTCGAACGGGACTCTCTCGGAGGGGTCGGGAGACTGACGAGGCGAGAGACAAAGTTTTTCTTTTCGTTTCTCCGAAATCTCCTATCGCTCGTATCGAAAAAAAAAAAGAAAAAAAAGAGCTACGAGTCCGTGTCTCAGAATGACGCGTTTTATCGTCAACATTTTTGTGTGCTTTTCGAGGAAGAAGCCAATGAGAGAGGGGGGTGGGAGGAACTAGAAAAAAAATCGTAAAGTTCTTTGCATAGGATTTTTTCGCGAACGTCGGACGAGGCACACGTGCGTGTTGCATCGTTGCAGCTCTGTTCGGGTGATTAAATCGCCAAAAGGGCCCTGACACGAATCTCCTCGACAAAACTGACGCGACTCGAGCCTTGTGCCTTGACGGAGGAATGTTTCCAAACTTGGAAATTCGAGACATTCTCTTGGTCTGACGCTTGCAATACTCGTCACACACACGGAAACACACACGCACACGTACAATATGCGTACTTCATTGAAATATGCAACATTTGAATCTTTACACACACATGTACAGGGTGTCCCAAATGTCACACAACAATATGCACAAGCCGCAAACGTTGAATAGTGTTGCGTGACATTTGGGACACCTTGTATATATTACAGAGGTACAAAGAATAGAGCACAATATTTTCTTTTTTCGTTTCACTATCGCATTATGGCGTTACAATGGATATTTTTACATATCGAGCTCAGTTGATTTTTTTTCCACACACATATATGGCTTTTACGGCCACAATTAGGTTCCAAATAACAAAAATTTTGTAGAAAATCTTCGACAATTTTTCAAATTACAAATCAATATAACAATGGCAATTGTTATCATTATAATTATTATTTAATAATGAAAACAACAATAAATAAGTCCAGTAAAGTATAAGGCTTTTTGATCGCGTTTTTTGCCTGAGTGACAGCTTCCCGAGGTTGTGTCGTTGCCCACGAGTGCCACCCAGCATTATAGTTTCGGTTAAAAGAAAAACGAATAATAATATCATTAATAAAAGTAAGTCTCGTTAATATCCTTTTTATTCGGACAATTTTCTTGTGAGTTTGAGAACATTGTAATTCAACCGTGAATTCTATAATTGCAATAATAATAATGACGATAAAACAATAAAAAATTGAGACAATGATAGGGCAATAGCAAATGGGTAAAATTGAGAAACGGTGTTTCGTACGCCCATAGACGAAACGTAACGACAATCATAATAGTCGGGAGCTAAAAATAGTGAAACTTTTGTCTTTTGTTAGCGGGGGGGGGGGGGGGGGGGGGGCTATAAGCGAGAGACACGTTCGAGCGAGATACAGTGTCTCTTCGTGTTGGAAATATTGTGACGGAACGGTTCGCGCTACGGTCGTGCGCGGGTGAGGGGGTCTCTTGCTCAGCGCGCGTACTCAATGACGCAAATATTAAAAGGCGATCCGAGTAGGAGGGCTTACGTGCCCGATGATGGACGAATACGAAGAAATTTGAACGTGTCTCGGGAATCCGTCTTGCCATTGTACGCGCGCGCACACTAACGAGCTATGTGTGTGTAGGAGAATGTGGCAATTTGGCATACGACAAAAGTATTCTGTATGTAGAATAATGAGCGTCGCGCTCCTGTCTCTGCATACGCGAAATGGCTACTTGTGTACACGCGAGCGAAAAGTTATAACAAAACGGGCGGGCGCGCTCGTATAGTTGATAGTTTGCCCTTGGGGCAGAGCCAGGTAGCGGGACGCCTCGCGAGGGGATTTCTCTCCTAACCTCTATCCGTGAAGCGAATATGTATATCTACATATATGTATACACGTGGGCGACGAATAACGCAGCAACGACAACAAAAATATCAATAAAATGGGAAATAAATATTTATTTCCAAATTAGACCAAATAAGACGAAAAATGGTCGTTTTTTAAAACATTATCTTCGAAAAGTTTGCAGTCGAATGTTCGCGCGAGCCTAGTAAAAGATGGGAAAACATCGATCGAAATATCCCAACCGCGAAATTCGCCATACGACGGTGTATTTGTCGCGGTACCTGCAGCGTGTTTGTCGTCAAAGCCGAATACACCTGTGACTCGCGCAATACCACTGTACCCCCTCGTACAGAGGCATACTCGCGTGCATTTCTATACGCACGTATGTGTATATATTTGTGAACGGTGAATGTTTAGGATTTGACTTTACTACGTATATCCCCCCGGGGCAAACCTGCCAGACCCGTCTCTCTCTCGTTTTCCCGTCACTGCTTGGCGGTCTCTCTCTCTCTCTCTCTCTCTCCCCCCCCTCTCGCTCTCTATCGCCGCATTTGCGATCTTTCGCGTGCCCGTGCGATATAGTACACGCGGCGCCTACACAATAAATGCTTCTTGGTGCCGCGACACGCCCACGCTCCACCGTCACACATCGCTCGCCGCCGTCTTCAATGCGCAACGCTCGTTTACCATTCTACGTATACGCACATTCACGTATCTGTATAATCGTCCCTACATGCTTTCTTATGGGACATTTTATACTTCGTCGTATAATATGGCTAATCAAATATAGTCATGCTATTATGTATGTGTGTCAATGATCATAATGATAGTGAACTTTGCACCACTGCAACGCAACGAGAATTCGTTTTTCTCAATTGCCGAAACATTTGTTGTCGAATTTTAGTTCCGTAAATCACTCCAACGTTTCTCAGGTTTCTTATTGGAAATCTACACCGTGACAATATTAATACGAAATTGTATATATATATATATATATATCTATTATGGTGCGTGTGGGTGCATGTGTGGATGTACATGGTGATTGACAACTATTCGGGCATCCGAGGTAAGTTTTCTCTTGATATCGTAGCCTAAACGCCATACTTTTCGAGTAACCCTACTCATTAGCATTTCGAGCGAAAATAGTAAGAAAAAAAATCGCACAGGAAAATTCTTATAAAATTCCAGGCGATTCGGTAAAAACTTAAGCAACTTTTTACGCATCTAAGATTTCTTCTCAAACCCTATAGTTCTTGAGTTAGGTTGTATTTTCCAAAATTTGTCTTTTTTTTTGCCAAAAATCAAAGAACATGGCAAAAAAATCGTACGGAACAATAGAAACAAAAATGAAGCTTTTGTTATCCCTCTCGAGTTTAACGTGGTTTAAAACGACAACATTTTTTTCCATAAGATTTGCTCCCGATTCTCGATGCTCGAAAGACTCCCAATAATATTACTATCGATCGATAAGCCTCCCAATAATATTACTATCGATATTGTAAATATAAGAATACTTGTATCGTGGCTACACGATACGCGTGACGAAATTGACGATTCGGACTTGAAAAAGCCCGAAGAGACGCGGGCGTGTATAGGATAGTGGGGGGCGTCGCGGTTCAGCGTTATCATCGGTGTTTGCCGCGAAAGGCTTTGCCAAAATCGCGCGCGTTCCTGCTGCCATCACAATCGTGGAATTTTAGGGTCACAAGTGTTTGATCTCTATGAGAGACGTCAAACGTAAACACCGCGCGAACGCGCGACAAGGATACCCCGTGTACGCGTTGAATATGGGGTAAACGGAGTCTTTGGTAAGATCGACCAAGTAACCAAGTTCGCTCGGATGAACGAGCAAAACAAACGAGAGTCCGAACGACTAAAAAATATCACTCTATTTTCCTCGGATATTTCAGCCGCCAATGCGTACGTTATTTGTTTTTCTTTTCGTGTTCACTCTTCGAACGATATTTCATCATAATCAAAGTTTTTTTAAATTCAAAACTTCGACAAATAAAAAACTGAATTTCGTGAAATTCGTCAAACGCACGGTTTTTTCTCTACTTCGAAATTACGGATGATTGGAAAAATGGAGACGGCATCGATGCGGGTGCGCGAGGACACGCGAATTCCTCGCCTCGCCGTGGCCTCAAATTGTTAGAGGTGAGGAGAAAGAGAGGGAGAGCGAGAGAGAGAGAGAGAGCGCACGAGTAAAAATAATGGAAAGGCCCCTCTCGACCTTGGGGGCGTCTCTCGTACCGTGTGGCGAGTATCATACACGACCAAACTTGTCCGGAATACAAAATTCGCAATATCCTTTTCGACTCTCTCTCTCTCTCTCTCTCTCTCTTTCCGTCGGTATTTTCGTCCCTGTGCGAAATGGGTCGAAGTTGCGTTAGGCAAGAAAAAAGCGTACTATAAACGTGCATAAAAATCGAGCGTCGCGAAGCCTCCTCTTCGTCGACGAGGATCGGAATTTGCCCTAGGAATTTCGAGAACGCGAACCACAACGGAAATACATCGTAAAGTCGAAAATGGAAATGAGCTAAGAGCGAAATTGACTCGAGTATTTGAATGATAATAAAATTTTTTTTAAAATGACAAAAAATGTGACTGTAAGAAAAATTAAATCACCTTTCGATTGAAGAGCAAGAAAAGATGTATAGAATTGCGAGTGGCGGGTAGGAGAAGAAGCGCGTGGGACGTTGAGTAAATTGTCGAGCGATCTTGTGGAATGCGGTGAGGTTGAGGGTCTTACGTAAAATCGGAACCGAGCCGTGCCCGCAATTACGCAATGAGCGTGCTAACCCCTTGCGGCGCGCTAAGCCTGCACTTTGTTCGCGACACGGCAAACTAATAGCACACGAGGTGGAGAGAAATAGTACGCGATGGGGGAAAAAGTAAACGCCGCGTCTGTAACTCTTGATGTATCGAAGAATTGTTGACCCTCTCGTTGGCGTATGCAGCAGTTTATCAGTGATGGAGTTGCCGAGAGGGACATTTTTGAAATTTTCGTCCGTCTGTTTGTCCGTTTGTACGTGCACGCGTCACGCAAAAACTACTCAAGGAATTTGATCTAAACTTGGCACGGATACAGCTTTCAGCCTGAACCAACACACGCACACACACACACACACACACAGGAGCTTTGAATTCCGACCCGTTGCGAAATTTTAGCTCAACATGCACTTCTCAACGTTTTATCGAGGCGTCTTATTATACGGTACAATAATTCGACAATAGATGGCGCTGTGCTTCCGTTTTGTGCTGGCACTTGGATTCTTTCGCGACTGATTGAGCTGCTATTGTACGTTCGCGTCGAGCATAGAATATCGAAGACGGCGATTTTTCTTGTCAACTTCGTGACAATTAATTGCTCAATGTCAGTCAGTTGAATCCGAAGTCTTCCGCAGCAGACGACGTTCAAGTTTGCATCGTTGGAATGCAAGGAAAATGATTTTTTTTGTATTTCACAAAATTCCTCTGGCAGATTAGAGTTTCGACAATCGTGCAAATATTTTTTAGGATTCTTATTCAGCGATCTACAACAATCTGGCAAAGTGCACCAACGCATAAAAGTTTCGATACACCAGTCGATATTTCTTGCCGCACTCAAAGTTACATGGTTTTATGGGGGGAAAAAAAACGTAACCAAATTTACCAAACGACGTTTTGAAGGGAACAAATTCAGCTTTGTTTTGCTTTTTTGAAATATTTTTTATGATTTTTTTTTTGACCCGGTACGTGTCTGTTTTTCCGGGTTTTTCGACCGTCGTTAATTCGGCGCATGACTTATGGAAACATTTTTTTGTCATGTTTATTCGTGATAAACTTGAACGGAGTAGCAGGAGCACCATTTTCGTTTTTGTTTTAAGTTATTTCATTTTTAGCGAATTTTTTTTTTGGAAAATCCAACGTAATTTAATAACTATCGGGTTCAAGAGGAAATGTCAGAGATATAAAAAGTTGCGTAAGTTTATATACTGGATCGCCTAGAATTTTTCCAAAATTGTTCTCTGAGATTTTTTTTTTTTAACTATTTTCGCTCAAAACTCCGATGAGTTGGATTGCTTGACTCAAAAAGTATGACGTTTATAACGAGATATCAGGAAGAGAAACTTTTTTTTATCCTTTAATTTTTAATTTGCTTGAATTTTTTCAGAAATTTTATCGGCAATTTGTTTGGCCGAACCTCGAAGAATCGTCCGCACGAGTGATTGGCGTATCTCAAAAACTATTGACTTTTTGAGAGACGAAATATCATGAGCGGAATATGTTGCCATGTTTCGTTTTGAATACGTTTGTTGTAAAAGCTAGTTCCAACGAAATGAATCGGTTAAAACCTTTCCTAAATGAGGTCAAAGTTTTGGGTTTGTTTCGGTTTTTAAATATAAATTTTCGGTAAATATTCGGAGCGGGGCTCCTGGTAGAATCAGGTTAATTTTCTTCAAGGCTTCAAACTAACCCAAACAACTTGAAACAACCCGAACAATCCCAAACAAAAATTAGCCTGATTCTAGTAGAAGCCCCTCTTCCGAATATTTACCAAATGTTCCTTTTCATTATGAAAAACTAGTTGTAGCGAAGCCGTTCCGTGAAAAATTGCTTTTACCGGGTAAAGCGTGTGTAAAGTAAAAACAGATGTCAACTATGTATATATACTTATGTGTGTGTTTTCACGTATATGCGCGGGCTCGAATGGCCAAAAAACGCGAAGGCGTCACTCCCGTCGTGGCTGCTTGACCGCGTTAACGTGCCTCGGGCCTCACTGAGAGAGAAAGAGAGAGAGGGAGAGGGAGAGAGAGAGGGAGAGCTGCGAAAGCAAGGGATTGCTCGAGCCACGTACGCAACTCCGTGGATGTTGAATAGCGTCCGAGTCACTGCTGTACATTCCGTAGACTCCGCGACCATGGAGCGACGCATTATTAGACGCGCACGTAAGGATGCAACATTTAACACTCGCCCACTCGAGAAAAATAAAACTCGGCCGATTGATCGAAATTCTGGCCTGTCCATTGTCACGGGGCGCGAAGACGAGAATCGAGTTAGGTCGCTCTGGACTCGTATCAAAGATGGCTTATACGGGGTGGGGGGGGCACTGGAAGGAACCAGGTTGACCTGGGTCACTACTCGAATGGGTGACCGCACGGCCGCAACTCAAATTGGGCTTCGAGAAAGTGCCAAGTGCGGGGGGGGGAGGTCTAAAGTGAAAGGGATCGTTGAAAATCGCAAGGGTATGCAGCAGGGCGGTGATTCGCAACTTTTCGGGTTCCCTTGGTCAGCGTGTGTAGGCTAGGTCGTTGCGAGCGGAACGCTTTTTTGAAAAATATCGCATGACAAAAATTGACCGGAATATTCGCTTTGAATGTTTCAAGATGACTCGAAAACCACCAAGCGCCAATTTGGAAACGAAATAACATACGTACATTTTCGATAATTATAAATGATCAATACCCAACCTTGAATATTCATAAAAAAATTATTAAAAAAGTAACATAATTTATCGTTATTACGAACATTTTCTTATTATTGTAGTATTATAATAACAATTGTGATTATAGTAAAATAATCGATTGCAATAGTACAACTATTAATAATTAATGTAATTTAAATAACAAACACAAGTCATTGATTGAAAAAAATGGATTTTTTTCTTCAAAATATGACATTTTTCACGAGTATTGAATAATAAACGAAATTATTGAATTGGCAAAGCGAGTCTCCGCGTTGATGATTTTTGACGGATCAAAAAAATGTCAGAAAATTGAATTCACTTGTCCTCGAAGGAGGACTCAAAGCCGCGCTCGATTCTGCCTGCACTTTCCGAACTTTGAACGCGAATATCACGGTGAATTTTTGTCGCGCGACGTTCCTTCGGAATCTGGATTTTACTTACAATTAGACAGCCTGTATCCTCGCAAAGCCCGATCGTTGCGATTCGACCTGTACATAGGTAGGAACAAAAGAAATACACGAAAGACGATTTGTTTTGCCGGCGCGTTAATTACTATCGCCTCCTTGGTATACATTTCCATGCACGTGTATGCGTAACAATGAATAACGAGGCTGTACGAGGAGAATACTCGTTTGTTTCTCGAGTCGCGTATATGCTCGATAACGCGAACGAGGCAACGCCCCCCACGTGCCCCGCACGTGCAAAACAAATCCGTCCCTCCGGGCTTACACGCTCGAATTCACTTCGGGCGATACACACGACTTTTTTTTATTTGTCTTTCTCCTTCGTCGGATACTTGATCTTTCTTCGCCAACTTTTGACTCTTCCTCGTCTTTCGCTCCCGGCTCTTCTCGCGTGTACGATTCTCCTGGAATTTTTACTCGTGCGTGCGCGCGAGTATGATGTCAGCGGACGAATATTCGCGAGGGACCGAGACTCTTCTAGAGACGATGCGCGGAGATACGACTTTTTCTTTGCGCTTTTTTTTTGTTTTGTTATATTTTTTTTTATAGAGACGCACACGCGCGTGTACGAGTATTTAGCGTGCGTGCAACGGGGCCTTTCGCCTCGAGTCGACCCACATTATTTCCTTTATTTCTTTCGGCGCTCGTACGAAACGAAAAGTTGCGCTCGGGGTTAAATATCCGCGGCGGGGGGAGGGGGGCAATGAAAGCACGCAAACAAAAAGCGTTAGGAGACGCGACGTCTCGGCGGCAAGTATTGCAGGAGGTAATTAGTGCACGTCGGTGCGTTCATTAACAATAAAGGTATATGGATATTCATTTATGTGTGTATATAAATGGAAAATCGAAACCGACGTTTCGAAACACGAACATGTTTTATTTAAAAATAAAAGAAAGCAATGATCTTTTGGAACGTGTGTGATTATTGCTTCTGGTGTAAGATTTATTGCGAGGCTGAAAAAGAAGTGGTTGATCGAGTTTGGTGCGGAACGCCCCCCGCCGCTCTCTCTCTCTCTCTCTCTCCCTCCCTCTCTCGTGCAAAGAGGGAAGACTCGAGTTTCCGAGAAGCGCTCGGTCCTCGCCGCCCTTTCGTATATACGGGACTATACGCAACAATGCTACACCGCAGCAGCGATGCATCGTGATATTGTTCGTGCTTGTGTATCTCCTCCATCGCGTTCTCCTCTCGAGCCTGCTGCGAGGAAAACGCGACAACTTTTTCGAAGCGTGTCGTAAAGTTTTCGTGCACATTGTCGCTTGGACTTGGACGTGTATGATTTTTCGCGCAAATATCGTCAAGGGGGGGCTGCCGTAGGCGCGAATACATTGGCTCTTTTCGCGAGGTTTCGCGAGAATTCCGAAGCTCCGTGAAATTACGACGTCGGTGCGGTTACTTTGGGACTCGGCTATGTAGCCTACACGCGGTGCGTCACGCGATATTTTACGCTCGGAGATTCCGTGCAACGAGAATTCTCGTAGGAAACGACCCTCCTTCTCGGAAACCCGCGGGCCCTCTCGTTTAACAAATTGCAAATAATTGAAATTTCATTCGAACTTGCGAATAAAATGATTAGTTGGAGAAAGAAAAATAGTTTCTCGATCGACGAATTCGAATTTGTTTTCTTTTCTTTCGATAATCGTGCCTCTGGAACGTTCGGAATATTCTTGATACAATTGAGGACAGCGCCGCCGAGTCGACCGAAGGCCACTTTGCATACGTATAAATAAGTGTGTGTGTGTGTTGCATATCCATTTGTATGCACGATCGTTTCGGTTTAACTAATGAATGAATCGCGCGTACTCTCCGCCAATGGATAATGAGTTCGGTATGTGATGTCACTGTTTGCGGTATAATTTGCATTTCGATTGCGTGGCCTCTCTCGCTCCTCCTCTCCTTGGGCTATTGAATAATAACGCGGCGGTGTAATAATATCTCCGTCGGGGTGCTCGAGTCTGTCGTCGAAAGCGGCGATCCTTCAATATCTTTTCTCGCAGAGAACTCTTCACATGTTGTGGGCTATTTTGGATTTCCATTCCAAAATAAATGACGATTCAATTCGAGATCGGTTGATTGCACTTGTTTGTCGCAACGATCGTAGTGTGATAGTTGCAGAGATAGGGAGAGTTACGATAGCAATGGAACGCGTGAAAATTATGACTTTGTAAAATACCGTTGTCTACTTAATATTCGAGTAATTACGTCCGCGGAGTAATACGCGGTCCGACAGGCGCACGATGTTTTTTTTTTTTTTTTTTCGTTGGCTTGCGGTCCGCTAGGTGGCTGCAAGCCTCTCTCAGCATTTTTCTCCACATTGGATTTTGTAGGTTACAAGTTTTTTGTTTGAAATGACTGTGCTCTATTTGCCTTTGCCGTTTATACCGAGACTTTGTATAAAGATAATAAAAAAATGAAGTTGCATCGATTGAATGAGCACTCGAATAGTTTCAAGTGGCGCAGAGGTCGAAGTTGGCGAGTTCATTCGCCTCGTTATTGCGTGTGAGGAAGCACGAAGATGCGTCGGTGCGTCGTCGTCGTCGTCGTCGTCGTCGTCGTCTTCGTCTTCGTCGGCGTCGTCTCTCTTTCTGCCGTCGCCTCGCCGCGCTACACGGCGGGACTTTTGTAACCTTGGCATACCGTCGCGAGTCGAAGCACACGGCATACCGCGTATTCAGCACAGCGTTTGATTTCTCGCCGAGTGCGCGCGCGCGAGCGATCGCACACGTGAGGAACAAATAATAAATTCTCGATGTATTCGGATCTCGCCGCGGGTGTCTATGTTTTTTTTTTTTTTTTGCTTTTCTTCGTTTAGATTTCACGAGGCTACCGCGATTCCGCCAATTTTATTGCCGCGTCAGTTGACTCGCGGCCGACGTAACTTTTCGTTGCGCGGTGGCGGCAGCGGCGGCGCTGCCTTGACTCGTTCCTTCTGTTGAATCTTCGACCCAACTAGCATTGTGATTTTTGCATGGAGCCTCGTAGTTATCCTTATTTTTATTACGATAAGAGATCTTTTTTTCTTATCAATAAATATTATAGATCGTTACATGAATGTGTCAAAGAATAAATGAAAGGAATTCATAAATAGTAATTTTTATTGCACTACAACGATGCAAATTTCATGGTATTGCATCGTTGGAATGGAACGAAAATTCTTTTTATATTTTCATTTCTTCATTTTTATTGTTATACAAGATGTTTTTTTTTTGCGGACTCTAATTGTAGATCTCTGAATAAGCGTCTTGAAAATTTATCGAGGTGTTTCCGTAACGAAGATTTGCCAAAGGATATTTGAGCAATTGAAAAACAATAACTTTCGTTGCGTTCTTCCAACGATGCAAAGAGCTCGATGGTCCTCAAACTTTAACCTGGTCGTTTATCCTTCTTCCCGCTATACTCTTCTAACCCTTTGACTTGAAAATCGAAAAAAATTCTTGAAAGTATTTAGTATTTAGTGATTACTTGAAAACAAAATAAGATCGGAGACGCACAAATGATTGCTCTCGGGAGGAGATCGTTTTGTTTTTGTTCAAACGCTTCACGGGGTTTCTTAAGGTATCACTTCGAGTCGCCAATTTTTACAACGCTTAACGGTGCTTCAATTTTTCTTAATCAAGAATTTCGGGTGAATATACTCCTTCGCGGAGCGTGAGGGCAACGCGTATCAGAAAATATACACTACCGCTCGAAAGTTTGGATACATAAAAGGTCGATATTTCTTGCCGCACTAAAATTTAGATAGCTTCGTAAAAAAAAAAGTTAACCAAATGTAACGAACGATGTTTCAAAGGGAACAAATTCAGCTTCGTTTAGTAGTTTTCTCAAAATTGTAAAAAGTTGCGTAAGTATATACTGGATCGCCTGGAATTTTTGAAGAATTTTCCTGAGATTAAAAAAATTTTTTTTTACTATTTTCGCTCGAAACTCTGACGAGTACGATGGCTCAACTCGAAAAGTATGGCGTTTAGGACAAAATATTAGAAGGAGAAACCTTTTAATTTACGATTTGAAATTTGCTTGAATTTTTTCCGAATTTTTTTGGTTCAAACCTGTAGAATTGTCCAAAAAATTCACTGGCGTGTCTTGAGAACTATTGAGTTAGAGATAAAATATGAAGAGAGGAAAATGTTGCAATGTTTTATTTTAAATACATTGCAGTTTTATCAGATTTTTTTTCTCTGTATTCCAATGTACAAGCAAATGTAAAAAGGATCCGAAAAATGACAACGTATTTAAAACCACCCACTGAAACACTTCCATCTCTTGATAGTTGGCCTCTAACTCAACAGTTTTCGTGATACACCAATCGTTTGGACGATTCTCCGAGGTTCGGCCAGAAGACATTTCAGAAAACACTTGTAAAAAAAATTTGAGCGAATTTAAAATCGAAAAATAAAAGAGTTTCTTCTCCTGTTGTTCCGTCCTAAACGCCATCCTACGCGTCAGAGTAGGATCGAGCGAAAATAGTAAAAAGAAATCTCAAAGGATAATTCGGATAAAAAATCCAGGCGATCCAGTATAAACTTGAGCACCTTTTTACATCTCGAACATTTCCTCTTAAAGCCTATAGTTCTTGAGTTACGTTGCATTTTCCAAAATTCGGCTTTTTTAGCCAAAAATGGAGTGACGCGAAAAAAATCGTACGAAACTTGAAGAAGAAAAAAAACGAAAATGGATCTTTTGCTACCCCTTTCAAGTTTGTCAGGGATAAAAATGACAACAAAACTTTTCACGAGTCATGCGCCGAATTCTCGATTCGGTCGAAAAATAGCCGAAAAACCGTCACGTACAAAAGTGCGTACCGGGTCGAAGAAAAATCATAAAAATAAAGCTGAATTTGTTCCCTTCAACGCCTTTCGTCAAATTTGGTTATCTTTTTTTTGTCGGAGCTACCTAACTTTTAGTGCGGCAAGAAATATCGACTGCTGCATCCAAACTTTTGAGCGGTAGTGTATACACACACACGCGCACACATACATACATCGAGTTATCGGCGCACACGGCAATGTCTCTTCACTTTCACCGCACAAATTCCAAGCTCGCGCGTGCACTTTCCGTTCGTGCTGTTGTTTTTTTTTTCCGTTTGTCTTTTTTCTCATACGTAGGAGTGGACCGTGTTGTCGCTGGGTCCTCTCGTCATCATCATCGCGTCGTTACGGCTTTAGGTTCGCGTTAACGGCAGCTCGACAGGACACTTTGCTAACTTTGAAGGCGATCAAATTTTTTTTTTCTTCGACTCGCACCCCTTTTTTTTGGCAAATGACGAACCTTGGGAGAAAAAATTATCGATAAAAATTGTCTTCCTTTCGCGCTGTTTTTTTAATCCTCGGCAATGCCCCTTCGTTCGATAATTCCGGCTGTGTCCCCGTCGTCTTCGTTGTCGCGTCATGATGCTCTGACGATGAGAAAGGGACCCGACAGCCCTCGCCTCCTCTTTCCCTCTCTTTTCGCGAGAAAACATCGACTCCTGAGCCTTGGCATTCCTACACGAACGTTGCAAGCCTCTTTCTCTGTCTTACCGATTCTCGATACCGCGAAAACATTGGGACCTTTGCTTATTTTTTGTTTTCGCACCCCCCCCCCCCCCTTCTCGAGCCCTACTCCGTCAGGGAAAGTACGTAAAAGCTGAGTGGTCACCTATCCGAGTATTCGCGTTTTTTTCGTAACAATTAATTGTCGGCACGGCGTGAGGATTCGAGGCGAGTGTCTATTTACGATTGTTATCGCAATAATGAAATATGGCGCCATCGATCCATGGCTCGCGACGCTGAGATTCAATCGCCAACGGCAGATCTCTCGTGACGACGTAATAATACAGGAGTAGCATATATCCGAAGGTATATATTATCGCGGCCTATATCGATTCCTATATCAGAGGCGATTATATAATAAGAATAATTAATAGAATAATTAAAGAATAATAATAATAATAATAAAAAGACAATTAAGATAAATTTGTTTTTCTTTCTCGTTTTTTTACAATTTTCCAAATTTTGACGAAAAAAAAGTGGCAAAAAAATTTTGAAAACTTATAAAAGGCTCAAAATGTTCAAATAAGATTTTCTCCCGTGATAATTAAGCCCAAAGTCAATAATTTACGAGTTTGAGCCACTTAAATTATTAGAGGATCGACGCGAAATAGTGAAAAAAAAAATTTCGAAGGATAATTTTGAAAAAATTCTAGTCGATTTAGCATGATTGTACGCAACTTTTCTCCCTTCCGACAATTTTATTTAAACCTCAAAGTTTTTTAGTAGCGCTGCCTGTTTTGAAAATGTTCGTTTTTAGGTAAAAACAATCATAATTCCCTCAACAAATATCGCACGAAATTTTCTAAAAAATCAAATCGAAGCTATTGGTTACCGTTTCGAGTATATGCCAAAAAAAATTAACGAAAACAATTTATAGAAGCTGTGGAACCGATTGAAAACGGCAAAGAAAGGTAAAAAAAATGGCCATTTTCAAACCGGTGCACCGGGCTAAAAAAAAACGCAGACATTTTTCTAAAAATGCAAAATAAAGCCTGATATGTATTTTTTTAAAAGCCGCTTTGGAAATTCGATTGTCTTTATTTTTCACTGCGTTATCGAACTTTTGGTGCGGCTCGGAATTTCGTGGAGTGTACCCAAACTTTTGGCCTGGAGTGTATATCTTCGGCAACAGACGCGTCGCGTCAAATAAGCCACGTTTCTAGATCTTGCTTCGTTAAATTTCTTCCCATTCGTCGGAGCAATAGAATTATTTCAATAATCACACACGAAGAAATTATATTCGTTTATAAGTGTAGCTAGGTTTGTGATAATTTTGCAAATAAAAAATCTAAACAAAACATTTTTTGTTATTGTATTTATCAATTTTGTTGAGTATTCATTCACCTACGAACGATCGGTAAATCAAATTTATTATACCTTGTTGAACGTTGTTGATTCGTAATTTTTGTCCAAATTCAAATTTCATTAGCATGAGCTTTTACTAAACTCGTATCACCATTTTTATGGCAATACAAAAATGTTTGTTCATTTAAATATGCTTCGTTTGTAACGGGAAATCCGGTTGATATTTTGGCGAATTAAATATTTGAAGGAACGGCTCCTCAATATTAATGATCTATTGTAAATTTTATTCAGAATGTATTTTTATAAAAATAATCAAATCAATATAATTAATCATTATAGATTCGTGAAAGAAATAAATCATACTTCGTGAAATATTGTAAACCCAAACAAATCCGATTGCAATAGTCAACTAAAATTGTATCAATGCCAGAGCTTAATAACGAATGCAAATAACATTTTTTTCGAGTCCGCGCGTTCTTGGGAAATTTGTCTTCACTCGCTCAACGCGGTTCACGTAACAACGACGAGACTCTTTTAAAATTCGCTTCTCCGTAGAACTTTACCGTTGTTTGTACTTTGGGAGCCTCGCGACGAATAATTTCACAATTTCCCGAAGGAGCAAAAAAATGAATCACCGTCGTTGGATGCCTCTCGTATCGCCGCCACCGCCGTATACACAAATACGTACACACGTTTACGGGCAAATGAACCAAATGCAATAGAGGGAAAGCAGCGTTTCGCGTTGACGATAAATTCGTTCATTACGGAAAAAAATAGAAAAGACCATTGTTTTATTGTTGGAATACAGTGAAAACTAATGTTTCAAAATATTATTTCAAAACCTCTGCAATGAAATTAAATCTGGCAGGAAGAAGTTTGATCGAATTGCAACGCGGTGCGAAGCTTAACACCCGCTTATCTTGATCTTATGTCGATCCGTCGAATGATCGCTAATGAATTTTCGTACACGATTTTTCTGCCGCAGATTCACAAAACCTCAGACCTTTGCCGATTGCATCGGCAACGAGCTTCCTCTCGGTTGGGAGGAGGCCTATGACAAACACGTCGGGGCTTACTACATCAACCATGTCAGCCGTGAGTATCATTTTTCGCCTTCACCTATGCCAAATTTTACCTTTCCCCTTGGTTTTTCGAGCTACCAAGAGAGGGAAGAGAGAGGGCAGCCGCGAGGCGAAATAAAATATATATTTCATTAAAATAAACATTATTTTCCCAAAATATATTTAATAATTTCATGGAAATTTCATGGAAATTTCCGAAGGAAACCGAAGGAAACCGAAGGAAAACCGAAATTTTTCGCCGATTTTCAAAAGACCAAAAAAAAAAAACATTCATATTTTTGGACTTTCGTTAACAGAGACTACTCAGTTGGAGGATCCCCGGCAGGAGTGGCGTGCCATACAGGAGGCCATGCTCCGGGAATATCTGCAAACCGCACAGGACGTCCTCGAGGTGAGTCCTTGACAGACTAGCGCGCGCGACAAACGCCCGGATAAATCATGCGCATATAGCGATTGAATATTGGTACACGACTTTCGAACGAGTCATTTTTTCGAATCGTTCAAGTACAAAGATAGTCTCATCACCACCGTATAAAATAGAGGTGCGCATGAGTGGCTGATAAAAAAAACTTTGCATTATTACATGACGTATAAATATATTTGATCGTCGATCCTATTCGATCGTACGAATCCAAATATGCCGAAGAAAGAATCTTACCACTGTAAAAAAGGGACCTGCGCATGAGTGGTTGATCGACGAGTTTTCTTTTTTTTTTTTCCTCGTCGTTTCAACATTACAGTTGAGCAAAGCAATCTTTTGCAAATTTCGCAGTTTCACGAGATACACACGAGTTTGATTGAGGAAAAAATATCGAATTTCGTTATTGATTATTTTTTTCCTCGATCGGGACACCCATTTTCGGCCGATATTCGATGTTTTTTTCCCCATTTTTTTTTGTGTACCTTATCGACGTGATTTCACCAACTGAAAACCGATTCGCTATTCGTCATTTGCCGAAAACTTATAATGATATTTATTTATTTTTATTTACATCATATTTAGATTTATATTTATAAAAGAAAACAATAATAATAATATATATATGTAATGATTTTCGCTCTTTTCATAATGCAATAGCGATAAGTGCAGTCGGGCTAGGTTTATCCGCAGTTGTACGGTTGGGCCCTTCGAGAATGAACGTTTTTTTTTTAAATTGCCATTTCTCTCATTGGAACTTGCTTCGAAGTGAGTTGTTTTTTTTTTCTGGCCTCGCGGTAGTCACGTTCGGCGCACGAATTAAACGTCTTATGCGCGTACGAGTCACAAATTCCACTGTGACATCGACTTCCTGTGTGTGCCCGGTGCGACGTGTTTCACCGCTTCGCCCTCTCTCTCTCTCTCTCTCTCTCTCTCTCTCTCTCTCTCGTCCTCTCCCGCTTTTATCCTCCGAGTATATATGCACGGTGGGCGTAAAACGCTCGACATCCCTGACTCACTGCCGAGGCTCCCGCTTCCAACGTTGTACGCTATGGAATCTCCCGATCCTATTACCGTGTCACGCACTCCTTCGAAATGCGAAGTGATGGGGGAAAAAAAAAACAAAAAAACATTCGTAGTCGACTTGAATGCAATTCGCCGTGACGATTTCAACTTTACCCCGTCTCTCGTGTCAGGGATATCGAGCAAAAAGGAACAACAAAAATTCACACGAATGAGAAATGTCGATTTTTTCCTTTTCGATCGATTCCACAGAAAAAATTCATCCATTGGATATTTGAATGGAAGAGCGCTTTTTTTTTTCTCTTAAGGATGTTGAGTCCCTACGAAACATGTTAATGTTAATTCTTCAATAAATAGCTTCTCAATCGTCATGAAATTTTTACACGACCTCCTGAATACTTCATGTAAAAACATACCAAATTTTCCGAATTCTATCATCATTACTTCAACCTCCTTAAGGGTTGAAATAAAAAATGATAAGAAAATTCGGAAAATTTCGTATGTTTTTGTATGAAGTATTTAAGAGGTCGCGTTAAAATTTCACGACGATTAGGAAGTTCGTTATTAAAAAATTAAGATTTTGTTAAGAACAATTTTTAAAAGAAATAACAAAAAAATTTATCGATAAACTTCGTTTTGTTTCCGTTGCTTTCGGTATATTGTAGATATTATAAAATTGAGAGGTCGAAAAAAAAAACTTATTGCAAAGTTACATCAGTTTCCATAAAACAACATTTAATTTGTGAATGTTAATTGTTCAATAACGAGCTTCCTAATTGTCGTGAAATTTTTACACGACCTATGAAATACTTCATACAAAAACATACCAAATTTTACGAATTTTATCATCATTTGCGATTTGGGACTCAACATCCTTAAGGAAAAAGCTACAAGCGAATCCACGGTAGATTGGTGAAAATAATTATTCTGCCGAGAAGCGTCGAGAGGTCGAGAGATTCCGTGAAAATATTCTTTGTCGGAGACAATTTCTCTGATTTCTTAACGCACTCGCCAAACGTCGGCGGACTTGCCAAAATTCTTTCTCCTCACCGTGTAGGAGTGGTAAACGTCGGGACCGTGAATCAAATAAAAAAAACCAATTCGAAGAGAGGGAGAGAGAAGGTGGGTACGCTGCAGGAACGCTTTGAAGATCGAAATTCGGAGAAATTGTAAAATAATAAAAAAACGAACGATACTGTTTGCTTGTCCTCGTCGACGATAATTTGCCCATTACTTGGGGAGGTACAATCGTTACTACTGATCCAACTTTCGGATTTGAAATTTTTATATGATTTTGACGAATACTTTATGCGCCTATTGCCAAAATTTCAGCTATTATGACCGTTTAGTATTTTCGCGATAAAACTCCAAAGTCGAGCACTTTGGGCTAGCGAAGCACGTCGTCTTGTGGAGACGGTCAACCGGAAGTGCGCTCATCGTGATTTTTCTGCTCACGTATCCAACTAAACCCGTTGGAAAACCGAAATCTCGATAGATTATATATAATAGATATTGTAAAAAGTAAAAAAATCAATCTTCATCGTGTAGTTAAAGCACTACATAACAAGAAAGTTTCAATTTTCCGGCTGATTTTTTTGTTGTTGTCTTTTTAGTCCGTTTTCACGGTGGATACGTTAATATTATTGTTACGAAGATTACCACCGAGTCGTTGACAATCTAATCTTTCAGTTTTTATTTGTTCACGTGCAATGCATCATTTACCACAAAATTTGGCACACTATAATCGACAATACGAATAATCAACATAAGTAAACATCAATCGGAGGAGCTGTGGGTAAAATAAATTTGGGCTCTTTTTTGACCCCGTGGAAGTGATATTCGCCAAGAGGGGCAACATTCCAGAGAGGAACCCCCCGACGTCGGAGCGATATCGTGTCGGCAGGGCGAGCCCGAGTTTCGAAAGGCTTTTACGAGCGCTACAACAGAGGCCGGAAGTCGCCCTGTCGTGGGAAATCGTGTCACTTCCGGTCACTTCTCTTTCGCCTCGCTCGGGGCGCAGTCCGCCGCGTACGCGCACACACGCGCACCCCCCACATATATACGTATTGTGAATACGGACGAACGATATATATATACCCGACTAGAAATTTTGCTACGGGCCGGAACGAGCATGGATCCGGCATGCCGTATCCCGTACCGCGGCACTGATCAAGATGCCGGATCAGGGCCGTAACAGGCGTGAAACGCTTTTTCGCGTCCGGCCCGGATCCGGATAACGGACACGGCCCTGATCAGTAGGCCTTTTCAGGCCCTGATCCGGCCGCCGTATCAATGCCTAAAATGATAAAAACAAATGATGAATTTAAGGCGTTAGGCCACAGTAACGGGTATAAAATCATGTGCGAATCCGGCGTGCCGTACCATGGCGCCAACTCGCGCCATCTGCCGGCCACGCAGGCCATGTCAAGGGACGCCGGATCCGTACCGGATCCCGCCCGGATCGGGCGTGTCCTACTACGGCATTCCGGATTGCAGCCTGATAGGGGTCTGGTCAGTCTTCAAGCAGCCGGATCAACATTTCTAGTCGGATATATATAATTAAAAAGCGACGAAATATAGGCCTATTTAGTTGATTCTCAATATATATATATATATTTCAGCAGTGTGGAACGGTTTTTCAATTGTACGGGCCAAAGAACGAGAACGACATAAAAATTGATGAAAGTAGTCGAAAAATCATTTTACCGTTTGACACGTTTCAACATTTCCACTCACCCTCGCTCTTCCTCCCTCTGTCCGGTGAATTCGAGTATAGGAGCGCGGCTCAGCACGGACCACCCCGTGGTGTTACTGACCAACCTCAATGCGATCGAGGACGGAGCGAAACGAAATGGGAAACTGCGCTGCGACTGGGCTCTCTCTCTCTCTCTCCCTCTGTCGCCGCGTACGCTTTTACTTCCTTCGCACACCCCCCCCCCCCCCCCCTCCCGCCCGCCCGCTTTCTCTCTCTCTCTCTCTCTCTGTACTGCCGTAAACTCATCGCGCTGTCTGCCCGCTGTCACTGCAAACAGTACGAGACCTCGTTGTACACGCCTTGTCCGTGTTCTGTTCTTAAACGCGTACGTAGTAAATGCTTCGCGAGTGGTAGGGATAACGCGCGTAATGTATGAACGCGGCCCCGCACGCCTTTTAGTTTTCTCGCGAAACGTCGAAGCAGGTGTGAGCCAAGCCGTGAATCCACTCTCAAGAGATTGAGAAGACTTGTTTCAGCGATCAACGTTAGGGGGCTTGGTACCTTTTGGCTGCTGAAACGAAATTAAGATTTATTGTTAAAAAATGAGTCGTTTGTTTTACAATTTTGAAACTTGCTGTAGTATTTGTTATTACTTTTAATTATTACAACGTACACTACCGGCGAAAAGTTTTCGGACGAAAAGCCCAAAAACTTTCGAATGATTTTTTATGACAGTTCGCCAGATAGTTGACATAAATTCATTGAACGAATGGCATTTCCAAGGGGAGAAATTCGCCTTCGTTCTGTTTTTTTTTTTTTTTTTCAATTCTTTTACGACTGGTACCCTCGTTCGAAAACGACAATTTTTCGCCCTTTTTTTTGTTCCTTTTAGGGTAGATCCCATTTATAGACGAAATTGATTGTATGCATCTCTTTGATCGGAATCGCAAAGGGGGAAGCTCGAGCTTCAATTTTGTTTTTTTTTTAAAGCTTCGTACGATTTTTTTTTTTTATAAAGACATTTTGATTAAAAAAAGAGACAATTTGAAAAATACCGTGTGAGGCGAAAACAAACAAGGAAGATTTTTTTGAGATCTTTTTCCGATTTTTTCTCCCTATTTTAGGTAAAAAAAAAAATCAGACGATTTAATTACCGTAAATCGAACACTAAGGGGTCTGTGATAAAATTTGAAGAGGAAGAAAATCCTGAGGAAGCTTCTCCCTTTATGATTCCGGTCGAAGAAATGCATAAAAAATGTTGCCTGTAAACGGGGTCCAGCAAAAAAGGCGAAAAATGGTCGTTATCGAAAAAGGATGCTGATAAAAAAAAAATCACAAGAAACGGAACGAAGGTGAATTCATCCCCTTCAAAATATGCCGTTTGATCAATTCATTTGTGCCGGAACTTTTTTGCATTTTTGTCCGCAAATTTTTCGCCGGTAGTCTGGATATTTTCGTAAAAATAATTTTAATTTGCCAAGTTATGGTAGTATCTTGTTCAATTTTCAGTTATTATTAACATTTATTCGGCGTAGGTAAGCCCAGTGGCGTAAACTTGAGCGTCGTTAAGGATGTTGAGTCCCAAATCGCAAATGATGATAAAATTCGTAAAATTTGGTATGTTTTTGTATGAAGTATTTCATAGGTCGTGTAAAAATTTCACGACAATTAGGAAGCTCGTTATTGAACAATTAACATTCACAAATTAAATGTTGTTTTATGGAAACTGATGTAACTTTGCCATAAGTTTTTTTTTTTCGACCTCTCAATTTTATAATATCTACAATATACCGAAAGCAACGGAAACAAAACGAAGTTTATCGATAAATTTTTTTGTTATTTCTTTTAAAAATTGTTCTTAACAAAATCTTAATTTTTTAATAACGAACTTCCTAATCGTCGTGAAATTTTAACGCGACCTCTTAAATACTTCATACAAAAACATACGAAATTTTCCGAATTTTCTTATCATTTTTTATTTCAACCCTTAAGGAGGTTGAAGTAATGATGATAGAATTCGGAAAATTTGGTATGTTTTTGTATGAAGTATTTCAGGAGGTCGTGTAAAAATTTCATGACGATTAAGAAGCTATTTATCGAACAATTAACATAAACATGTTTCCTAGGGACTCAACATCCTTAAAGAGAAAATGTCATTTGATTTTTTTTTCTACCTATGCACGCGTCACAAACTCGTACGATTTTAATCTGTGATTTTTATTCCGAAAATAACAAAGATACCGTGGTATATTGTGTATGGGTATACATATGGAAATGTGACAAGTTACGAATGTGGCCGGTATTACGTAGTCTCCACGGTGTAACGAGATTCCGCGCGTACGTGCACCCCGAGCCGGCTTTTTCTCACAGCCGCGCGCGCGGCTCTCTGGCCTCGGGTCAACGATTCCATGTTCGCAAACGACGCTTTACACGCGTATACGTCTACCGCGACTCGTCAATGTGATTTTCCACTCGATCTACACGTTTTTCCACTTTACCCGGAACCGACAAAAAAAAATCATCCATCGTCGATCCGAATAAAAGAACAATTGGTTTTTCGCCAATTGCAAGAATATACCTTTTTCGCGAGACTTGGCTGATTTACTCTTTGGGTTTTGTTTCGTACTTTCTTCCAACGAGAGTTCATCGATGTTTTGCTATCCAAAGAATTCGATCCTTTTTTCAATCGTACGGTCGTTCTCCAAACGTATCCGCACATGGGCGGACAAATCTTACGATACGTATCATGCTTGCCGCTTATAAATTCAATATCAAAGGGAATCTCGACGGTTGCGTGAATAACGAAAGAGCGGAGAGAGAAATTCTCGTAAAAACGAGACGGTCGGATCGTAAGGATTTTCGATTTATCGATCACAAATTTATTCAAACAAACAAAAAATCGATCTTTGACAAAAACTTTGGCCTTAAATTGTTTATAAAATGGAAAATATTTATCGGTAAGGAACAACCTTGGTTTAATTATTAAAAAATATACTTGGAAAGATTGTGTTAAAATTTTAGACTGATCGGTTCAGCCGTTTTCGAGAAATCTTCCTCACTGACTTTAAAAACACAGTTTTGAAATAAAACGCGTTTAAACTTTCAAAAGCACTTTACATATACTCTGATGCGTCATTAGAAATGTGCGTGAAACTTCGAGAATATTCGCCGGATTGACAAGAACCTTCGCGCGCGCGCGCGCGTGTGTGTGTGTGTGTGTGTGTGTACTTAAATATAATAAGATTGAAGTTTGCATCGTTGGGACGCAACGAAAATTAATCCTTTTTATACAGTTGTTCGAACATCTACAATGTAAATGCGTGAAAAATAATTTTTCATTAGAATAAACATTTTAATATTGAAATCTGATAAACAACTTTCATGGCACTCCAACGATGCAAACTTCAGCACCATTAAATATATGTGCACTACGAATTTATTTCTTTTTAATCGATTTTTCGAAAATTTTAACTGTATATAACCCCTTAAAGGGACCAACTTTAAGAATTGCGGTTTCTCGGAACGAGTTTTGGTAATTTTAAATTGCCAGCGTGGCGCCATTTCTTAGCGACGGAAGGAAGAAGAAAAAAAACGTTTCTTCCTTATCATGTACGTAATTCAAGAAAAAAAAATGTTTGCTGTTGGACATTTTTGTTTGGAAAAATGATTGCTTCGCTCGGGAGAGGCTTTGAGAAGAATCTTTTTCTGCCGATGTACGAGACACCCTGAATTTCTCGTGATAAGGCTGACCTCCGGCCCGCCCATTATCTCTCTCTCTCTCTCTCTCTCTCTCTCTCTCTCTCTCTCTCTCTCTCTCTCTCTCTCTCTCTTACGTTTCCCCACTCGCAACGGGAAAGAAAATGCTCTTTGCGGAGCGCGATGCGATATTCGAGATTCCCCTGTATATGGCTCCTCCGAGGGCTCACGACCCTCTCCAGGAATGGTAATTTTGTCCCTCGTGAAAGCCGCGAGCGCGCGTAGGAAAGGAGAGCAGCGAGCGAGGATATATGCGCGCACAGGAGCATGCGGCAAGGCGCGCAGACCAGCAGGAAGACGTGTTATATCGAAGAGAAACGGGAGGAAAAGAGCCAGGCACGCATTTCGTGCGTGCACAGGCTGCTGTGCTCGGAGGGTCGATGTGTAAACTTCCACCTTTGCCTCTCCCTCTCTCTCTCTCTCTCTCTCTCTCTCTCTCTCTCTCTCTCTCTCTCTCTCTCTCTCTCGTGTCTTTCTCTTCTCTCCTTCGCATCTTCAACATTTGTGAGGCGGAAACTTTAGGTAACAATTTGCCAGTGTAGAGATTACGGCTCTGAGCTCGAAGTCTCATTCAATTTGAATTCATTTGGAATAAATAAAAAAAGTAACGAGAAGAAGAAGCTTTCAAAAACATGCCTGTAAAATTTATTAATTTTTCAAGTCGGTTAATTTTTTAATTTTTTTCATTATTTCCTAATTAGTTATTTAATTAATTTAGTTAGTTAATCTTCCTAGTTATTTATTTCGTTTACTTAGTTCGTTTGTTTTGTCAATATGGCTATATAATTTATTCAGTATGCGTCTGCGTGTATCGTTCTTCACGTTGAAAAAAATCACGGGGCCCGGCGCGTATGGGCGTGAAAAATATGCCGCGCGTTTGTTTGGGTGAAAAAAAATGTTGCCACTTTGTCAGAAAGAGAGTGAGGTGCGCGCGCGGTAAAAAAAAAACATCGTATATAGCAGGCGCGATATACGATGCAAAGTCAATTTACGCGTCGTGCGTGTGCCCTCTTTGTTACTTAAAAAAAAAAAATATACCGCTGACGCTCCGATCGAAGATATATGAAGCATTTTTAAAATCTTGTTTTCGATCGAATTTTGCCTCGTTCGCATGACGAATCGTAGCGCGCGCTAAATCAGCTGCCACGCTGCTCTCTGTGCCGGGCGCGCGCAACATATATATCGTTGCGTGTACGCAAATACGGGATATTCCAGTATTAATTGACATCGTCGTCGCTGCAGTTCGGTTGGATTTATTGAGCATGTATTCTCCAGTTGAGGAAATTCTATTTTTCGGCAAAAAATTTCGATTTTCCCCCACCTCCTTCCGCCCCCCATATGACTGCGTTCCGGAACATTTAGAGGGTTGATTTTTTTTTATTGGAGGCGTGTTTTGAGCCAACCTACAGGCTCCATGAATAAGAAAATCGATTATGTCGAATGCAGCGGAAATAGAAAACGTTTTTGAATTTCACCCCCCTCGTTCTCCCCGCCATATGACTGCGTTCCGGAACATTCAGAGGGTTGATTTTTTTTATTGGAGTCGTCTTTTGAGCCACCCTATAGGCTCCATCAATAAAAAAATCGATTATGTCGAATGCATCGGAAATAATAAAAAATTTCGAATTTCCCCCACCACCTTCCGCCCCCCATATGACTCCGTTCCGGAACATTTAGAGGGTTGATTTTTTTATTGGAGGCGTCTTTTGAGCCACCCTACAGGCTCCATCAATAAAAAAATCGATTATGTCGAATGCATCGGAAAAAAAAAAATTTCGATTTTCCCCCACCTCCTTCCGCCCCCCATATGACTGCGTTCCGGAACATTTAGAGGGTTGATTTTTTTATTGGAGGCGTCTTTTGAGCCACCCTACAGGCTCCATAAAAAAAAATCCATTATGTCGAATGCATCGGAAATAAATAAAAAATTCGAATTTCCCCCACCTCCTTCCGCCCCCCATATGACTGCGTTCCGGAACATTTAGAGGGTTGATTTTTTTATTGGAGGCGTCTTTTGCGCTACCGTACAGGCTCCATCAATAAAAAAATCGATTATGTCGAATGCATCGGAAATAAAAAAAATTTCGAATTTCCCCCACCTCCTTCCGCCCCCCATATGACTGCGTTCCGGAACATTTAGAGGGTTGATTTTTTTATTGGAGTTGTCTTTTGAGCCACCCTACAGGCTCCATCAATAAAAAAATCGATTATGTCGAATGCATCGGAAATTTAAAAAAATTTCGAATTTCCCCCACCTCCTTCCGCCCCAATATGACTGCGTTCCGGAACATTTAGAGGGTTGATTTTTTTATTGGAGGCGTCTTTCGAGCCACCCTACAGGCTCCATCAATAAAAAAATCGATTATGTCGAATGCATCGGAAATAAAAAATGTTTTCGAATTTCACCCCCCCGTTCTCCCTCCTATATGACTGCGTTCCGGAACATTTTGGGGGTTGAGATTTTTTTTTCGTGTTCCTTTTCATGCCACCTTACATCGACGCCAAAAAAAAAAATAGATTATATCAAACGTGCGGGAAATAGAATTCTTCAAATTTCACCCCCCCATAAGGGTTGGTCCGGATGGTCGAAAATATTTTAAATTCATTTTACCATGTTTTTTTAGTCACTAGAGCCGAACTGAGTAAGAAATTGTAGGAAATTAAAAAGTTAAAAAAGAAAATGAAATCGTTGGATAGCAACGATGCAAACTTCAGGCACATAATTTATTTTTAGTCTCCGAAAGGGAGAGAGAGAGGGAGCGAGAGAGCGAGAGAGAAAGAGAGAAAGAGAGAAAGAGAGGAAAACGCCAGGCAAATACGGTGACTTGGCACGGCCAAACTTGCTACGAGAGATTGGAATTTCTCTCCCGTCCTACAGTCATCTCTCTCTTATTCCCTCGCCCATCGTGCTCTCGGTGCCTCTCTCTCTCTCTCTCCCCATATTACGGGTCTCCCGTCTTGCGTCTCTCTCTTTTCGCTCACTCGTTTCCTCGACGGCGGGGGGGGGGGGGGGGGGGGGGGGGGGGGGGGGGGGGGCAGATGCCCCCCTCCCCTCCTCTCATTCTCACACAGGCGTACTATGTGTACTCGCGAGGCTTTCGGCGTAGTGGCTACCGGTGTTACGCTCGTACAGCGTCCCCACGGGGGAGGGCGTTGAACGAGGAGCCACGAGGACGTACGAAGGTGACCGACGATATACACGCGTGTGCGCTCGGACTCGAAGCTCTTCCACGTACGTTCCACACCATTATGGTCTCCCGCAGGGTCCAACTTTTTTTTTCCCCTTTTTTCCTTCTTCTCGTGTACCTTCGCCGTACGACGGAAGGACGTCGGTCCGCAGGGAGCCCCCCCGTAAACGTGTACCGCGCATGATTCGCGCCCTTCTTTCTCCCCGCTTTACTTGGCGAGAAGTCGAGAAGAATCGAAGGAGTATCACCAGCGGTCGCGAGTCGACGCAACTCGTGCACGCACATCGATTCTACCCTTCGTTTATATATATATATATGCTTTGAATCTACTATTTATCTCGGATATTAGAGGGGGTCCCACGTGCAACCATAAATGCTTTTTCGAGCGAAAATAACTCCGCGGCCACCTCCCTCTCCCTCCCTCCCTCTGTGCGCGCTTGTGTGTAGCTGATAGAGGGAATTAGGCCGTATTTGCCGGACAGAGAACATCCAAATTTTCAGCTGTATGAAGTGAGAACGCCACGCGGTCGAAGAGAAATGCATTCATCGTTTCATACGCTCAATTAATGTTGCAAACATATTCCAACAATTCTACGTTGTCTCTTAAATTTATAGTGTTGTATCGTTGGAACGCAACGAAAGCGCTTTTTTACCGTTTGTTTTCCTTGTTTTCATTATTATAGAAGATTTTTTTTTTCTCATTGATTTATACTGTAGATGGCTAAATAAATTCGTTAAGGAATGGTTGAGCGATTTATGTTGGCAAAAACTGCCGAATGAAATTAAAGGAATTCAGACGCGTATCGATTTACATTGCATTCGAGACGCCCCCCGGGTAACTTTGATCCGAATGCACTTTGAATCGAAAAGTTGGAAAAATGTCAAATTAAATTGTAAATAATTATCGAATATTTTTAAATTCAGAGAAGCGAGCATTTTAACATTCTTCCAGGTCAAAGTGATCGATCGTGTCGACGGAGGGTTAATCGAGTTGGAAAGTTGGAAAAATGTCAAATTAAATTGTAAATAATTATCGAATATTTTTAAATTCAGAGAAGCGAGCATTTTAACATTCTTCCAGGTCAAAATGATCGATCGTGTCGACGGAGGGTTAATCGAGTTGTTCGATTGCAAACGTTTGTGTCGATGTGTGAGAACATTTTTGTTTGGCCTACGACACACGAGTCGACCGTTCAATGTTCATTGCTCAGTGTACCGCGCGTTTATGTATGTGTCGGAGCGATAAAAAAAAAACCATATTTTTATCGTTCACGTACTCGCACACGCACGCACAAACACCCATGTGTGACCGCATCGCGTGCAGAAATTTAATTACACGTATTTCTTACGGTTCCGGGATTCAAACGTGGTTAATATATAATGACGAGGAGATGCATTTAAGGTGACGTGTTGAATACGCTTCGCGACAATTTTACACATGTGGTCATGTGCGTATGCGAGTGTGGTTTTAAAATCACACCCGACTTTTCCTGCCTGTGTTGACGTATTCGCTTGCGGAGAATAGCCAGGACTCGGCAGAGGAGAGAGAGGGAGAGAGAGAGAGAGAGAGAGAGAGCGACGTTTTGTGCTCCCGATGTTGCCAGAGAGCACGCGATAAATAACTAATAATTATCGAGTCGTAAAGCTGTGGCAGTGCGCGGAGTCTCGGGGAGGCATTTATTAAGATTCATATAATAGGAATGCGAGGGGTCCGCGATGCGTACGGTGGATGACGGCCGACAGCTCGAAGAATCGCTCGAGAAAGAGAGAGGAGCGAGAGGTGATGTAGAAGGACGGTGGAGGAAGAGAAGAGCGGAGGGAGGGGGGGGGGAGCGGCCAGTAGGGCTTTGGTGATGGCATCGCGAGCGTGACCTTGCCAGGCGTAAGGGTCGACGCTCGCTATTGGCTGGCTTCGAATGCCAGCAGAAGCGAGATCTCAACGATGCTCGGGCATTTCTGCGAGCCTCGGAGAACGAACGAAGCGAGAGCAGAGCCCTCCTTCCTTCTACTCTGCGCTCGCTCTCTTTTCGTTTCTCGAATCGCACGGAGCAAATGTTGCCCTCTCGCTACGCGGACGCATCTTTTCGCCATGAAAGTTGAGCATTTTTTTCCCCGTCCTACCGCCCGTCCCCTCACCCACTGCTGCCTTTCTTATCTCAGCAAAATGAATAATTGTACGCGCGACACATTTCTGCTTCGCGGGACGTTGAACCTGGGGGATGGGGACGAGGTCGCGCACTCTACATCGCCCGGCCAGGTACATTTCCATTTAAATGCTACGTTATTTTTTTGCTTCTTCTGAAAGCTGGATTTCTTTCGTTTCTTGGTGCAAAACGATGTCGCCCTGCTCATCAGCCTCTGAAAATATCGATACATTTCGTTATATATATTTATTTGTTACGCTACCGCCAAAACTTTGGACACGACAGTCGATATATCGTAGCGCACTAAAACTTAGATAGCTGCGTTAAAAAAAAAGATAACCAAATTTAACAAACGGCGTTTTGAAGGGAACAAATTCAGCTTTGTTTTGCTTTTTTGAAATATTTTATACGTATACACGTGATTGTTTTTCGGCTCTCCATCGAGATCATCGAGAATTGGACGCATACCTTATGCAATTTTTTTTCGTCTTTTTTGTCCGTGATAAACCTGAAGAGGTGGTGAAACTCCATGTTCGTTTTTTTTTCAAAGTTTCGTATGGTTTTGTTTTGCAAAGTTATTCCATTTTTTCGCTAAAAAAGACAAATTTTAGAAAATGCAATGTTACTGAAGAACCATAGGGTTTAAGAGGAAATGTCAAAGATGTAAAAAGTTGCGCAAGTTTATACTGGATCGCCTGGAATTTAAAAAAAATGTCCTGTGATATTTTTTGTTTCTATTTTCGCTTGAAACTCTGATGTGTAGGGATGGCTCAACTTGAAAAGTATCGCGTTTAGGACAAGATATCTGGAGAAGAAAACCTTTTAATTTTCAATTTTAAACCTGCTTGAATTCTTTCAGAATTTTTTCAAATATTTTTCGAAATTTTTTCGACCGAAACTCGTAGAATCGTCAAAAAAATTGATTGACCTATCTTGAAAACTATTGAGTTAGAGACAAAATATCAAGAGGGGAAAGTATTCCAGTATTTCGTTTTAAATACGTTGAAATTGTTTCAAATTAAGAAAAAACAAAAAACTTTTTTACGTTTCAAAAACATCTAGACGACTTGAAAAAAAAACACATTGTAAAAGAAACTGAACAAAATCTGAAAAAATGTGAACTTGTTCAGAATGAAACACTGCAACATTTTTTCCTCTTGATATTTTGCCTCTGACTCAATAATTTTCGATATACGCCAAACAATGCTTTAGACGATGCTCCGAGTTTCGGCAAGAAAAATTCAAAAATAAAAAAAAATTTATTAAAAAATTTATACGAATTTAGGATAGAAAGTTGAGAACGTTTCTCCTCTTAATATCTTGTCCTGGGCGTCATACTTTTCGAGTTAAGCCATCCTACTCATCGGAGTTTCAAGCGAAAATAGTATATAAAAAAAGCACACCGGGAAATTCTGAAAAAATTCCAGACGATCCAGTATAAACTCACACAACTTTTTACATCTTTGACATTTCCTCGTAAATCGCATAATTCTTGAGTTACGTTGGATTTTTCGAAATTTGGGGGTTTTTTTATAGCAAAAATGAACGAATTTTGCTAAAACGTGGCCGAACAATAGCCATGTACAAAAGTGCGCAAAGAACAGATTTTGTATTTCAAAATCCGCACTTCGACATCTAAATCGAAGATAGGTGATAGATTTTCTGAGTAGTCGACATAAAGGTAAATAGCAATAAAAGTCGGGAGATGAAAATATAACAAAAAATGTTTTACCATGCTCCGAGGACCAATACTTGATCCAAAAATGTATAATCCTTGCTTTAAAAACAAGTTTCAGCGATTTCCGAAGCTGAAATCTGCGTACCTACTAAAAGTTGGGACGATAAAAAAAAAACACAATTTTCATTGGATTCGAACGATGCAAACATCAGCCTCGTATCTTTCGATTAGTTTCATGACGTATTATCAGAGTATGTAAAAACCGAGTAGGTATTACAGATCAAAAGACCAAAAATATTCACAAACTTTATTCATCAACAACGTTATTAAAAAGAAAGAAACAGAGAACAGACTCATTGTCCAGATGATATTTTTTTATCAACATAAAATGTGATTCAGTTTAGACACAATTACATTCATACATACGCGCACTGACATTCGTGCGTGTGCGTTCGAATATACGGATAAGCGGAGAATCCGAGAAACGAGGAACGCGCGAGCTAACTTAGAATGCACCGTGCGGCAAATAGCACTCTCGTACACACTGTAAATACTGGGAGTGTGGCAGGGGGGTGAATACACGCACGGTTGTAGAGAGCCCAGAGCGGAGGGAGAGAGAGAGAGAGAGAGAGAGAGAGAGAGAGAGAGAGAGAGAGAGAGAGAGAGAGAGAGAGCCTGCGTGCGTGAGATCTCCGACACACGGCTGTGAGTGCGTCTATGGTAGGTGCAGGCAGATGTGCGTGTCGCGAGAGAGAAGAAAGAGAGTTCGATGTCCGGAGCAGGGAAATCATGTGATCCGCAAGCCTGAGAAGCAACGAGAGAGGAGACAATTATTACACTCTCTTTCTCTCTTTGCACGCGTGCCCTCGCCATCTTTGGTGAACTCGCGATTATCGGCAAAGCTCTTCCGATTGATTTTTCATTCTCTCTCTCTCTCTCTGTATCTCTTTCATGAGCGACGCAATAGCGGGGAGGATGGAGACGTATAGAACGAAAGGTCGCGCGTCATAGAACCGCGCTCGTCGGTTCCAAATGTAACTTATCGGTGCATTTTTTTCTCTCTGTCATTGTCTTCTCCAGTTATCTTCGTTATATCTAACTCGTCTGGAATGGGTCTCTCTCTCTCTCTCTCTCTCTCTCTCTCTCTTCTCCATCTCTTGCGCACTCTCCCTCCGTTGCTCAAAGTATCAGGGACACGGATACAGGCGCTTATCCACGTTTATTTATAGTGCGATCCGTTTGCCCGTGCCTACCTCCGAGATATCGGAAACTCGACGATGCTGAAATTTGCATCGTTGCAAAGCGCAATGAAAATTGCGATTTTCTTGTCAGCTCAAATTTCTTTCGACAGATCTTAGCTACGAAAATCCTTCGACAATGTTTCAATTTGCCTTTTCGGAGATACTATGATCTCAATGAGAAGGAAAATAATGGATTTAAGGTAGTACCTCCACGGAAGAGTTGAATTAAGAAATGGTTGAAATTTGGCATATATGTTATTTAATACATTATCCAAACATCTGTGCAATTTGAATAAGTTTGACCGCCCCAAACCTGAGATATTTACACCTAAAGTTGGCTTGGTTTACACGTAACAAATGCGTCGTGATGGGCAAACGGAGCATCGTTAATTCTACCGTGAAAACTAAAATTAAGAAATTGATAAAAAACGAGGATAAGCCAGAGTAAGATATCACGAATAATGTGAATAAAAAATGAGAATGATTCACCATCCAGTTTCCAAGATATAAACCATGAGAAGCCTGCACAAGTTTGGTCGTATAGCATATATCCTGCTCGGCCTGCAAGCGTACGAGTATATTGGGGCAAAGCCTGGACAGTCCCGGCAAAAAGTTTACTGGCAATGGTAGATCAAAAACACAATATGAAAATATATTTTACGGCAATAAATGATATCCATCGTATTACCTACTAGTACCGAGTCAATATTGCGTAGTCTTTAATTTTATTTATTACTAATTAAACCAATTATCAATCTTTTAAACATGAACATGTTATGTAAACTTTTGGTTGAGATTTTCGCAGAGGAACAACCTTAATGAAAAGGAGGAAATGCAAATATGAAAAAGAATTTACGTTGCATTCCAACGATGCCAAATTCAAGAGCAGTAAATTTGCGTTCCTGCAGTATTCCAGTCCTTTTTTTCCCTCTAAGGATGAAATAGTATCGACCGGTTCCGAATTTCCTCTTTACCGGAAAGATGGAGAGAAAAAACAGAAAGAGATTAGAAATACGAGCTCGTAACGGAAAATATTGTCGTCTCTACGATAACACCGATGTCCTCAAGGTTGAGAGGAAAACGACGTTCGCATGGAAAAAATGCGTTTCGCGGTATACGCGATGCACGTCGCGGTTGACGTTTACTCGTCGATTACGTGTCGATCTTAAATTCCAAGATGTGCGGCTTTTGTCATCTACTTTGTCGATCGCGCAAATTTTTAGTCCTTCAAACTAAACACTTTGAAGGTTTGAAGGAACACTTTTTGTTTCACACAAACACAAAACTTAATTTCTTCTTTGTTGTAAATTTGTAAATAATTTCAAGAAACAGTACCGACTCATTTTTGTCACGATTCGGCCTTTGCGCACCATAATTTCACTCATCTTTAATTGCATTGATTAAAAGTAAAACCCCCAAGCTGTATTCACTAGTAGATAACATTTATGCGATTAACTCTCGATATTTTCTGCGATGGTTATTAGGCCTACAGAAATCGTTTTTTTTTTCAAACTAGGCATAATCAAAAATTGAACGAAAAAAACGTTCACAACTTAAAAAAATCTACAAAAAAACGATTTGTTTCGAAACAAAACACTGTTAATTCAGGTTTTTCTTTAAAAAAAAGACGAGTTTTGAAGAAAAAAGACTGTTACCTGAGATCGGATTTAAAAATAATTTTTTTTTATTTGATTAAGAATACATTTTTCATTCACTGACTTTAAAGAGGAGGAGAATGGGAGCGAAGGACAGAATGACTCGACCGGCTTCCATAAACATCGCTATCTCTTGATTTTAGCAGCATACACGCTGAGTTATCCCCCCCCTCTTGCGTCTTGCACGATACGCGATTCCCCCATCGAGATACACCGGTAGGTAGACCGCGTTCGCGATAATAGCACGGCGCACATTCCATTCTCGTATCAGCATCGCGCCTAGCCTCGCTCACCTCTCGCAAACCCCCCATCGTTTCCCCAACAGCCGCTCGCTCCCCCGTCAAAATCGTACGCAACGTGACGGCTGTTACTCCTTGGAAAGCCCTTCGCTCACGAATCCCGAGAGCATTGAAAAATCCTAATTATTTTTTCATCATTTATTTACATTAAAATGTTTTTCATTCAATTTTCTCTTCGCGTTAACGCGACAATGATTATGATCTATTACGGAATTGATAATAAATAATTTCGACCAAGTTATAAAATGTGAGAAATGCAAATGAATGAGGAGGAAAAAATAATAATTTGGGCGGGATTTGTAAAAAAAATTCCAACTGCTTGCTCGGAAGATATTTGTTCGAAAATAGTAGCACGAGAATCGTCAGGCATCGGTCACAATATATATTGTCGTGCCTGTCTCTCTAACCCTCGAATGCTGCAGTCCGTATGCACTAAATGGCATCTCCGTCGACCGGTCAGTTATCCAATTGAGGCCAGAAGGGACGCATCCATTTTTCTCCACCTCTCGGACTTGCCCTCCCTCCCGTCCCCTTCCCAACAAATTGTGAACGTTTTCTCTTCGTACAGCAAGACCAATCGTTGGATATGGATTCACGCGTGCATCGAGCGTACTGAACAAATGTGCATTTTCTCCTCAATTCCAATGTGTTCAAATATTGTTATTGTTTTTTCACTCGAAAATTGTTTCACGATGGGTAACGGTATAACGCTCGCTTCGAACGAGAAGTTGAAATATATGGATGCGTAAAAAAAGCTTTGCCTCGTATTTCACCAAGGAAGAAAACACTGTCCCTTATCGCAGGCAATTAATTCCAACGACTTCGTTTAGCATCGTACGCGGTAGCGAATGTTTTGACTCGAAGAAAAAAGGAAAGAGGAAGAGTAGAAGCAACTTTACACGCGATAAGGGTTAACGACCTCGCGAAAAAGTAAGCCGAGAATAATTACACATTTTCGAAATTATTTGTTTGAAGATGATTCGAAATATCAATTACCGTACGTTCTTCTATACAATACGCATGTGAGGTTAAAGTTTGCCGTGTTGGAGTGCAATAAAAATTAATATTTGTAAATTCCCTTTATTTCTATTGGCGAAATTTGCCAACGAAAATCTCTAAACCTTTTTTAGGATATTTAATTAGCACCTTAAACCCGCTAAAAAAATATCTTCCATAACAATAAAAGTAAGGAGAAGAAAATGTAAAAAAGAGATTGCGTTGCATTCTGACGATGCAAACTTAAACACCATATACGCATATTCGTACGTGTTAATAATTGTCAAGGGTGAAAAGTAATGAAAAGTATTTTGTACCAGCACCGTTTCGATATATATATATACGAGTCTCATACGAATACACTTGGTCGACGACGGGCGACAATGCCCAAAATTCATAGTTCGTCGGTCTTCTGCAAAAGGTCAGTTTGCCAGTTAATTCAAATAAAAATATCCAAATAGGCCCATCTTTTAGTCTACATGATCGAATTTTTGTCCTTTTTTTAAGATCAAATAATACCAACTATGAAAATGTATGGAAACATACAAATGTATTATCTCTCTACGCTGTTAAATTGACCTCGATTTGAATAAACAAAAATATATTCAAACCAACTCGTTGAAAGAGTAGAAGAAAAAAAAACACTCAACGCACATATTATTTAATTCAAATGAAAGAGGATGATTTTTTTCGTTATCAGTGTATGCGAATTACACCCATTCGCATGAATAATCATCAGTGTTGCGTGAAAGAGAAGAAAAGAAAAAAAGCGAAGGCGCGTTCGTTGCACTTTCGCGGCGGCGCCAATAATGGTAATCGCGCGGTATCTCTCATCGTACGTATTACGCTATCGTTTCGATTCTGAGAAATGTGCTCGCGACACCGCGAACCCGTCCAGTCATCGGGTTGTTTTTTTTTCTCACAATAATTATTATTATCGGTGTAGCGAAATGTGCGGAAGGCGCGAGACGACGACGAGGAGAGAGGGAGAGGCGTTGCTCGAGGATTGTTGGTGATTTTTCGCAGTTTGCGTCAGCCCGAGGCTCCCAAGAGCGAAGCGCAACACCCCACGTTTCCCAGGCGCACCCTTCGTATCCCCTCCATCGCCCTGTGGCATATAATTGACCTCTTTCATTTCCATTAAGTCGCGTCGCTCTTCATTGCTCACTTCCTCGCTCCGCGTTCTCGTTATCCGCGGCTCGAACACTCCTCGTCGTTGTCGTCCGATGGGTAGCGGGGGGGGGGGGGGGGGTGTAATATACCGATATATATACAAGTCGGCGTGGGGCTTTGGCGCGATCTCTTCCGTCCAGCGGCATGAGCTCGCGGATAGGTGACCCCGCTCAGCCGCTCACCGGCTGCACTCGAGCAACGAAAGGTACTTTCGCAGAGTGGCATGGTGTGACACAACTGCGAAAGTCTCGTCGATGAAACAACAGCCGTGTCCCCCACCGTATGATCGATCGAGTGTGCAATCACCGAAAGAAAACTCGATGCTAGGAAAACGTAGCTGTCCGTGTCATTTGGCATGATGATACGACGAAAAGCGGAAAGAGTCGAGTGTGACCAAGTGTGGTGGTCAATGACAAAAGGATGAGAAAGGGCGTGCGAAGGAAGATTGAAAATACAAGAAAATCTAATACGGTAATGTGTATTGGTCGGACAGTTCGTTGCAAGTACACACACACACACACACACACACGTCACGAGACGGACGACTGGTGGAACTTTCCCCCGTTGGAATTTGTAAAATCTCGTTGAATCTTGGCCTCCGTCTCGCGTGTAATGTAGCGATTGAGAGGCTCGCGCGGGTATCGAGGTGAACATTTTTTTATTTTACATTCTTCCCCCCCCCCCCTCTGTCGCGTGATTCTACGGATTGTAATCGGACAAACCCAAGTCAAGACTGGGAACTCAAGATCGAGCAAAATGTTGTTCGATTATATCAACCGTAGGTTACACGTTACGGAGGAATCGACGAGAAATTATTTTCACGATTATTGGCAGATTGGCAGAATCTTTTCGTTTTTATATTAGTTTTATTGAAATATATCGAGCGATCTTGCTATCACGAGTTGATGATCCTTATAGAGAATTGCGTGATTTTATTTTAAAAAAAAACATAAAAAAAAACATCCATGCGACGAATTTTGCGGTAATATCGAAATCACGATGAATCTTTTCATTTGCCGAGTAGCTACTATAGTTTACTAAATTTAGCAAATAAAAAGTTTTGTGGCAAAGATGAAGATAAAGATTAGAGTGTTGTTATTGTATAACAGTCCGGTATTATTATTGTCTTCATTATTATTATTATTATTACTGGCCCCTTGTTATTGGATAATAATATAATAATAACGAAGATTATCGTTGAAATGGCACGATCCCAAAGGTGAATAAAGATAAGATAAGAATTCACAAAGATATTCCAGTATTTGTGGGAATTTTGTCATATTTTGGATCGACGAATGGCATTTATCTAGAACATTACAAAACATTCTACGAATAATAGCGTCATTGACTTCGATAGCGTTTCACCTATTCTATTATCGCTACCACTCGAAAAAGGAAATCGTGAGTGTGATAAAAAAAAAACTGCACACACCCCGAGGAAGAGGAACGAAGAAAGCTCCACCGCGATCCAATTGATATAAATTCCCATAAGCTCGATTGAATTCGCGAGTTGTTTTGAGAATGATTTATTCGCAGTTGTTTTTTCACCCAACCGATGATCACCTATTTATAGTACTCGGCGGTTCGGGAAGTCACGACTCTTATCAAATTAATCAGCCAATATGCATTCGGGATTACGCGGGCGTCCTGACATTCCGAGATAGCGTTCTCCGGTGATCTAATCCCCCCTCCTCGCACCTGCTCCGATATCCGCGAAACTAACAGACGCGCGCTCGCGCCCCTTTTCAGCCTTCCTCACCGCCACGCGCCCATTGTACGTATACTGCCGCTCAAAAGTTTGCATACACCAGTCGATATTTCTTGCCGCACTTAAAGTTACATAGCTTCGTCAAAAAAAAAAAAAAAAAAAAAAAAAAAAAAAGATAACCACATTTACCGAACGGCGTTTTCGAGGGAACAAATTCAGCTTTGTTTTGCTTTTTTGATATCATTTTTATTATTTCTTCTCCGACCCGGTAGGCACTTTTGTACGTAACTGTTTTCCGGCGGGTATCCGAAGTTTCGAGCAGCAGTGTATTTACCATAACCGCGTGTATCGCGATACATTTTTCATCATCAATGGACATTTGCACATGCATTCCTATCGAATAATAATAAATTTAACAGATCAAAGATAATTTAATCGACAAAAATAAAACTGTAACTGAAATAAAAATAACTTGACGATTTCCTTGAATAAATAACAAAAAGTTCCTCAAATCACCAAAAGTAAATAATAAATGAAAATGTCGTAACTCAAATTTTTTTTCAATTGAATAAACAATATCAATACCGCAATGAAGACAATAAGTAAAAAATAATAGCGTCAAAGAAAAGCCAAAAACAATATCGAATTATAATAATAATAATAATAATAATAAATGACACAAATAAAACAAATGAGCCAGCGAAAATACTTGTAATAAATAAACAAAAGTGTCATAATTTAATAGTGTAAGAAAAATGTTTAGTGACAAATGACAATAAGAAAAAATGAGGGTTGAAGAAAAAAAAAACGAGAATCCTTCGGAAGAGGAGTATCGGCAAAAGTACAAGGGAATAATCGGTTGTCCATCTCCGCTGTTGACTCCAAAGAACGCGTGTATCGCGTGGTTACGGGGAGGCAAACGCGTAGCGACGCCGCATTCGCATTATAAGACGGATGGAATGTTGCAGTTGCCAAGAGTCTCATTCGTCAATTAAATCAAGTCTGAATTGACCCTCTTCTCTTCTCTCCCCTTGCCATTACGATGATTATCATTATTACAATAGACTTATTTAAATGCCGGTGTGCCGTGCGTGTGCGTGTTAATGCGGATTTACGTTTTTTCGCACGGCTTCTCTCCGTATGAGGTGCGTACTCGGGCCGATTGTTGAGAGGAACTCTTGCGAGCATACTCGCGAGAATTCTCGCTCGGCGAGTATATCTCTGTGTACGGGAATCGTATACGCTTTCACGTTTCTCAGGGACATCCGCCCTTCCGAGATCTCGGGATAACCTGCGCGCGTCGTTGCCTCGGGCGCGCACGCTCGCCCCACTCTCGTCTACCGCGTACTACGTATCTCTATGTACGGGGGTAGAGGAGGCAGCCTCGCATTCCAAGCTTCATTCCGAAATCGCGAACGCGCGAGACTCGGCCGCGATCGAAAAGCGCCGGAGGAATTCGCTTATTTCCGTGGACGCTTTATGATCATTGCTAAGCGGCGCCAACGCGAAGCTCCGTTTTTTCTCCCTTTCCCGTCTCATCCCTCGTCGCATTGACGCTGCCGATTCTCTCGGAATCAACGATTATTTCATCGGCGAATAAAGCAGGGAAATGTGGGATTTCGTTGAATTTCGATTTTTCTAGGATTTATCGGAACTAGAGATTTTTCATCTGGAAATAAACGACAAAAATGTACAATTTTTTTTTCCTCTCCGTTTCTTTGCGTTTGCTCGTATCGAAGATCTTCAATCTGAAAATAAAAGAGAAAAATGTGGTTTTTTTTTTTTCAATTCTTGCTTTTGTCCTGGGTTCATTGGAATCGAAGATCCGTGAGCTGAAAATAAATAAATTGACCAATTTACACCCCTCCTAATGGGCGGCGTACATTAGCCAACACAGTTCGGAAGCAACGAATTTCGAAACGTTACGAAGTGAAATAAGAAGTCACACACCGAACGGGCATTTGTAATATTCGATAAATATTCGTCGGGGGACCGTCGAATAGTCAATTTTTCATGGCATGTGTGTTTAATGAAAGAATTGCTGGGGGAGCGAGAGAGCGATTACGCGAGACCCCTCGTTTTGTACTTTTTTTTTGCCTTGGCAGTGTTCGCGCTTGATACCGCGAGAACGAGTTCTTTCGGCTGGTTCGACTTTGCCGAGCGTGTGGCGTCTCCTGGCGGAATTGTCGTGTACCCCGTCGTCGTCACGCCGAACGCTCTGGTGTACCGTCGGAATGCTCACCCAGTACAAACGTCTCACTTTATTCGCAAACGAGAATATAGACGCGAGCGTCTTTTTTTTTTCTCTCGATCGATAATCCTCGACTAATCGTTCATAGCAATTACGCGCGTTACCTCGAATTACCCCCAATACGTGTGTACACCGGTACAATTTGCTCCGACTCAAAACACGTCTGGGTTTTCTTCGTTCGTCAAATTGACGATTGACTAAACTCGATAAATATAAATATTTGACAAAGAGGAAGATAAAAACTGGCGATTTGTTGTTATATGATAATAATCATCCATCATTATTGACCCATTGGTATTGACGAAGGAGAATAATAATAACGAAGATTATCGTTGAAATTTCGCGATCCCAACTGTGAATGAAGGTCAAATAAAAATTGACAAAAATCCATTCCATTATCTTGAAGATATTGAAATTATTGAAACGCAACGAAAATTAATTCTTTTTCATTGCTTAGGTATTTTTTTTTTGGCCGTTCTAGGCAATGGAAATCATTGGAACGTTTTTGCGTATTTTTATAACGGATTTACGAGCTCGACCGCTAAAAACCAAGGCTTCGAATAGTAATCAAAATGAAGAAAGAGAAAACGGAAGTCGTGTTTCATTCCAACCAAATACCATTTGTGCGAATTCCGTGACATTTTGGATCGACGAGTGGCATTTTTCTACGACATCGCAAAATACTCCATGAATAATAATGTATTATTCACTTCGATGGCGTTCGACTCTTACCGTCACCTCTCGTCGGACGAATAAATCATGAGTGCGATAAAAAAATCTGCGTACACCTTGAGGAAGAGCAACGAGAGGAAACCTCCGTCGAACGAATGGTTATAAATTTCAACGAGTATCGATGAATTCGTGAGTCGTTTCGAGGCTGATTTATTTGCAGCTTTTTTTTTCATCCACTTGAGCGCCTATTTATAGTAGAGGGCGTTTCGGGAAGTCGTGACTCTTATCAAAATGATCACCCGATTTGCATCCACGATTAGGCAACCGGACTGAAATTCCGAGATACCGTTTGCAAATCCTCCAGATTTATCTCATTCGTCAAATTCTTCCTATCTCGTTTTGTGGCACTTCGTCAAAACTTCCGTTTTCAATGGAAATCGCCGCACGATTCTTATTCGATCCACCAAACATTCGTCTTTTCCAAGCCGACCAGAACGAAAAAAGGAACAAGATAAAAATTGGAAAGGCAACGAGTATAGCGAGGGAATGAGAAATTCCGTAAAATCGTTCAAGTGCAGTCGAACGTGTAATCGGTGACCGAGAGACTAAAAAAGGAAGATGGACAGAGAGGAGGGATAGTCGCGTGTGCACCACCCTGGCAGTTTCGGCTAGGTCGACTCTCTTCGCGCTTTGGACACGTGCGTCTTTGAGAAATTCTTCTTTTATACATCTTATCCCCCTCTCTCTCTCTCTTCCTCTCTCAGCGTCTCTTGCCTCTTTGTTCGGCAGCAACGAGCAGCGGCAGCTGTCCGCCAGAAGAAATTCCTTCGTCCACCGCCTCTCCGATCCTTTTTCCTTCTCTATACCCGTCCAATAACGCACACTCGCACTTTTGCGTTCTATATATATCGTTCGATCTTTCCCGCTCTTCCGCCCCCCCCCCCCACACACACAAACGGGGCTGCTAGCGATCGATTGCGAATCGTGGCCGCCTATGCGAAGAGCAAAGCATTGAGAAATTGAGAGATCTCAATCACTCGTCACGTTTATCGAAGCGAAAAATCCTGTGCATGATAAAAAATGTAAAAACCAATAATACGAAACAATTTTGTTTGAATTTGATCGCGGGTGTGTGGTAAAAAATAAAAAACGAATGGAAAAAAGTTATGTTTGTATTTTTTTTTTTTTTTCGTGTATAATAAAATGGCAAAGGCAATGAAATAAAAAATGTCTTAACATATAAATAAAAACCAAATAATGCTCGTATTTATTTTTATACGGAAGAACGAGTTCTGCGTAATGCGTTGCAAATGATAATAGTTGAGGAAATCGTTTCCGAACGAAGTGGCTTTTGGGCAAAATTTGCCGTTCGAATAAAAATCATAATTTCCGGATCAATGATGTTTCGTACGGCAGCTCCATTGTCTTCGTCACCGTTCCTTTTTTTTTTTTTCATTTTTTCCCTTCTCTTTCTCCCTCTTGGCTCCAATATTCGTATTAGTCCGTTCTCGGATATCTTTTTTTTTCTTTTTTCCGCTCCCCTTTTACGCCTGCTCTCCGGTCCTCTTCGTTTCTTTCGCTGTACACACGCAGTGCGCGCGCACACAAACACACACAGCGCGAGAGACCGGCGAAGAGAAAGGGGCAAGCTGGTGTTGACGGTGTATATCCATTCCGGTACGGAATACGGTAGCCACAGGGCGATCACGCGAGGCCCCGGTAGCGCGCGCTCTCCTATCCCCTAAAACCTAATCATTTTAATCTTCGACCGAGTGCTCTCGCGATCTTTTTATTTTTTTCGTCGATCCTTTTTGTCTTTCTTCTTTCTTTTCGTCGAACGGGTGTCGAAGCTCTCCGCCGGCACTGCCTCCTCCCTCTTTCCCCTTCGTTCCCTTTCCCTTGTCCCACGCCATGGTGTTCCCTCTTGATCCGCCTCTCGCTCGTATCTCTCACTCGATTCAATCTCGGTACTCTCGAGGAGTCTGCCAGAGGGGCAATGAAATTCCAAGAAAGATCTCTCTCTCTCTCTCCCCCCCCTTCCTCGGTCTCTGCAGAATTAGACAGTCGGAAGTTAGGCCAGATGCCTCGAACTTTGCCAAAGACGCGACCCGATGCTCGCATCGTGAAAGGAAATGCCGAAAAATGCATATTTTTTTTTTCTTCGACTTTTTCGACCGACCAACCGGAAGTGCCTTCTCTCTGCAGTCTGTCTCTCTGAGCCGACGGCGGCCCCGTAGCGCCATTGGGCAAAACTCTGCACGACGGAGCAGCTGCCACATGGCCGAGGACCCGTGGCGCTCTGGCGATGTTCTCTCTCTCTCTCTCCCCCTCCCTCTCTCCCTCTCCGCGTTGCTCTTTGCCATTGCTGACCGAAGCCCGCAGCAAGCCAGTTTGCGCAACGTCGAAGACGACCAAGAAACCACGAAACCCTCCAATTATGAAGCAGCGACATTCCTGCGCTAGAATACCCATACTCGGCCGAGTCTCGCCGCGCGGTCACAATGCGCGAGGTAGAATGAACCAACGAAAGAGACAAAGGAGCGGGACGCGCGGTTGACCGGAACAAGAGAGAAGCGATGGTAATGATGCAGCGAGAGAAATCTCTCCCTCCCCTTACTCTAGAGAACGTGCTCGCTATCGTCTGTATATGCCATCGGATGTACGGCCATACCTAGTTCCATGCATCTACGCAGACGTTGAAAATTGAGGTAAAGCCATTCAAAAAATTCACCTGCATATGATCGAAAAAAAAAAAACAGGTCCATTTTCAATATTTTTTTCTCTCACGAAAGTATTGGGATAACGAGGGGTTGGGATTCCACACACAATTGATGCACGGTCTTTCCAAGTTTGAGTGTTTTTTTTTAACAATAATTATAAACGATGAAGTTATTATTTAAAGAAAGTGCCACCATTGCAGCATGGTCCAGGGTCATCTCAAATGAACAATAAGAAAATGTACTTTTGGTATAATGATAAAACTAAAATGACCAGAGTGTCGAGATATCGAGCGGACGGTCAGTTTTTCAAACGCATACGAAAATTTCTCTCGCGTGAAAGGCCCTGGGCTACAAAACTGTGCGGTAAAATCGTATCCTCGAAATTTCCCTAAGTTACGTAAGCGCGCGTATTCATAAGGGTTACGAAACTTTCAAACGCTTTTGAGAGTGATATCGAGGCGAAAAAGACGATACGCGTGTACATTGATGGGAGCGGGGGGGGGGGGGGGGGATCGTGACGCTCGAATACGGATCGGCGATAGGAATGATTGCAAAGTGCAAGCTTTACGTAACGCTTACTCCCTGCGTTCCTTCGAAAGGCGCGTGTTTTCGGCGTTTCTCCCGATTCTTCGCTATAAAGCAAAATCTTCGACTAGCCAAATCCACGTTCAACCTGTAGGAACGACGAGGAAGAGATATAAGTTTACGAACAGATGGCAAAATCGCGGTGGTTTCTTTTTCCGGTGCACACTCCCCTCGTAACACGTATGGTAAGGAGAGAGGAAAAAATGGAATAATAATGGCGAGGGTCACGACCCCGCCGATCCGCCCCCCCCCCCCCCCCCGTCGGTCCTACACACGTGTACAGCGCTCCACAGCCATGAGCTTCTTGGCACGCTATATAACCCCTTACACGTATGAAAGTCTCTCGGTGTCTCTCTCGCCCCCTCATCCCACCCGACCAGTGCCTCCGCGCGCGCTCCGGACTGTCGGAGCCTAGCGCACTATAAAAGGGGCCTCGCGCTGATCGGGCCTCGGGACCTCCGAGCCGCGCGCCGCTCAGATAAATATGCGGGAGGGGCCGGAATTCCTCACTCGGCTGCATTCCAATCCCCTCTGCTGCGTCTCTCTCTCTCTCTCTCTCTCTCCGTACGCTCGCCACCGTGCCTCTTTTACTACAGTACTACTACTACCATCACTGATTCTACTACTGCTGCTGCTGCTGCTGCTGCCCGTAGCCTCCTCTCGAGAGCCCTCGTACACTGTAAAAAATGTCTGTATGAAAATTAATACACAAGTATAGGAAGTTTTTATGCGGATACCGCTTATGAAATTTCAGATACGACTTTGAAAATCCAAAACAGGTTATTTGAAAAATGAAAGTGTAGCTCCGTAATATTAATATACTTGTGCGTTTGAAAAATAATGCACGTGTAAAGAAATAATCACATCCAAGTATATTGAAATCAAGAACCATTTGGTGATATCAATATACGAGTGTATATTAAATTCAAGAACCATTTGCTAATATCAACATACGGGTGTGTATTAAAATTACTGATCCTAAGTATTAAGTTTATTTCAGAAATTGATAATTAAGCCCACTGAAAATGTGACTCGTATTTATCATCCTCGACGGGAGCTAAAGATAAAAAAAGGTGATTTTTGTGAAATTTCTTTCTTCAACACCTGGCGGCGTAAAAAGGGAAAAATAATTTCCTTCCGGAAAGGCGAGTTCAAGAACTGCGCCTCTGGCGTGGATATGGAGAGGTAACGAATTTGTGACACTCTCCGACGCGTCCACGAGTTGCAAACGCGTCTGTTTTTCCCAGGACGATCGTAGCCGGTGGTCGGGTTATATGCCCGACCGAAGCTGCGAGTGGCTATGGGAAAGTGCGGAACAAGGCGCCGTCCCTCGGACGCTACGCGAACTACGCGCGACCATCGGTCGTCGCGAGCGGCCGAAGTGGGTTGAGCGCGTTTTGTATTTGCAATACTCTGTTTTTTATATTTGAATTAATATACAACTGTTGTAATCTTTAATTTAAGGCACGGGTTAATGCAATACATTTTCCACAAATTTACAAACTTTTCTTTGAAATTCCATGTTCCATCTATTAAATTCTATATCCACGTTAGAATTTCATGTGACTATTTTAAATTTACGATACAAGTGTTTCAAATTTAATTTCATCTACTGAGTTCGTAAAATTCAATTCTTTTGTATCTTAAATGTATTGTAAATTTCATATCTTTTTTTACAGTGTACACACCGTACGATCATGTACTCCTGTACATCGCGCTCGCCACATTTTCATGTACACATACCCCCGCATATCCTCGTGTACGTATTGCCAGAGGTTATTTTGAAGACGGTCGAGTTTACGAGATCCTCACGGCGGCCTATTATTGTTCTCGCACTAAACCTTCCGCAAACTCGAACGTCTTCGAAATTATTTTTGGATTGATGCAAGCACCTTTGTACAAGGGTCTCATTTCCAGCACGTCACTGAAAAAAGCCCGTGTACCGCGAAAAAAAAGTCATGAAATAACAATCTTTCTTTGGGTCGTTTGAGTGCATAAAAAAATAATAATTAAATGTAAAAAATTCTTGTTTGGTTTTGTTTGAGTGCATAGAGAAAATCATCGTCATTTCAAGGACGAGCCAGTCCGTAAAATCAGTGAACAGTGACTTAAATTATAATTATTGTTTTATACATCATAAATTAAGTACTATAACGGGGGGAGAGGGAGGAGGGCATTTCTAAGCCGCTATGTTTATGCAATATTGGCTATCGGCACAAGTGGATATTTTGGGATTCGTATGACGAGTGAAAAAAATCATCGACAAGCACAAATACTCAACCCTAGTGCTTTGAAAAGGTCTTGAGGTGTGCTATAAGAATATACAATAAAAAGATAAGACCGCAAGACTCTGGCGGTTATACCCAGGGTGTTATTGACATTTTCATATTTTTCCCATCTTCAAAAGAAACAAAATTTCATTCGAATGACTTTTTACTCTTTATCACTTTATCCGAGAGAGCAGGTATATATTTTTGCGACTGCAGTTGTGTGCATGGACTTACGTAAGAATATTCTTTGATAAACTTCTCCATCGTAAAGGACTTTTCTTGCGTACGTCGTGGCCCGTCCATCAAACCACACTCTTCGATCTTTTCGGCGCTTAATCGCTTTATATGTTCCTTTCTTGATCCATCCCGTGTGCACGCTCGTCCTTTTTCCAATCCTTATACAAGCACCGCGACGTCCCGTATTATTTTCGTCTTCCGGTAGGAGGGCTCGTACACCGCGAATTATCGCGACAAGTGTCGCTGTTGTTTTCATCCGACTTTCTGGCGCATATTTACGCTTTTCTACGGGGGGGGGGGATCGTAGCAATGCGAGAATGTTGTCGTTACCGTACGCGTTTCGAAACGTGGAATTTCCGTTGGAGGGAACAACGATTAAGGGATTTCCAGAATGATGATGCAAACGACGATGAGCGGGAGAGCTGAACCCATGTATGAGGATGAGAATTGATGCTCCTCGATAGCAAGAGCTTTAACACTATTTCTACAACGCTCGCGTTCTCTCCTTGTAATGGCTTCGCACCAAGATGGATGATGGAAAGGGAGGGAGAGGAGACAGCGACTAATGTTGTTTCGCTCTCTCGCCCCCCCCCCCCCCTCGCTGGTGGTGTTTTTGACCGTTCGTCTCTCCTTCTGGCACAAACTTCTCATCATCTTTTTGCCTCTGGCTCTTCTCGCATTCCTCGCTCGCGCATACGCACGCACGCGAGTATAGACGACTCTCTCTCTCTCTCTCTCTCTCTCTCTTTCTCCCCCTCCTCTCGACGCCTCCTTTCACGCAACGACGTTTCGGCTTAAAATCTCGCAACGTCGGGGGTGCGACGAAAATATTTGAGGGCTTCGTTCCCGGCAGAGAGACGAGAGTCAATTAGATTTGTTTCACGTGTACGTCTCGCTGTGTAAATTCCTCTTCCGTGCAATCGTAACGACCCTACTCGATTTATGGCCTTTGCCGGAGCAACGGCGCTTCGAGGAAGTATTTGATGATTTAAAAAAATTTTAATTGAATATTATTTTCGGAAAATCAATTTTTTTTTCACAACGATTTGCTCCTACCGTTCCGGACGATAAAATCGATCGATAAAAATCGATGGATAAAAATCATACGAAACTTTGTAAAAAAAAACGTAAAAGGACCTCCTCCTACCCCGTTCAAGTTTATCATGGATAAACACGAAACAAAAAATTGCGTCCGATTCTCGATGGTCGAAAATAATTCGAAAAAAATAGTCACGTACAAGAGTGCGTAGCGGGTGGAGAAAAATCATTAATTAAAAAAAAAGCAAAACAAAGCTGAATTTGTTCTTTTGAAAACGTCGTTCGGTAAATCCGGTTACGTTACGTAAATTTTCATAAAATTCAACATTCTTTGAAAAATCATAGCGTACCCGTAGCCGCGCGACATACGATAGGTAGACAGTACGTGCCTTCGTAATCGTCGAATCATCTTATTTTTCACCGCGAGTGTCGTAGGCGGATTCCGAGCCATATCGACGCTCCAACAAGAACAACAAGTACATTGCGGGCGAAAAAAAAAATATATGTAATAAAAAGAAATACCGCACAACGAACAATTGCCTCGCAAATGTGGAATCGTACGTGGACTTTGGAACGGTTCGCGTTTAACGGCAAAAGCCGCACGGAATTGCGGGCACTCGAAGGGAGGCAGCAAAAAACCGCAATAAAAATTAACCTTCTAGATAATTGCGAGTATAAACTCGGCAATATCCATAGTAAATTGACAAAGCTATTCCGCGTACTTGCCGCATATTTTTGCATATTTACTCTTCTGCATTTGCCGCATCGAGATAAGGGGACAATTAAAGTAGAACGCGCACTTGACTCGAGTCATATATATTTCACATCGGCGATACGGATGAACACTTATGATTTTGCACAATCGCAAAAATATTACGTGACGACGTTGGTGCATTTTCCGAGTAAAAAAAGAAGTACCTACTGCTTCGTGTTGTGAGAATGAAGTTTGCATCGTTCGAGCGCTATGAAAATTAATATTGCCGAATCGCTGTAATTTATCGAATCGCTCATTTTGCGTACGAAAATTTCGAGAGCAATTTTATCTCAAATTCGTTATTTGGAGATACGCGATATAAATTTGCGGATAAGATTTTGTATAAAAAATAAGGAAGAGAACGTTCGTTTTCGCAACGCGATGCAAGCTTCAACACCAACAACTTCCTTTATTTTATTATCTCACAACTGATCGCGCGTCTTCCGGCAGTACGAGGGGCCCGAATTGACGAGCTCTTGGATTTTGCCCGCGTGATAATTTAAAAAGTCACTGCTGAAGAAACGCGTCCTCTTGGACTTCGTATACCGAGGCGAGGTGGTTGAAGTTTGCGTCGTTGGAATGCCATCAAAATACATACTTCCGAATTCCTTTAATTTCTTTTGGCAGATTTTGCCAAGAAAATACGTCAACCACTTTGGAAGATGTTTATTTGCGGCGATCTGCAAACTTGAATAGCATATTCTGACCGCGATTTCGATCTGAGGGCTGAATACTAAAACTGCGTATTATTGTTGATGTATGTAAAAAAATATAGGGGGAGACCGGGGCAAAATGGTATAGCGGGGCATAATGGGACCGGGGCAAAACGGGTTTGGGGCAAAATGGAATAGTGAAAATCAACACTGCTGGAAAATACGTCATTGGGGCAAAACGGGACTGGGGCAAAATGGGACAGGAAAAATCGGAGATTGATTAATCGTAGTAATTTAACATTAAAGAAGACGACAATTTTTATTTGTTAACTCAATCGCTTAAACAATTATTATTATTTTTGACTTTACAACAACAGTTTGTGCTCGGCTCGTCAGGATTCGTTGAATCCAATAAATTTAAGTACTTCAACATTCAAAAAATTACTAATTTTTCATTCGTTATTAAAGCTTGTTAAACAATTACTTTTGATTCTCCGGTCAGAACTGTACCAAACTTGACGTAAATTGTTATTTGAGCCTTCTTATTCGATTGGTACAATTTCTTTGTCGTTATTAATTATTTAAATAATCAAGTAATTTTTATAATCTGACGCGTGCAATTTTTTGTTTTTTTTTTTTCGTTTTTATCTTTCTTTGATTTTTTTTTAAATTTATTTTCTGGCAACTGCACGTTACTGATACTGATTTTCAAGCCATTGATGAAAATCTAACTCTTGTCAATTTTTACGTAAATTGTTTTATGAAACTAGGACCGCCGCTCCCCATGAAATCGACGGATATGTGTCGACAAATATATCGGTCAGTCCGGTGGACTGAAACGAACCACCAGCACCATTTAGATTAGATTATGTTTCAACAGCTCTTTCATAGAGCCGAAGCATGAATTTTCCTGTCATCCCATTTTGCCCCAAATTCAGCGGGCTACGACACTTCATTTTCGTGTGTCCCATTTTGCCCCAATTTGATATTCCACTCCTCTCTGTCCCATTTTTCCCCGATCCCGTTTTGCCCCGCTATACCATTTTGCCCCGTTCTCCCCTACACACACAATGATAATACTTTGGGTCGACTTTCGGAAGAAAACGAGAGCAGTAACACCAGAGCTTAAGAGTTTGTGCCTAGATTGGTGAAAAATCGTCATACATCCGCGATGCACAAAATCTTGAAAATAGTTTCGAAAATTCTTGCGCATCCGGGCTGGTTAATTTTTTCAAAGTAGCTTAAGATTGCGGAGGGAAAAGGCAGGCACACACGGAGTTGAACGAAATTTCGTACCTCCATTTAAATATATTCCGTCGACGGTTGACGCAACATAAAAATATTGAAACATTCCGCCTACCGGGGAAACGGGATGAAAAAATTGAAGAAAAAAAAAACAGCGCATTCGTCTGCCAATGAGTCGTACGAGAGTACCACGAAAAACAAGATAAAATTAAACCGGGTCAACTGGCGTATTCCATTTTGGGTTCGCGGGAGAGGAAACGGAAACCGAGCGAAACGTTCCGAAATCTTTGGACTCGTTGGTCCGGAATTTACGCAGCCTCTCTCTCTCTCTCCGTCTCTCGAGCGCTCTCTTCTTCTCCGTACAACACAGCGCGTTCTTGGAGCGCGCGCGCGCAGCGATACACAAGACGTTTTGCGATCGTGCCACGCGAAGAACCGCGCGAGCGTTTCATACATAAATAGCTCGGAATTCATAAATCGCTGCCGTTTATACGAGAATACTCGGCGCACCTCTCTCACACACGTTGCCTGCCCGCCCCCTCCGCGTTACGCCTCTTGCTCTTTTTATTCATTTTTCCCTTCCATTCCCAACTCGAGTCGCGTCTCTCTCTCTCTCTCCCTCTATTTCTGCCAAGGTGGACGCGTCGCGACTAGATCGGAATGCGTTTGTCGCGGGACTACGCGCCGTGTAGCCCCCCCCCCCCCCCGTCCCTGGCCGTGCGCGCGCGCTTTTATTTATTTTACGTACGCGCATATATAGAGATGCACGCGCATACAGTATAGATCCTTCTATCGTCCTTTCACATTTCCATCTTACTTGTTCCGTACCTCTTTTCTCTTCAGGTGCGTCCTCGCTCCTCCTCGTATCCCGTCGTTTTTTTCTCTGGTCACCTCCTGCTGCTCGCCCTCTTCGTTCTCGCGGCGCGCGAGCATCTCTCGTGGGCGTTCTTCGAATTCCATCGGGAATCCTCCGGCCGGATTCCGCGTCTTCCGCGTCTTTGCACGTAGGCGGGGGGCGAGAGGGAGGGGGGGGGGAGCAAGCTCTCGTTCTCTCTCCGCGTGTCGTAAAAGCGTACTATAGCTACGCGTGAATCCCTATACGCTATGTGTATATTTGAGGAAGAAAAAGCGATGATAAAACGTGCGCGCGCGCGCGGTCTCTCTTTCTCTCGGCGCAGAGGCAGAGCCGCGAGATATAGGGTCCTTGACGCTCCGCGGATTCAATGAACTTGCGCACCCCCCGCCCCCCCTCCCCCCCGCTCGATCGCCTTATCGCCGCGTGACAAACGCGCTGCACATGCTGATAAAGGAACCGTTGGGGAATGCGAGGAGGAAAAAAAAAATATATCGTTTTCGTCGAGTTTTTTTGCGGGGTACGTCGAGATTTTACGCAATTCTTGCAGCGATGCGCACCGGGCGTTTGTTGGAGTTACGTTATTCCCTCGAGTTGTAGGGAATCTGTTGGTTTTTCAGATACTTGGCATTTTGTGGGTTGCGGGGTAGGGCGTAATTCTATTTATTCACATCGTGTTATTTTCGTGTGAATATAAATACAAATTTATTCATACTTGACTTATTTGTATTCACGTGCATGCGTACAAATACAATTGTATTCGCGGATATTCTGAAAATACGAATAAATTCACGGAAAAAATTGCGAATATATTCACAAAAATGTAAGTATTTATAAAAAATCCGGTGATTTAACGAAAAATTCCCATGAAAATATGTGAATGGAAATGTATTCGCAAAAAAATTGTAAATACAGAAAAATTCACAAAATATTTAAGTTGCGAATTTTTTCGTATTTGAGACAAATTAAAATCAAATTCACAATGATTGGATTAAAATTTACACCAGAAGTGAGCTCTTGCGTATTTTGAGGGAAAACATTGCCTCGACACAATGTTTTCTCTCAAAATACGTAAGAAATCGCTTGTAGCGTAAATTTTAATATGTAATTGTCGTGAATTCGATTTTAATTTTCTTCAACTTGAGGAAATTCACAACTCATTTTGTGCATTTTTTCATATTTATAATGTAGTATTTTAAACTCACAACCGTTTTTTTTTGCAAAAATTTCTCTGCCTCGACGCAATGTTTTCTCTCAAAATACGTAAGAACTCACTTTTGGTGTAAACTTTAATCTAATCATTGTGAATTTGATTTTAATTTGTCTTAAATACGAAAAAATTCACAGATTATTTTGTGAATTTTCACAATTTTTTGTAAATACATTTGCATTCACAGATTTTTTTTTTTTTATTCACCGGATTTTTTAAAAATATTCACAATCTTTTCGGTGGATTTATTCGCATGTTCAGAATATTTGTGAATACAAATAAGTGAAGTATGAATAAATTTGTATTTATACTCACATGGAAGTCACGATGTGAATAAATTCGTATTCGTATTTATAAATTTACGCCCAACTCTGGTGGGTAGCGAATGGGTCGCCGAGAAATACGCCGAAAATCACGCTGACATCGGAATTTGCGTCAATTCTTTCATTCGTCGAACAGGTCATATTGTTTGATACAATTTTACGAATTGACAATATTAAATATATTATTTAAATACATTTGAATATATAGAATATTTCTTGCCGCAATTAAAGTTAGATAGCTCCGTCAAAAAAGAAGATAACCAAATTTAAGAAACGGCGTTTAGAAGGAAACGTATTCAGCTCTGTTTTGCTTTTTTGCCATTTTTTAAAATGATTTTCTTTCGACCCGGTGCGCACTGTTGTACGTGACTGTTTTTCGGCTATTTTTCAATCATGCAGAATTGGGTGCACAACTTGGGGGAACATTTTTTTTGTCATTCTTATCCATGATAAAGTTGAAAGGGGGGGCAGAAGCTCCATTTTCGTTTTTCTTTGAGTTTCATACGATTATTTTCCGCAAAGTTATTTCATTTTTGTGCCAAAAAAGACAAATCTTGGAAAATGCAACGTTACTCAAGAACTATAGGGCTTAAGGGGAAATGTCAGGGATGTGAAAAGTTGCGTAAGTTTATACTGGATCGCCTGAATTTTTTTCAGAATTTTCCTTTGATTTTTTTTTTTTGACTGTTTTCGCTCAAAACTCAGATGAGTAGGACGGCTTAACTTGAAAAGTATGGCATTTATGAGAAAATATCAGGAATAGGAACATTTTAAATGTTTAATTTTGAATTCGCTTGAATTTTATCACACTTTTTTTGTGAATTTTTTTTTCGAAATGTTTTCGGTTTAACCTCGGAGAACGGTCCAAAGAAATTGATAGGCGTATCTCCAAAACTGTTGAGTCAGAGACGAATTATCAGGCGGGAAAAATGTTGCATTGTTTCGTTTTGAATACGTTGGCATTTCTCCGACTTTTTTCAAAAATTGTTTACAATGTTTTTTTGCAGGTCGTCTAGGTGCGTTTGAAACAATGCGAAAAAATTTGTTGAATAAATTGGGAAAAAATTTCAACGTATTTAAAACGAAACACTGCAAAATTTCCCCCTCTTCATATTTAGTCTCCAACTCGATAGTTTTTAAGATAGGCCAATCAATTTTTTGGACGATTCTACGAGTTTCGGCCGAAAAAAAATTCGAGTCGATCCAGTACAAACTTACGCGACTTTTTACATCATTGACATTTCCACTTGGACCCTATGGCCGCCCTTCAGTTACGTAGCATTTTCAAAATTTTTCTCTTTTAGCCAAAAATGAAATAACTTTGCGAAAAAAAATCGTACGAAACTTTTCGTAAGTCGAAAATGGAGCTTCTGCTACACCTTTCGAGTTTATCACGAATAATAATAGCAAAAAAATGTGCCATAAGTAATGCGTCGTATTCTCCGTGGTCGAAGAATAGCCGAAAAACGGGGTCACGTCTAAAAGTGCGTACCGCGAGTCGGAAAAAAAAATTATAAAAAATATATTTTTTTAAAATGCAATACAAAGCTGAATTCGTTCTGTCTCTGAATAGCCGTTCGTGAAATGTGATTGTCTTTTTTTGCCGGAGCTATGTAACTTTTAGTGCGGCAAGAAATATCGACTGTTGTATCCAAAGTGTTGAGCGGTAGTGTATATTACACGGATATTTGAATATATACGATTTAATACAAAGTTAATATTGGTATTGTCATCACGCAACGATACCATAGGGGAATTGTCGTTAAATATTAAAAATAATAATTAATATTAGTGTTATAAGTTTGCGAGGAAAATGATAATATCGCCTTGGTAAATTAAATTGTAATTTCGTCTTGGCGAGAAAAGTTGAATTTCTTTAGGTTTGATTGGATTCGTTTGGGTGATTTTACAGGATCGGTAGGAAAATATCGAGTTTCCATGGATTTCTTTGGTTAATTATTGTCATCGGAGGAAAAATGTCGTTTTCTTTGGGTTTTCCTTTTGACGAGTAATTTTCTCGGACGCGGGACAACCCTTCGAGCCGGGAAATCCGAGCGCACCGATAAAAATAACACGCGAGCAGTGTCGGGGGAACGCGTAACGAAAAAAAGGGTTGACCGCGGCGCGCGCGGTACCGTGGGGAGGGGGCGGGGGGGGGGGTCGACAGGGGTCGGTTGTTCCGAGACTCGACCGATCGTAGGACGCGATTGGACGAAGAGATTAGACGCTGATGATCGCGGAGAATGAGGACGAGAAAGGGAGAGGGAGGTAGGAAAGGGCAAAGAGGGGAGAAAGAAATTCCAGCGTGCGGAGGATCGCGCGCACGAGTTGGAGCGAGCGAGGGGTCTCTCGCGTGTTGCCCCCGCGACTCAAGGTCGGTTATACTACTACGGCCGAGGTTGGTGCGCCAACAGTCGCGGCAGGGTCGAGTCGCGACCTCGCCGGGCCTTAGGGCCCCCCGCCCCCCTTCTCTCACCGTCTTCGCAATCTGTACGATTATATAGCTATACGTGTACGTATACGCGCCCGCGCGCACACACACACACACACACACACGCACATCGCACATACCTACGAATTCCCTCTGATTTTCTTCGCGACGCCGTCTCCGTGTCTACCTCATTGGCACACGCTCCCCTCAGTACAAGCTTCCTTTCCAAAGTACGGAATAATGCCTTTTCTCTCTCTCTCTCCCCCTCTCCCTTCCTCGGTCTCGCTCGCGCTGTGTAACTTTAGTCCGCCGATCGTGTGTGTACGTTAAGGATGTTGAGTCCCTATGAAACATGTTAATGTTAATTGTTCAGTAAATAGCTTCTTAATCGCCATGAAATTTGTACACGACCTCCTGAATACTTCATGTAAAAACATACCAAATTTTTCGAATTCTATCATCATTACTTCAACCTCCTTAAGGGTTGAAATAAAAAATGATAAGAAAATTCGGAAAATTTCGTATGTTTTTGTATGAAGTATTTAAGCGGTCGTGTTAAAATTTTACGAAGATTAGGAAGCTCGTTATCAAAAAATTAACATTCTGTTAAGAACAATTGTTAAAAGAAATAAAAAAAAAATTTATCAATAAACATCGTTTTGTTTCCGTTGCTTTAAGTATATTGTAGATATTATAAAATTGAGAGGTCAAAAAAAAAACTTATTGCTAAGTTACATCAGTTTCCATAAAACAACATTCAATTTGTGAATGTTAATTGTTCAATAACGAGCTTCCTAATTGTCGTGAAATTTTTACACGACCTCTGAAATACTTTATACAAAAACATACCAAATTTCCAGAATTTTATCATTATTTGCGATTTCGGACTCAACATCCTTAACGCGACACGGGGCGGGGGGGGGGGGGGGGGACATCGGCAACTCTCAGAGACTCGCGCGCGTTACTCATCGGCGATGGGGGCCGCCACGAGGGTAACGATGCTCCGGTGCCGAGGGGGCTCGATCGCGGCGGGGAGTACGCGGAGTGACGACCGCGCGCTGGGGACGCGGGTCTCTCGCCGCGACGTCGCTGCGGAATTCGAACGAGTTGTTTACGTTCTACCCAAGTATCTCGGGGAGCGCGTCGTTCGCGCCTACGCTGTGCCGCGAGTGCACGAGTTCTCGGGCGAAATCGCCGCTGCCGCCTCGATGCATTCGCGGGGAAATGGGGCCTGACCGGGCGTTGTTACGCTCCTGCGGGAGAAGATCGCGAGGGGGGCGGGGGATTCCCGAGATGAGGCCCGCCTTTTTACGCTGGTCGCATCGGAGCGAGCGAGGAAGCGAGAGAGAGAGAGAGAGAGAGAGAGAGAGAGAGAGAGAGAGAGAGAGAGTGAGAGAGAGAGAGAGAGAGAGAGAGAGAGAGAGAGAGAGAGAGAGAGAGAGAGAGAGAGGAGAGAGTCGGGCTCCCGTGATCCTGCACTCCGGCGAACGAGCTCCGCTCGACCGAGAAGGACGGATGCGATAAACAAAAAGCAAAGAAGAGTGGGAGCAGCAAGGAGGACGAAGGGACGTGTGCGAGAGAATACGAAGGAGAGCGGAAGGAGCAGAGAGAGAGAGGGACATTGTCCGGGGAAGGACGAAGGGACGAGAGAGAAAGAGAGAGAGAGAGAGAGAGAGAGAGAGAGAGAGAGAGAGAGAGAGAGAGAGAGAGAGAGAGAGAGAGGAACGGGGCAGGGACACGAAGGGAGGAAGCAGCCTCGGAAAGGACGAAGAAGTTTCCTCGTGTTGCACCGCGGCGAATCGAGTGTAAGAGAGCGAGAGAAGCGAAAAAGGTGGCGGAGAAGGGAACGGAGAGGGAAAACGAGTGGGAAAAAAAGGGGGATCCCTTAAAAATCGAGGCTCACCACGAGGGAGAGCGAGAGAGTGCGAGGGCAGGACGAGGGAAGGGAGAGAGCGGATGGAGGAGGACGATGAAGGAGGTGGAGGAGTAGGAGGTGGGGATCGGAATTTCGGGCCCCGTAACCGACCAGTCTAGAGGAGGCCTTCGCGAAGATGAGGTGATCCCGCGGCCTGGACGCGCGGCGTTTACGCTTCTCGCAACCCAACCGTCCGTACACACGCTTACACGCACAGAGTGTGTGTGTGCGCGCGCGCGCGCGAGAGAGAGAGAGAGAGAGAGAGAGAGACGGAAGTCGAGGGCCTCCTCGCTAACCTTAGACGGAGAGAAATCGAGCCGGTATGGACCGTCAGTACACTCTCTGCGTACTCGTACCGGCCCAACAGTACCGTACGTACCTGGACGGTTACGGACAGAGCTACGCCAGGAAACACCACGACAGGCAGCAGCAGCAGCAGCAGCAACGACAACGTCAGGCGTTTGAACGTCACAAGCAAATCCTCCAGGCGCAGCATGAAAAATTAATGGACCAGAGAAACATCACCCAAATCAATTGCCATCAGTCGTCGCAGTTTCATTGTCGCGAGGAACAAGTAGCTCGTGATCGGATCCACCATCGGAGCAACGATCAACGAGCAGCCCATAAACAACATTACGATCAACAAAAGCTAGCCCAGCAGCAGCAGCAGCAGCAGCATCATCATCATCATCATTATCAGCAGGAACAGATATACGAGAACGTCGTGTCGCAGTATCGCATGAGAATGTGTTACCAGAACGATTACGAGAATGACGAGCAGATACAGAGATTCTACTGGGAGCAGTGCTATCGTCGCGACGACCGTGACGCCGCTACCGCCTCTTACTACTATTGCGAATACGTAAGCGAGATTAAAAGTGACGGAGAACGCGTACAACGCTCAACCTCGCAAAGCCTTTTCTTATCCTCGTGCCTGATGGACTTTGTCGCGTCTGTCGCATTCCCGCGTACGCGTGACGTTATTTTTGTTTGTTTTTTTTTTATTTTTTAATTTTTCGAAATTTTATCAATATTCAAACAAAGTTATTCGCAGCCCTCGTAGAAACGAATTGAGACGCGATTATAACGATAATGGGAATTCCGAAACGCGCTCGACAAACATATATGCATAGTTTTCCTGTCCGTGGCGCCTCCGCCGACGGTAAATCGTACGAGATTATTCAACCTTGGAATTTTTCGTTGCGCTTGCGGTGTGATCCTGAATGGTCTCTGTACGTGGGCATTCGCGTTAAAGCCACGTGTGCGTGTGACGTTATCGTTGAATTCGCGTAGAAACACACGCACGCACGATTATACGCGTGTAGAGGTGTCCCGGGTAGGGCGAGACTCGCGCGCGCTCTCCTGCTTCGTGGTTTCTGTAAGATGCTCGGCCGTGTGGGGCTCTCGTAGGAACGCGGATCGTGGCCAGTTCGGGCCCCTCCGTTGCGCTGGACATTCCTGAATACTTGCCCACCGAGAGCATCTCTCCCTTTTGCTCTCGGATACTCTTTTCTCCCTCTCGTGGTCTCCCCCCCCCCCCCCCCCCCCTCTCGCTCTGCCGCGAGTCTCACGAGGATCTCGACCTTTCTGTGAATAGCAGCTGCCAAGAGAGATGCGATTCTCGTTGATAATTTGCAAATTATTGTTGTCGATTAACAAGGAAAGAGAGGCCGAGAGACAGTGGGAGAGAGAGAGAGGGAGAGAAACGGAACTTTGTAGGATTTTATACGTCGTACGAGAGTCGCGGGGCTCCGAAGTAACGCGTAATAATTGAGATTGCATCAGCAATTAATGATTGTACAATTATCGGACGATCGCGAGTGTTCTCGGATGTCTTCTCGATTCAATCGTTCGTTGGGGAGAAGGCTTTTGTGCGATTATTCCTGAGGCTTTTGCATTTGCGACATCCTATGGGCGACGGTGTCTCTCGCGTTGCTTCGATTACGTAAAACATAATTTCACTGTATCTCGATTAGCCGTGATGAAGTTAGAGCGCCGTGAGAAGAAAGCGTCGCGAAAATTAATATATTTGTTATTCTTGGCCCCCGTGTTTCCCGCAACGCGTTCATTTTCGATACTTTTTTTTTCATTTTACACACGATTTATACCATAGTCGTGCCGAGTTTGATTTTTTTTCTTTTTTTCATCCACAAATATTGCCAAACGATAAAGTTATTATCATTCGAAGCAATTACCGCCGTTGCTGAATAACCTCGATTGCCCAGGTGCTTCCCAGCAAGTAGGCTCGAAAGAAAAATAAGTAAATGTACTTTTGGTACGATAGTCAAACTTCTGCAAACCAGAATAGTTGTTGGAAATGATGAAAATTACGAAAATTACGAGCTCGGGGAAAAAAAAGATCGATTTCCGACCACAATAAAATTGTTCATCAATTGATGTATAAACCAATGTGTAAACATGTGAAAAAATCGACTAGTCGTATGATAAAAAATGTTACAATCGGACGAACAAATGTCGAGATCCCTGGCGAAAATCGTCATAATTCGGTGCAACGTTTTTAAATTAAAATCAAGACCCCTGGGTCATAAAACTGTGCGATATCTGTTTTACCATCGATTATTTATCAGAGTCGAGTCTAATTTTACTTTGCCGCAAAGCCTTTTCGCGAAACGCAAAATACTCGAGTGAATTAGAATCGCGTGAGCATTTGCAGGCTCGTGCAGCATGCCGCAAATGAAAGTGCACCTCGCCTTTATACCCGACGCGGGGCCACATGCGCGCGCGCGCGCGTTTCTACGTGCGTACGTGCCGTTTCAATTTTATCGGAGATCGGAGATTGACGCGCGCGTGATTTGCACGTTCTTGTCCCTCCGCGCCACGCGCGGTTTGTGCCTTTCCGCGAGACGCTTTGAGAATTTCGCTTTTGAGAAGACTTGTTGTTGCCCCCCCCCTGCCCCATTACAGATAAGATCGAAGCTCATTTCGCTTTGAAACGTGTGGTCTATTTTTCCGACGTATATTTAATGTCGCGGCAAAAAGTCGACGTTTCGTGACACAACTTGTATGAATGTTCGTTTGGGTAAAAAAAAAACAAAGAAAACAACGGCGTATAAATAATGTTTACGATTGGCGTGTCTGTGCGTTGTTGTTGATCTGTATTGATGGTGTGGTTGCTGGGCTGTTGCAGGCGAAGAAGGAAATCTACGACGTGAAGCAACAGAGGCTGTGTCTCGCTCAGGACGAGTACGATCATCTCAACAATGCCCTGACGACCCTCGGGGCATCGCGCACCAGTTGTAAGTATCGATGATTTGTTTTATTTTCGTCAAATATCGTCGAGTTTCGTCAACTTTCGCGGCAACACTTATTCGTATTCGCGAACGAACGATATACCCGAGTCGAAATTTAGACCCTCCTTTAAACCTCCTTTCGATCCCAATTTGTCATTCAATGGAGGTTCAAGAGGTTCAAATGGAAATCTCAAAAACATGTATATCAGAACCTACCGAACCACCAAAAGTGGCAAAAATTGGACTTTTTCACTCAAAGGAGGCTTAGTAGGTTCATCCGAACCTCCTTTAAACCCTAGTGAGCCTGATTTAATGCTTATGCAAACCTACAGACCCTCTTTGAAACCTCCTTTCGCCCTACTAACTCTCCTTTGACTGCTTTCACCGGTGGCCCGCAGAGCCTCCTAGCCCTCCTTTAAACCTCTTCTGACCCTACTAACCCTCCTTTAAGCCTACTTCAATATGCTGCCCTCCGCTCCCCCCCCCCCCCCCCCCCTTCTCTCCCATCCGCAGTTCACCGATATTCCAAAGAAGGGATAATTATAATTAAAAAATATTTTCAGATAAACTATATATCATTTATTTATAATAATGAAATAAACTTGAAAACACACAAACAAATGTAGTACCAGCGTACTTTACTGGACTACTAACGTATACTATATTTGTACTATACTATAGTGCAAATATATGGTAAACTTGAATAACACACAAACAAATGTAGTACCAGCGTACTTTACTAGATTATATTAACGTATATTATATTTGTACTATAACTGTAGTCCAAACGTATTAAAACTATAGTTTTTCACATTCCGTTCGTCGAATTAATAAATCAATCTTATAATAAATAATCAAACATCGTATTTTTAATTCACACATATAATTTATTTTTCAGATATAGCTTGAGCCTACAGAACCTCCTTTGGATCCAATCTTTCATTTTCCTTCTGCTTTGGATTCAAAGGAGGTTCTGTAGGGTACACAGATAGGACTTTAGGCCAAAACGAGGTTGCGCAGGTTCACGCAAGCCGAGCCCATAGGCCTAAAGGAGGCTCAGGAGGTTGAATAGAAGGTTCAGTAGGGCTAAAGGAGGGTCGCCAACGGTGCAAATTTCTCCATATAGGTTCAGGGGGAGTCAAAGGAGGACGGCGGTCTGTGCGTTACAAAGGAAATAGGTTCTCGAGCATTCAAAGGAGGGTCTAAATTTCGACTCGGGTATCATTTTGATCGATCGGCCGTCGAACGAATAAATCGAAATATTCCAAACGTAGATTGTCCGATGGTGTTGTTTATACGTTGTTTTTTTTTTTCCTCTCTCCAAAGTGTGTTCCAGCTCGAGTTCGCTGAGCACGAAGTACGATCCGGATCTGCTAAAATCCGACGTTGCGTTGGCGAGGAGTCGCGTTTCGAGACTGAAACGAGAATTGGAGCAGATACGCGCCGAGATGAACTGCACGCAGCGCGGTGTGGACACTCTCGCGAGGTAAATATCGCAGGCTGGGGTATGAAGAAAAATTTGAGTTCGAAGATGGCGGATCGGTGTAAGCCCCGCCATATCTGACCAAGGCTCGCACACCAACGAGGGTGTAAAATTTGTGTAATTTTGTTGCAGCGTGGAACAGAAGCTGAGCACTCATAACGGGGGAGGAGGGAGTGGCGGCGGTGGGGGTTGCTACAACATAACCGAGGCCCAGGCGATAATGACCGAGCTGCGAAATATCCAAAAGTCGTTGAGCTCGGGCGAGAAGGAGAAGGCCGAGTTGATGCAGTCGTTGGCCCAGCTGAAGGACGAGCTTACGAGGTTGCAGCTCTGCGAGGGTAGCCCGGACGCGAGCACGCTGAGTTTGCCGCAGGAGAAACTTAGCACGGCCTCGCAGACCGATTTGTCGGGGGGCGGTGGTGAGCTGTTGGTGCCGATAGGTACGAGACTCGCCGAAATGGCGCGTATGAGATTGCAGTACGACGAGGCGAGAAAGAGGATACAACGGATACAGCAGCAACTGGCCGATCTCGAGGAGAAAGTAACACCCGGACAGACCGAGAGCGACAAGGACAAGCTTCTCCTGTTCCAGGAGAAGGAACAGCTGTTGCGCGAGTTGCGCAGCATAACGCCCCATCGTCGAACGCAGCAGGACACGAAGAAGATACAGTGCGAGATACGACGACTCGAGCAAGATCTGAACAACGCCCTCGAGCTCTCGAACCGAACGATCACCGATCGGGTGCGCCTCCACGAGGAGAAGCAGCTGCTCCTCCAGCAATTGAGAGACGCGCTGAGATCGATGGCGATGCTCGAGGGCCAATTGAAGACGCTTAGCGCGAGCACCCTCTCGGTTAGCAGTAGCTCGAGCCTCGGTAGCCTCAGCACTACCAGCAGCAAGGGAAGCCTCAGTTCGGGCCTCAGTTTCACCGACATCTACGGCGGTCCCCAGTGCCTCGGACCGGCGGTCCACCAGGAGCAACAACGCACCGTCGACATGGTCGATCTTCACAGGCGCGTCGAGCGACTGCTGCGGGGCTCGGAATCGAATCTCGGGTGCAGTCTCGGGGGAGGGACGACGACGACGACCACGACGACGACCACGACGATGACGACGACGACGACGACAACGACGACGACGACGACGACGACGACGACTCCCTCGCCCGGTAGATCTCAACCGAGCCTCTCACCGAGATCCAGCCTTTCGAGCGTCAGTCCACCGATTTCGCCACTCTACGAGAACGCTCCGCCCCCGCCGGCGACGCCCCCCGTTGGCCCACCGCCGGCTTACGAACAAATCGAGATGCAGCGGAAGCAACAACAGAGACTGCTCCTGCTCGCGGCCAACTCGGCAACGGCCGTCAGCCATCTCGATCGTTGCCAACTCGAGGACAAACTGGCCGAGCTACGGCTCAGCCAGCAAGCCATTCAGGAACAATTGACCGCCGGAACGGAACAACAGTTCAAGCCGAGTCCCCAACCGCCGTTGGAACTACAGTCGGGCAATATGTCGCAGGGCAGCGGTCTCGGGAGGCCGGCCCTTCCGTTGCCCCAGGAACCACCGCTCTCGCCCATCAGCGAAACTCCACCGGCCGTCTGCAGCAGGTCGAGAGCGAGCAGCAGCTCCGGTACAAATACACGATCCGTTTCCGCCGCTGTCTCCGACGAGAGCGTCGCCGGTGATTCCGGCGTTTTCGAAGCTTCCAACCGACGAACTTTGTCCGGACTGCAGTCCTCCGTCGATACCCTCCTCGCCTTCGGGGACATGAATTTGGAGACTGCGCAGGTGCAAATTAAACTGAGGTCGGTAAACGACGCCGGCCTACACCGCGGCCGATCTCTGCGAACGATTTTTTTTTTTCTTCACAACCGCCAACACTTTCAATGCTTCTTCGTGATTTTTTCAACAATTGCCATTTCGCTCGTTTCGATTGCCACATTCGATCCGTCTATTATTCCCTTTCTCGTGCGTATTTCTTTTGAGTATTTTTTCCTTCACTCTATATTCTTCTCATGGCCTGTGCAGGTATTCCGTGGGGGACGGACTTCTCCATATCGGCATCGAGAGAGCGAGAAACCTCGCTGCCCTTTTCATACCGGACAACATGAGAGTGTGAGTAGAGTTGGACGTTCCTCGTCGTCGAATCGCGGTGAAAGTGCGTCAGATCCGAAATAACGATCGGATCTATTCCTGTCGTCGGGTCGAGGCGCGCGTACTTATACGTGCCACCAACGACATTGCGTCGTACTTTTCGATCTTACAAACTGTGTACGGAGTTTCATGAAAAAGAAAGAAAAAAAAACCAAACAAACTCGTCGCGGACAGTCGCGTTCCGTCTTTTTCGGGAACAGCGAAAATTTCGCATCGACGCGGATCTCGCGAGGGTGTAGTCGCGCGCACGTATATTTTCGTTTGCTTGTTGATTCGCCGCGATACGCGATCGTTGCCCCAATCTTGGCCGAGATTGTTCGAGTTTCTACCGAGCTAGCCGAAAATCAGGCTTCAACGTCCATAACGGGTTGAGAATGGTCGTTACGTAACGCGCGGGATTGTAGCCAATATGTTGTTCGACCGGTACGAGCTTTAATCTCTTTTTCGCTCGGCGATTGCACTCTTTCTCTCTTCCTTCGCGCCAAGTAAAAACTCGAATGAAAATTCACAATTCGTACGTTGGAAAGTAATAATTGCGATGATCGTCTCGTTTGCACAGATATATAAAGGCTGCTCTTCTACCGATGCAACCGCCTCTCAATCACATGTGCTGCACGAAGCCCGTCACGGATCTTAGGAAGCCAACGTTTGGCGAGACTTTTCCCATCGCCGTGCCTCTCAACAAGCTCTACACGAAGACCCTCCAAGTGAACGTTTGGTGCACCAGCGGCGGCGAGTCTGAGGAGTGCTTGGTAATTGTCGTTGCTTCGTCTCTTGATTATTATTACTATTATTCGAGAAGAAACAACTATCCTAACGATGACACGCCGAAGCAAATGACAAATTGATCCCTCTCTCTCTCGCTCGAGCAATTTGAGCAATTGACATGGTTGTTTTTGTTGTTGTTCGGGCAGGGTTCAGCCCAAGTCTCCCTGGCAGACTTCAGTCCCGAGTCGCCGAGCGTCAAGTGGTACAACATTCTCTCGTTTCGGTTCATGCAAGCCTCGAGCTCCGAGAGCGCGAGCGGCAGCACCTCGTCGATATACAAACAGCAGCAGCAGCAGCCGCGCCACGACAAGCAAGAGTCCGACATTTCGGTTTACCGAAGTGGCACACACATGCAAAACACGAAAGAGGAGAGCAGCGACGAGAGCACGATAATAAGCTCCCAGACATCGACGTTGACGAGGAATAATCAGGGCTGCGACGAGTTGCAGACCGCGGCCTCGTTGAGACTCGAGGAACTCGCCAATTGTCTCGGTAGCCCGGAGGAAGAGGACGAGGAACGCGACAGCGATAGCGGGAGCGAGGACAGCGACGAGGAGGGCATTATTGTCGAATTTATGATGGAGGACAACGTTCTTGAGGACGTACTCGAACACGAGGTGCGAGCCGTTATAAACTTTTTCGACAAAGCCCCCCCCGGCCTACCTACGGAAATATAAAAATGCACGTTTATCGGTGATTCTCGACGATTCGCAACGCTTACTTGTCACTATTTTGTATCAGGAGGAAGAGGAACTTGCCGAGGAAGAGTCCAACAACACTCAGGACAAGGAGACCAACACGGAATGTATATTTATTCCGGAACAAGGAAAACAGAGGAAACTGTCAGCGGCGGGTGTCGTTCCTCCCGGTGCTGTGCACGATGACAAAAATTCCATTGTCATCAAGAGAAGTCAGACGTTTTCGCCGAGTGCGGCGGTCAGTCGAAATCACTACATCTGTCGAGTAAGTTTTTTTTTCCTCAAGCTGGCCCCTTCTTCTTGCACTTGCAGCCGAATAAGGAAACCTACCCGTCGCGATGCAGCCGCTAAAACTCCTCGATGTATTCTTCCTCTTTGACAGTTGAATCGCAGTGACAGTGACAGCAGTATGCCTCTGTATCGTCGGGGCGGACCTTTCCAGAGGAATTCCGTTGAGAGGCGATCGTTGCGCTGGCGACGTCCATCTTCGGCGTTGAGCTGCAAAACCGCGTCGAAAAAATCTACTCATCTGCCACAAACCGCGAGAACCTCGCTCGACCTCGAGCTTGATCTACAGGCTCAACACGCCCGGTTGAACAATCTTCACGACGAGCTCAACAGGCTTCGCGACCTCAAGCAAACCCTCGAGGAAGCGCGCGAGAAGGGTGACTCGGATCTTGCCACCTGGTTGTTGGAGGATCACAAGTTTCAGGTTCTCATGGCACAGGCGGAAAGCGGAAAGAACGGAAAGAGCGCCGAGGACAAGAAAGTCGAGAAGATGCTCAAGAAGACCTCCAAGGAGATTTACAAGCTCAGAAAAACCAAGGCTGGCAAGGGAAAACCGGACATTATCTCGTTCAAGTAAGCATACTTCTTCGTCGTTGCTTAAGGGGCGACATTTGCCTAGAGGCCCGAACAAAAATCGACAAGTTCGCAATTTTCTCCCGGCAAACGGGGTTGGTGAAAAATCAACGCATCTTTTTCTTTTTACCACAAAGGTACATATATACTGCCGCTCGAAACTTTTGGTACGCCAGTCGATTTTTCTTGCTGCACTAAAAGTTTGATAGGTCCGTCAAAAAAGCTAAGCAAATTTAACAAACGGCGTTTTCAAGGGAACGAATTCAGCTTTGTTTTGATTTTTTGTAATATTTTTTATGATTTTTTTTTATCGCCTGGAATGTTTTGACAATTTTCCAATGAAATTTTTTTTTTTTTGCTATTTTCGCTCGGAACTTCGATGAGTAGGGGATGGCTTGACTCGACAGGTATGGCGTTTAGGACAAAATATCAGGAGGAGAGAAACTCTTGTGAGTTTCGATTTTAAACTTGCTTGACTTTTCAAAACAAAATGATTGGCGTATGTCGAAAATGATTGCATTGGAGACAAAATATCAAGAGAGGAAAATGTTGCAGTGTTTCGTCTTGATTTTTCTATCTGAAAATTATGTCGAATTTTTTTTTTACAATGGTTTTTTTTCACGTCGTCGCTGTGATTTTGAAACATTGTAAAAGAAATATTGAAAAAAATCTAAAAAAAATTCCACGCACTTAAAACGAAGTACTGCAACATTTTGATATTTTGTCTTTGACTCTATAGCTTTCGAGATACGCAAATCAATTGTTCGGACGATTTTCCGAGGTTCAGCCAAACAAATTTCGAAAATATGTCAGAAAAAAATTCGGACAAATTCGAGCGAATTTAAAATCGGAAATTAAACAAGTTTTTCATCCGGATATCTTGTTCTAAACGCCATACTTTTCGAGTTACGTTCGAGTTTTAATTAAAAAACTCAAACGAAAGTTCTGAAAAAATTCCAGGCGATTCAGTATAAACTTACGCAACTTTTTACACCTTTCACATTTCCTCTTAAATCCTATAGTTCTTGAGTTACAATGCATTTTCCAAATTTTGCCTTTGTTAGCCAAAAATGAAATAACTTTGCGAAAAAAAAACAATCGTACGAGACTGTTAAAAAGCGAAAATTGAGCTTCCGCTACCCATTTCAAGTTGATCCTGGATAAAAATGACGAATGAAAAATCGACAAGTTATGCGCCTCATGGTCTCTATGGTCGATAGATAGCGGAAAAACAGTCGCGTACCAAAGTGCGTCCCGTGTCGAAAAAAAATCATAGAAATATTTCAAAAAACCAAAACAATGCTGCATTTTTTCGGTCGTTAAATAAATTTCGTTATCTTTTTTTTGATCGAGCTATCTAACGTTTAGTGCGGCAAGAAAAATCGCCTGGTGTATCCAAAATTTTGAGCGGCAGTATATATTGGGAGCCTTTGAAAAAAAACCACGGACAAAACATATGAAAAAACAACACGACCGCCGTGCAGATAATGCAGACACCTGCTTAATCTGTCCATCCGAAATATAAAAATCAAACGGTGTATTCAAGTTAATGATAAATACGAGTAGTCGTTGACGATCGTCGATTTTTTAAATCCTTCCTTTTACAACGTTGCGACGAATTGAAACTCTAGCATACAGAATCTATGAAAAAACGTCGTTATTTTTACGTAAATATTAAAACTTATAACTATATATAACTTATAAAGTATGAAAAATTGAAGTTCGATTTTGAAAAAGTTAGATCGTCAATGACCTGTGAATGTTTCTCGTCGTATCGCCTGTAAATTTGGAAAACATCATCAAATGGTTATTGAGATGTCACGTTCACCGACATTGAAAACAATGAATGACTGTTGGAAGCTGTGCTCATTCAACTTTAGGAATATTTCAATGAAGTTTTCAGCGATATAGCTAAAAGATGATACTGTCGAATAACAATATTTTGGGAAAAATGTTTAATATTGCGTTTTATAGAATTTTTGATAAATGGCTACATATCATTTTTATAACGAAGAATCCAAATATCCGAAAAACGTGTGCTTAATTGCCGAACGCGTTTTTTCTGCAGAGAGAAAATGGCTTTCTTCACCCGAGTCAACCTCAACGTTCCTGTCCTGCCTACGGAGGATTTGAGTACCGGCGAGATTTTCGTGCAACATAGGCGTCACGCTTCTGAGCCCGCGATGGGTCAAACGTCTTTGTCGGCGCGTTCCAGTATTCACGGTATTCGTGAAGTCTCGGCAACGACGACGACGACGACGACGACGGGGACGGGGATGACGACGACGACGGGGACGACGACGACGACGATGATGGCGTCGCCGCGAACATCGTGCGTTACGCACCACAGATCGAGTCTCGTAGCCGATGCGCCGATTTCGGCGAACGGTTCCGAGACTCGGGAAGAGCCCTCGAGCGAAGCAAGTACAACCGACGAACAAACGAAGCGGGAACACGGTACCGAGAAGCAGGTGGACGATAGCGAACCGAAGAGATACGAGTACGTCGTTGACCGTGTTCTCGGAGTAGAGGTTTAATCTGTACTACCTTTTTGTTTTCGTCTCATTTTTGTACCCACGTCTTTTCGATCGTATTCACCATCGAGAATATTACCGACCTTTCAAATCGTTCGTACTTTGCGAAGCCTCGAACACGACTGTCCCAATTTCTTATATTTTTTTTTCTTTGCTCACGGTTTTCTGTCGAATCGATAAGAGCGTGCCGCAGCGAGAACACTGTACATACTAATGCATAAATTATTTAATTCCACGCCCCCCCCCCCCCCTCTACGTTGTTTAACTATTATTTAATTGTAAGGAAGTAAGAGCTTGTTGGCGATATCGTTAAAGAGAATCGAGCCTGGACTGCATGCTCCGAACGACGAAAAAATAAAGAAATAAAAGTAAATATAGATAGACGAAACGTTGTTGTTTCGTTGTTAAATCGGGGCGCACGACCCACCGAGCAGCTGGTCTGCGTTTCGAGAAGAATTTTAATCGAGTTAAAGAAGAAACGTATTAACGAAAGAAAAAAAAATTAAAAAAAAAAACATGCCTGCGCCCCTGGTGAGGTGCCCGAAGAAAAAGAAGCGGATAGGAGCCTCGTGTCATTCGCCGATTCTCGAGGAGAAACTCGTGTCACTCGATCGGTTCACGATGTGCGCGACCTAAAGTTGCAATTTTTTTTATACATTTTTTTTCTCTTCAAAATGAATCTCGAGATTCCCTCGTGTGTTACGACGGTTCTCCGAATTATACGTTACTCAAAGCCTTCGTAAGTGCCTTGAAAAAGAGGCGAGCGAGAACGATCAACGACTACCCGACAAGCGGGTCTTTGAGTACAGCCTCTGTATTCTCTCCCCTCTTTGCGTTCGTGTCATCCCAATGAGTTTAGTGTGCCGTGGACGTAGCGAGCGATACATGTTAAGCTGCGAATCGATATCCTTTTGCCACAGTGCATTCTGGCTCACCAAATTTCACGGTCAGAACAAAGTCTCGACAAAAAAGTTCTCGAAAGACATGCTCGTTCCACTTTTTTCCCGCATTCCGCGCGAGATTCTAATTCTCCGTGTAAAATGTTTTCGTTTCGAAGACTGGCAAAATATTATACTCAAGTCCGTGATCGTTGGGGTATCGAGGTACGATCTGTTCTTCGCTTGGTCCAAACATCACGAAGCGTTTCTAGAAAAACTGAGCAATTTCACGTTACTTTGGGTATATTGATTCTGTACGTATAGCGTCGCACGAAAAAGACGGATCCGGCATAATAAGCGCAAGAGAGAGGCGAAGGGAGAGCATGGAATTTAAAAAATTGCACGAGACCTTAAAAGGGAAATTTGTCTTCTGAACAATTTGTAGATAATATTGTACATACGCATCTTACGAGTACGTAACCCGACTACGAAATACGAGTGCATGCAATATTGTGTGTAAGCGCAGTTATTTTTAAATCTGAAGCGTAATGAACCGAGAGATACGCATTATAAATAAGCGAAGTGAGAATGAATGTTTGATCATTGTGACTTTTCGTTGATGGTATGCAACGTTTTTATTTTGTTTCTTTCCATCCCCGATGAAAGAATCGATATAAGGATACATATGATATTTTGCTATCGAAGGAATTGTTTGCCGATAATTCATGTGCCTTGACGCATCCTCCGTGCCTACGTCCTGTTCATAATGTAATGTCCGCTCGAAATACCGAACAATACCCATGTATTATTAATGTTACATTATTGTATTATTCGCTAATCGGCCTAGCCGCATTACGTTAACGAAGTTGTATTAAAAAAAAGAATAACTGATGATTACATTCGTTTTTTTTTTTTTTTGTAAACGACAAGATTGAACTCAAACACACACTCGCGAGCGCGTGCGCCCACAGCGCAAGCGCGCGCGCACACACACACACACCGGACAGACATGCTTTGTAAGTAATAGTTCGTATATAACGATTAAAGAGCGAAAAATACTATACGAAAGGCGAATTTTTATTTCCTACCAAAACGTGTTTGGTTTTTAAGGGGCTACATCAACGAATGGGTCCAAAAAATGGCCAGAGTCCGAACGTTCTTCTGAGCAAACGGTATACAGAAAAACAACAAAAACATGGCGGCCGGCCGATGATGAAATTTTTTTCACGACGTTTGACGTTGGACGTTCCAGCTTAAACGATCCATCTGAGATCTAATATCCAAACGTATTATTCAACTTAACAATAAGTACGCGAGTCGTTAATGAACATCGATTTTTAAAATATTTTGTTTAACGTGGCGACGAGTTGAAACAACATCTACAAAAAGAAGTCTTAATTTTTACGTAACTATTAAAAAATAAAGATCAATTTTTGACAAAGTGATATCGGCAACAATACCGTTAAGTGTTTCTCGTTGTATCCCGTGTAAATTTAAAAATAATTCGACACGTGGTTCTCGAGATGTAACGTCCATCTATTTTGAAAGGAATGTGTCGAGAAAAACCGTTTAAAGTTTTACTATACGACCATACGACTACAGTTTGAAGTATGGTACTGCCACCACTCGCCCGGCCGACTGATTGAAGCTGTAGCTCATTGAATTTTAAGAATATTTCAATGAAATTTTCAGAGAATATGACTAAAAGGTATAGAACAACATTTTTTTTTTTTTGATAATGCAATTTTTTGTACCCACCGAGGTACCCGGATAACCAAACTACTATGGCACGGCGTACGGAGATTGTACCCTACGGCGTACTCGTGTGGTACCAGTATTATACTGGTACGTAGTACCCCAACAAAACACTACCAGTGCCGGGATTCTCTAACGTTTTAGCGACGGTTTTCGTTATCGTTAGCTAGCGGCAGCCAATGGGAGGCACCCCTTCTTGTGTTATTCTCCATGCGATTGGCTGTCGCTAGCGAACGATAACGAAAACTGTCGCTAAAACGTTAGAGAATTCCGGCACAGAGCAGCAGTACGCGTGCTTATCTGGGATAGATGGAGCTCGTCAATGTAACGTGGAAGATACTTTGAGATTGAAAAGGGAGAGATGTTTGTGATGACTGTAAATCGGACTTCTGGACAACGCTGCTTAACTATTATTTTTCATTATTTTCCACACGATTAGGCTGACAATCGCGCAACGATAGGATTTTCCAAATGGCGATTTCTATGGTGGCGCCATCTGACTTCCGCCCGGAATACTCGATTCGCTTGAACGGCTGTATCATCAGTGGGCAGGATGTGAAATAACGGAAATGCAGTACGCAAACGCAGTCGGAAAAACGAGGCTCGTGAAACGACTGCGCGGTGCCAGAATTAAATATGGGTAAGGTATTCAATCTACGTATAGGCATCTCTCCGCGATATGCAATCTGGGGCTGAGACATTTGCCGCTTTTCAAATCAAATACACCGAGGTACGGTACGTAGGCACCATGAAGAAAAACGTTGAAATTACGTAACTTCTGCGGCCACGATTTGCACCTGAGAATCGCGTTTATACCGTCTCTATTTTGACTATATACGAGGAAAACTTTTGACAAATTGATCGTTTCGTATACGGAAGATGTCGGCAAAATTCGTAGATCTTGCTCGTGCAATATTCTTGTATTGTAATAATCAATAATGGAATGGTTAAAAGATCCGATATGCAAGCCGCGCAGAAAAGATAATCGAAACTCACTGTCGCATTTTGCCGCTAACGAAAAAGTGTAGAACGCCCTAAAAACAGTTAAATCACTCAAGCTCATTTTTATCAATATCTTCACTTTGTTAAATAACATTGAGGGAGAAAAATTGTTGAGTTGTATCGGAAAAACGTGTAAAAAAACGTTAAAACCTTGTTCGACGTTGCCGAAGGTAGCGAGTTTTCCCGTGGAGAGTTTCAGCGTCTAGTCGAAGTACGCGAAACTCTCACACGTTTCGCCAGTCGCTCGCGCTCGCGAGGAGGATCGCTGTTCGGAGCCGAGGCGCGTACTCGAGTGTAGTGTGCTATAGTCCGTGTGCCGCCGCGGCAAGCACGAAAGTATACCACAATGGTCTGGTAAAAGCGCGGCACACCTGTATATAGATGTATGGTATAGTCGACGGGACGGTATTACGGGAGTTTCGTATGCGCTCGTCGATCGCGAGCAGTTTGCACCCGGGCTGCCGCACGCCCGATATCGCGTTATTCGCCGCGCCCCGCTATCGTCACACGACGCCGTGAGATGCTGACGTGCCCGCGACATGTCTGCAACACTGTAGAATTGCCCCGACCCCGAATCAGTGAGTAAAAACATCTTCAACAACGAAAGAAAAATCGAATACTGACAAAGCGAGGGGTCGTTTAACGGGATTTTTGAGGTTACCCGTAGGATTTTCGCGGCTCCACAGTACGCTCGCTCGTTTGTGCATACGTGTTCAATCGACGTAACTCCCAACCGCCTCGTATCGTTGAGAATAAAAAAAACAATACACCTTGTGTATCGCTTAGGATAGTCGTGTAGATTTTTTTTTTCCATTCGATACTCGGCGATTGGAATCTCGCTTGACGCCTGAAAAGGACGCGTCGCGAGATGTTGTTTTCGTTCGAGTGTCGCGTGTGCGATTACTCACAGCTGATGCTTTGTTTTCATTGCCGCGTGCGACCATCGTGGATCGCCTTGTTCGCTCGTTCAGTGCGATTGACGTGTCTGGTGAAAATTCTCGATGTCTCTGGTTTACGTTGTGAAACGTGCTAAATCAATCAACCCTGCTATCGCGGAATTTGTCGAAAAATCAAACGAAGCAAACTTGCCCTTTTCCCACTATTCTGACGAATCGAAAATCGTGGAACAAGTCACCTCGATGGATATCGAGAAAAACAAGGAGGCTCGCCTTTTCCACTCCGCGTACACTTTGCTCTTCCACACGTATCTCGTCTTTTATTGTGCACAAACGCTTTTGCCAGAATGATCGTGTTCCACCGTTTCGCGTTCGTTCCCGCCGTGCTTGTCGAGCGTCAAAGGCAATCGGCAATGTTTGTAGGCCACGGGAGCTTCGCGCTTTATTTACGGGCCGCTAAATATGGGACGTACACGGTCACGCAACCCGAAAAATGAGACAAGCTCGTGAGTTTTTTTTTCATGTTTTTCCGCACCTATAGCCTATTCGTCGAATTTTCCAAGGTCATTCGTGAGACTCGTCAAGACTCCACAGGAGGGAAACTCGAATATTCCGGAGATTTTTTCAAATGTTTTCTCGAGCAGGTAGATGTTTCGCTTGAGCCAGGTAGATTCGGATACTACATTTAAATTCAATACGTACGACGCGTCCGTTCTCGACGTGCGGCAACCGGAAGTGGCCGTGTTTTCTACACCATATACCATCCTCGTATATACGATTGCAGTTTTTTATTCGGCGGATACGTAGATCCGCGAGTGGCTCAGTCGGTTCTCGGTTGCATAATACATGGTCCTCACTTACGAGCGTTCTTTTAACAACCTAACGACCTTACCTTCGTGCAATAATACGTCACGTGGACTTATCCGCAAGCGATCTATAGTCCGAAGTTTATCCGTAATCCATAGTCTGAGTAGTAAAATAATCTACACTGCGGACTCTTTTCAATTCTCTCTCTTCTGCTTCTTCCCACTCGCCTACTAAATATAGAAGTCGCGCGCGATCGACTCGATCGCGCGATTGTTCTCTTGTAGAGTAAAGAAATCGTAGTACGCGCGTGTAGTTTTTTTTTTTCTTCTTCTTCGATGCATTCGTATACGTGTATGGGGCGGTTATATTAGGTCGACGCAAACCAAAACAAACCCATCAAAATACTTGGAATTTGTCACGACGTTGAAGTTTGCATAGTTACGGTGCAAAACGAAAGTACATTCTTTCCATTTCCCAAATATCCTTTGGCCGATTTTACCTACGAAAGTTACTTCTCAGCGTTCTCATTGAGCGATTTAAAACTTAAACGGAAAACAAATTTCCCGTTGCGTTTCAACGTTGCAAGCGTCAACCCAACTGAAAGCCAGCAAGTGAAAATGGTGAAAATCTGAGGTCGGTCAATGTAGACACGTCCCATAGGTATGTGTTTGTTTCCGCGGTAGAATGTAAGTTGCGGGCGCTGTTTTAATTGACAAAAGTATCGAGGGCAGTACGTCTGTACACCCGTTTACGTCTATAGACGTAAATATACGCGTATACGGGTTGTATGCGGATATCCACACAGATACCTGCCTGCGCCACGTCCAACTTTTAACCAGATGCGACATTTGTCGGCGAATGAAACGCGAGAGTGCGAGAATGGTCCAGATAACTTTTAGTCACGTATCAGAAATGCATTCACGAGTTTCGTCGTCGTTTCGCATTTATCGAGACTGCTTATTACGCTTTTCGTGTTCTATTGGGGATTTTCCGGTCAATAAGTGTGTCTCGTTAATCGCAACGGTACGACAAGAGTATCAATTTGATCTCGTAGGGCTTCGAGGGCCATATTCTGGTCGCGTATTTTCGCTCGCGCCGATTATTTCGCATCGTGCGCCCCCCCCCCCTTTCGGTAAACTTCCTTCCACCCTCGATCCGTCGGCGTCCCGAAATAATAGTGTGCGCGAGTGAGTTTTACAAACTAGGGAGAAAAAAATGTAACGGACGGAAAGCACGGGGATTAGGAAAGTTTTTCTGGAATTATTTATTGCCCCGGCTGTTTCGGTATAACTTTGCTCAAGCGCGGTGCTCCCACTTTGTTCGGCAAAGTGTCGTAGGGTATCAATCGTGCGACTGGAGTGTCTGCCGTAGTTCTCGTTCGTTTTTTCAAAATTTCCGTCCGGCCTGTTTTGGAAATAGATGAAAAGATGGACCGATGCTTTTGAGATAGCGAGAGTGATTGAGCTAAACGCACTGGGATGGAGAAATTCTTTGGCACGGGATTCGCTCAAGATATAACAATTTTGTAATGAAAAAAAAGCCTAGATACGAAACAAAGAGAACTGGATACGAAACGTTGTATGGAGAAAAGAAATATATATATATGTATATATAAAAGGTGTCCTGTTATGAACGGATAATCCTGCACCTGTCGATAGGTGCTTTTGGTTTTTCGCATGCCATTTCTAAAAATGATACATTTTTTTAAACGTAGTCTTTTTTTACCCTAAATGTTAAGCAAAGTTTACAAACAGAGATCGTATACAAAATTTTCATACAAACGAATTCGAACTGATAGCCCTCGGTGTAAAAAAGAATGTTTTACGCATATCGTGCTTTAAAACGTGGCTTACAATCAGTTAATGTCGATTCACGTCATTGGTAGAAATGGCATGCGGAAAACACAAATCATATGTGTAAAAAAATAACGCAAAGTCCGAAATCTCTAAAACCGTGAGACTTTTGCTAAACCGAAATTCCAGCGTATAGTACGTAGCATATAGTAGTAGAACATGATATGACCTATATATGACGACCTATATATACACTACTCCACAAAATTACAGGAACGGAGAATTTCTTCAGTTTTTTAAGTGTTTTTTGAATCTTCGTGAAAAAGGGTCGTATCGAGATGAAAAAAAAATTATTTTGAAGCTTCAAGTTTCTAGTTTCGTGATCTTTTGGCAAACAAAATTGTGAGCTACGGCTATCGCGCAATCATAAGAAATAGCGGGAGAAAAAAATTTCCCAAAACTTTTTTTTTTCAATTCAATCAATGTACAGGTCAGTTATCTTGTTTATTCAGCTTCAATTTGTTTTTTTTTATTTTGGTGTCTCTACGTCCATTTTTTTGCTGAGATATCCGACTTTGAATGAGAAAAAGATGTTTCTGTGTTTGATCATCGATGACTCCGCAACCAATGATCGCACAGGAAATTAAAAAGCAGCTTTGAAGACTTGAATAAATTTCCTACGAGACCCTTCTTGCTTTTGAGAATAAAAAAAAGAATCCCCCTTAACATCAATTTGACAAAAAAAAGTACAAAAAAAATGACTTTTTATGGTTTTTCAGTAAATCTATCACTACTTTAACAAATATTGATGGAACGACTAATATTGCCGGGTTATTTTTCCGCTCAATGTACCCCAAATTGCCCTGTAAATTTTCAAGCTGATGTAATCGGTGTAATCGTCATCAAAATGGGAATACCAATTTTCTTCGACTTTTTCGACAACTTTGCATTAGTTGCTTGTTAAATTTGGAATGAAAATAATTCGAAAAAAGCCTTTTGCTCGCAACGTTATACCCTATATGATCACCAAGGGGACCCTAGTAGTGCGACCGACCATGTGTGTGTATGAGGGAAAGTGAGGAAATCCTCCCGTCAGGATAAATGTAGTCAAAAACCGTGACGGGACGAATATAGCTTCAGACCGAAAGTATGTCAATAGCCTGCGATCGTACATATTTTAAAGACCATCTGTTGAGACTAAAATAAAGTGTTAAAGTCGGCACCCCTGGCCTCGATCGGTCAATTTAACTCTACACACGAAGAAATCGTGTTTGAGGCGTCGAACGATCAACTGGAAACTCAGGCTTCACTTTTACACGCTAGCTCGTCGTCCGCTATAACGACCTGAGCTCGCGATAGATTCACCGCGACCCCCGCGTTTGTGCGTACATTATTCATGTACACTTCTGTATACACCGGCACACCTAATGTATACCATGAGTCCATTGTATACTCACATATATGTAGACAAAAATATTTAAAAGCGAACAGTTTTGGGGAACGCCTCCGTGAGTGCCTTTCTTACATATACACGGGCGCGTGGCAAATTTTCAAAACGATCCTTCATCGATGGACAGTGTGATGCAATTTACACACACACATATATCGAAATTACAACAAATTTTATATTTATGAAAAATCGTTTAGACAATTTTTACTCCTGTTTTAAGGATGTTGAGTCCCCATGAAACATGTTAATGTTAATTGTTCAATAAATAGCTTCTTAATCGTCGTGAAATTTTTACAGGACCTCCTGAATTCTTCATGTAAAAACATACCAAATTTTCAGAATTCTATCATCATTACTTCAACCTCCTTAAGGGTTGAAATAAAAAACGATAAGAAAATTAGGAAAATTTCGTATGTTTTTGTATGAAGTTTTGAAAAGGTCGTGTTAAAATTTTACGACGATTAGGAAGCTCGTTATTAAAAAATTAACATTTTGTTAAGAACAATTTTTAAAAGAAATAAAACAAAAACTTATCAATAAACTTCGTTTTGTTTCCGTTGCTTTCAGTATATTGTAGATATTATGAAATTGAGAGGTCAAAAAAAAAACTTATTGCAAAGTTACATCAGTTTCCATAAAACAACATTTAATTTGTGAATGTTAATTGTTCAATAACGAGCTTCCTAATTGTCGTGAAATTTTTACACGACCTCTGAAATACTTCATACAAAAACATATCAAATTTTCAGAATTTTATCATCATTTGCGATTTGGGACTCAACATACTTAACATGCCATTCTCGAAATCTGTTTTTTTTTCTAATTGACTTATTGAATAAGTGTAAATAGTTAATATATTTTGGCTTTCGGCGTTTTATCCGTGATATTTTGTCATTTTTATTTTATTTTTGACGATACTTCATGAAGCCAAAAGTCGAGTTGTTTTGCTGCAGTATATCTTTTTTTTCAACGACTTTCCCTATGTTTAATAATTATATATACATAATACTCAATTATAAAAAATGATAAAAACATACATATAACAAATTAGTTTTATGTATAATAAAAAGTCTATAATCTGTCCTATATTTATACATAGAATATATATGTATAGATATAGACCCACGCACTCCATATACCTGCAACTACTTATCGTCGTATTTACGATTTCTACGCGGCCGAAGCGACGCGTAAAAGCTACTATGCTATATACAGGGTGTTTGACGCATGGTCCGACACAATATTTTTTGGGGCATTGGGCGGGGCATTGGGCAATTTGAACAAAATTAATAACTCAAGTTTAATCAAAATATCGGAAACATCAAAAGTCTTTTCTGAACCCTGACCCTCCCAACCTAGTATCTTTTATTTTTATCTCATAACGAATAATTTCTATGACCGGTGTAACATACCGTTGTAAAGGGTATAAAGTAGAGAACTTCTTGAAATAAAGCCAAGTTCGGAATAGCTTTTATTTATTTTTTAAATGAATTTGAAATTTGACATTTTTCATACATTTAAGCATTTTTCAAACATTGACAGCGCATGAGTAATTTTCTTGAAACCAATTGTATGGAATAGTGATTTATTTGTAATAAACATACATTGCAGAATACAACAAAAATTATTTCGCGTTATTCCAACCATCAAGAAAAATATTATGACGATCTAAAGGCGAAATTTCGGGTAATCAAAAAAAAAACGAAAGCAATATCATATATCAATTACCATGACACGTAGGACACAGGGTCCAAGGGTACAAAAAAATAGCAAATTACCCCCCCCCCCCCCCCCCCCGCCCAATCGCTCAAAAAATTGTGTCGGTCCATGCGCCACCCTGTATGCAATGGGTGGACTGAAAACCACCCGCGCTTGTCCGGGACAATACCGATTTAGCTCGGATAATCCATGTAGTGGGGATTTAAGCTTTTCGCCGTGCCACATTCATCCGGAATCTTACGACGAAACGAACCAATAATTTCTAAAAGGCAAAGCACAGCAGCGTGTTTTGTTCGAATCGAAGAGCGCTCGGAAAATTACTGCAAACACTTTTTTCAATGAAAATTAATCGTTCCGTTTTCTATTACCATCTTTTTTGTCATCAATAATGCAGGCTGTAAGAAAATATTTTATCCGTTGAATTTTCAACTATAACGATTGTTTTTTTTTACGACATTAAATTCTGAGAACAATATTTTGACGTCCATCGACTATTGAAAAGTTAAAAAGAATGACGAATTTTCATTCACTGCCGGAGGAAATTTGGCATGGAGAGAAAGTGAAAAAAATGTAAAAGGCTTTTCCAAGAATTACGTCACCCGTGTCGAACAAACGGATCTTATAGGACCACGTGAACTTTTTTCCCAATCTTCTGAAAACCAAACTCTCAGCCCACCGTTATTCGCAAGGAACTGGATGCTTGTGCAAGTAATTTACTACGCGATGAATAAACTCGGCACGGGTGGTTGTGCCGCGGCAGCCGGAAATTATATTATTACGTCGTTCGGATGGCCAGTGTAAAAATGGACTTTTACCTTTCGCGGTGTCTTTCAGCCACCTGCAAAAATATTTATCCTCCGCTTCGATGGCTCGCGACACTTCTCACGATCCAAAGTCTTCCAATTTCCCATTTCAAGCTTGACATTATTTTTTTGTTCACCTCCAAATCAATAGGAAAAATATTGTATTCGAATTGGTTGATACGTTTAATAAAATCGCGATAATAATCCATTAAAACATTTTATGCATTAAAATCAGCTCAAAAATGTATGGACATTGAGTACATTATTTTACAATTGATTTAAAAGTTGTATTATTAAATAAAACTGTATTAAATCATTAGATTAGGATTAGAAAAGTATATCAAGTTTATTCATTCAGCGATTGGGACTTGAAAGAATAATATATGTCCTCGTTTCGTTGTATAGTATTTTGTATATTCAAAATTATGCAATTTTCCCAATTCTCGAAAATTGCGAGGAATTCACGATCGTTGCACGGTACACCCAGTAGAATTCCTTCGCGTTTAGGGTACGATTAGGCATTGATATGGGAAAAACGATTGCGGGGAATGGGCTGCCCCAAATTTCCCGATGAAAGACCATCTCGTCTGGGGCGCCCCTCCGGCCGCCGAATTCAATCCCCATCCGCTTGACTCGCCAAGCCCTCTAACAAGGCTGCTCGTTATCGGACAACGTTAATCACTGAGATAAATTTTATCATGCGACTTATTACGTAATTAGCAAGTGAGCGTTTTCGTGCTCCGGTTCGCTGAGCTTTTCATTCGAATTCGTCCTTGCGAAACATTAGGGAGCATTCAGCCTCGAACAGTTTTCTCGAACGGTGGCTTTTTCTCCACACATTTTACACCGTCGCGTCCATAGGTTGTGCCTGTCGTCTTCGACGTCATTAAAGTTTCAACACGCCTGCCAGATTGACGAGCACCCGGAATTGCATGAGCAATTCCAGCTAATTCGATTACAGTAATACCTCTCTAAGAGAGCGGTCTAGGGCGGTTAGGGGAAGAAATTCTCGAGAAATTCGTCGCCGAAGCCTTCCCCCACCGTTAGGTTAGCGCGCTTGTTGTCCGCGACAAACTCGAGAGGCCTCGGGTACACTGGACAGCTCGAGCTAGGTGGGGGGAGCCATAAAATGCGCTCAAGCGGAACGGCGGAGAAATTCTCACTTAGCGAGGGCTCGCTTAGAGAGGTAGTACTGTATTCGGAAAATTATGTCATCGCGCGCGGGTATTGCCATAAATACGTGGAAACGCATGCTCAGGCTAGGTATAGATAAAGGTGCGTATTAAATCGTCCTTGGGGAAATATGTGATTTCGGTTCGAAACATCTGCCGCGCGAGGTTCCACGAAACTAGCCGAGATATATGGATTCGAAGAATGCACGTGTATACTGTACACATAGGTAAATATCGTTTCGACTCTATAGTATCGCGCGGATGCCATACATCGCAACAATAATCGAACGTGGGATATCGTGTGAATTTTTTATTGAGCCAATCCGATACAAACCTCTTTTCCATTAATACACGCACACACACACAGGCACATCGCGCACATGTATGTTTATTGAGCTGGCACTAATTTAGTTTCGGCCTTGACCGAGTGGTACAGGCAAATAATTGAAAAATAATCAACCGGCAGGTGCAGCTTGGATATTCAATTACCTAAAACAATTCGAATTTTGATTTCTTTACTTTCGCTATAAACCGAAACGGTCCCAATATTGTGTAATAAAATTCGTGTGTGAATATGTAAAAAATCAGACTTTAATCGGAAAAGGAGGATACGCACAATTGAACTCTATCAAAAATCTCTAAATTGATGATAGCCAATATTTCGATGTTACTCGACGAGACGGAGATGTTCTTTTTGTTCCCGATTTTCATCACATTTTCATCACTTAATCGTTATCGAAGTAAAAATCGTGGTGTCGTATAATCACGTTGTGAAAATCATTTCCAAATTTCGGACAGAAGCGACAACTTTATCCAATCTTTTTAAATTATTTTACTGCCAATGAAGGTGTTCATCTCGTTAAGAATCTTTTTTCGTACGATTATTATTTTTTGCCATTATCATTTAATTGTTTGATTAATACGATCGTTTTCACCCTTATTAATATTACGATTGAGTTTTCCGGATGAATTGTAATTAATGAGAAACATTGAAACTGCAGTTGAATTGTTAAATTAACGTTTGTTTATAAAAAATAGAAATTATTATTAAATCGTTCGATAATTGTTGTTTAATCGAAAATAATGAAACTATTATCCACTCGATGATGAAATTAACGTTTGTTTATAAAAAATAGAAATTATTATTAAATCGTTCGATAATTGTTGTTTAATCGAAAATAATGAAACTATCATCCAATCGATTTAGTTTAATTTCCCTCGATTGAAACGAACTTTACCAATCACGAATGCACTTGCCGTATTATTTTTATCACGCGGATCGATATACGTCGTTGATTCCCTCGTTGTTTCGTATGCAATATCAATTATTTTTACAGATCTATAAAAAATGATATAGAGACATTCTAATCTCGTCGAGCGCGCCTGTATACGTCATTCCGTTGATCCACTTCGCTAGTGTGATTTGCCTCGGCTGTTTTATCCCTCACCCTTATCGCACGATGTTGTTTGATATCCGCCTTGTGAAAAAAGAGAGAAAAAAACCCACAAAATTCAGATAGGAGAAGGTGTGGTTTCCCGTGACTCTTATCGCAAAAGATTATATGTGTGAGGGAGAGACTGTTCCAACCCGTTTAGCTATTTTTTCACCCCTCACATGTTTGCGCTCCTATGGGCAAGGGAAGTTAGGCTTTTACCTGTAGTCACGCGATTATCTGGGTGCGACCGTATACCCCCTTCTTTATTTATGGTTATTGACGATAAAAGGGCCACACGAGGATTTCATTTCTAAGGATCCTTGGGCTTTCCCATTGATTCCAATTGGATTTTAATGGAAGTAGGTGCCACCCCGACATTTTCATTGATTTCATAATTGAGGCATTCGGTTTTACAAATACCTTTTTAATCCGAATTGGAGTTTCCGCAACTGAAAAAATTACATTATAATAAAATGAAACTTTTGATAATTCAATAAATTTCCATGAATTTTCTTGTACAACATTTTGTGCAAAAATGTTATTTTCTTCCGAGTTATCGTTATTTTATTTTGGATCCTCGCAATTACGCAAAAAAAAACGAAAAACAAGCCAACTTGGGTGAATTTTCCCTTTCGACGACTGAATATTACGGAGACATAAGCGAAGATTAAAAAAATGACAGGGCGAACTTTCGGAAGATCTATCGATCGCGCATAGTAAACGCGTGTTCCGTTTGACACCATACTCTGATTAGACCCTAGAGACCTGACATTTGGGGTTCCAGAAACGGCTCTGCACGCTGGTACAATAATTCGTGCTCGCGATGCCTAAAAGGGCATTCGACACTTCCGGGAGATGAAAAAAAAATCCTGAAAAAAATCCCAAGCATTAGCATGAAGTGTTTCTTTTCATGAATTCGATACGAGGACTTTTGTGCGAAAAGCAATAATCTCTCGTTGTCAGTAAATACGTGGAACTGCAAAACGAGGATAAGAGTCAAAAGCGACACGTCGGTACGTACGGAGGATCATTGAATCGCGTTAACGATAAAAATGATATACGAAATGATTAAAAAGCCGTGAACTCACGACTTGATTCTTCCACGAACGAAACGCTCGTTCTTGAACGTTTTCTCGATTGACTGCTAGCAGACTGATAAAAGCGTTTCTATAATACCTATCCGTTTTTCCTTGACTCTCTCTCTCTCTGACTCGTTCCCTTTCAGCAACAAAAGAAACTCATTCATTTGAATAATAATCAATTGATGATAGTAATACAGTAAAGCATGGGATTTTTTGCAGACAGGCAATAAATCAGAGCTTCTATTATTAGTGCCATCGTATTTTTATTTTACCTTTGTCGCTTTGCTGTGTTTGCATTCTCGAATTTCTAGGTCCCACAGGCCAAACTAGGGCATTGCTAGGGCTATAGATACGCATATATCTATCTATTAAGGGCCTACTCTAATTCCACGAGTCATTAGCTCGGTCGATCCGCGATCTTTCACCTCTCATTTCCGCTACTCTTACTACATCGAGGCAACGAGCCACCTCGATACTCCGCCTATGTGCACTCACACGGACAAAGGATATAACAGGGCGTCTCGGAAAAACGGTTCCAAGCTCGTATCTCGGAAAGTACGAGGTGTAACAACAAAATGGTTCAAACAAAAGTTGTTTCGTTTTACGAGGGAAAAAACATATGGAAATATAAATTTGACATAAATTTGACATTCCCATTTCTTTCCCTTCTTGGAAGGAACTATTTTTTTATTACAGATACTGTAAATGTCAATCCGTATTTTCTGAAACAGCCAGTACACTCTCACAGTCCCGTTCATTTGCATTCGATTTTCAGGATGCAATGTACCCGGAATTCTGAATATTTATAAGCGTCTAACGCACGCAGCCATTTGCAATATGAATCATGCATTTATAATTTATCAGATGATTGATCTTCGCCTTGTGTATACAAAGCATTCCACTTTTGCTCTATTTTTTTTTATATTGATGTGTTTTCTCGCGTGCCTGTTTCTTTTCGTCGTCCCCCCCCCCCCCCCCATACAACTCAAACTACGGCATTTCACTTTTCTTGCACCTACTACGACGACGAGGTATCGTGCGAGCGGAATGAACGACCCTCGTAGTGTGCTCGACATTTTCCCCGTTACGACTCTCGATGCCAAACAAACAAAAGATAATTAATTTGTGAAAATAAAAAATAAAAAACGGACAAATGTCATTATACATCAGGCAGTAGGCATTTTGATTGTATTTCAACGGTGCAAACTTCTCTGGCATCAACGAATAAGCTTTTGGGCGTGATTAGTTAGCTCTCGCATATGCTTCTTCGTGGTATTCGATCCTTTTTTGTTTGCTCTATGCGGACAGAGTGGTCCACTCCCAGTGCGCTACCGGAAAACGTATACTGTTCGAGTACTCGGGCGTCATTATGACGGTAAACACTGGCGCCGCACCTGCGTTCACATATTTCGACCAAGCGTCGCGCATTCCTGCCCATACACGTGCATATATCGCCTGTAGCGAAGAATCGCTTGCGCGACGTACTTGCCTTGTTTACCATTGTTCTGTTCCCTCGGCCATTGCATCTGGCGTTTGCAGTGTCGCTGTTACCGCACGCACAGAGTAATTAATAACGTAAAAATTAATAACGTAAAGTAAAAAATAACGACTACGGGAATTTGCTTCGAAAATCGACACGTTTCAACGATTTACGTTTATTATTTGATAATTGAAGAAGAAAAATTCCGAGTGAGCAACCACCGTGCCATTTCTTGTCTTGGAACTTGAGAGCAAATATTTCGGACAGTTTTGGTCGCACTACATTTGTCAAAGAAGCGTTTTATCCTCAATGACACGCCCTATATGCTCACCAAGGGAATTCTGATAGTTGTTAATGGTCCTGCATACGTAACCTCGTCGTCTATCAGCGAGTCGAGCCGTTTTGAAAGCGTTGACTTAATTTTTTTTTTTAATACGGATCGTTAATTTCGCGAGTTGGACCGGCCTTGAAAAGACCTTTGTATAAATATGTTTACGTTTATCGAACGGTTTGAAAGACAAGGGTTTTGAGTGCACAATGTGAGCGTCCAGGGACAATTGCGTACTCTGAGGACGGTAGCGAAAGGCGAGTGTCCTCTAAATCACCTTACCGCATTACGTATGCATGCGCGTGTATATCTATTCGTGATGCTACACGTAAAGAGTTCTGGGCACGTACGCATCTATATGCATACTATTATACGACTGTACGTACAATGGGGGAAACGCAGAACGTATGTAGCTCGATTGTGCTGTTCTATGCGTGACGTATATAGCCACGGACAGGATGTATGAGAAAGAGGAGCGCCGAAAACTCGACGAGGACGTCCTTCGTTAATGCTTGACTGCTTTTCGTATATATACTGAACAAAGCCTATGTGTGCGTTGTGTGTACATTCGCTTCTGGAAACGACGTTCCGTAGTCCAACACGAAAATCCATATGCTTACCGCCTTCGGGTAAAATGAGGAATTCCTGCATGAATCGGGTTTTTCGTCACCGAGTGCCGGACGGTCAATTATAATCGCGATTGAGAGCGATTCGTACGTAAATAGTAGCAAAGCGTGAGCATGCGTTGAAAGTTTTGCGTGGTCCGGACAAAAATCCGGACTTAAATTCAGCATGTGAATTATTAAATAAGTTATAACGAAATATAATTTTGTTACTCCGCTATACACGTGCCGTATTACTTCGGATAGTTGCAATTGATGAAAAAAAAATTGAATTCCGCACTGGAAACTAGAAAGAAGCGCCCGTGTATACAAAAAGTGCAGGAATAATGGTACGAATTGTTCATTTTTTTTCTTTCCCGTTGAAATTCGCCATTCCCCCACAGTTGCACAATCGAAAAAGCCGACGAGCAAAGAGAAGAGAGGAGAAGTGAAAGAAATTCTTGGCCAGCCCCGGGGCGTTCCTTCGAACCTTCTTGTCGCGTGTACTCGGCTATCCGTGTTTTTCTTTCATCCCTAATTTGTTTCTTTTCCTCTCCCTTCCCCTTCGACATTCTCCCTTCGCGATAACGATACCCCGGGGCCGCGAGTAAATTACGGGAAGGGAAAAACGACGAAAGGTGCGCCCGTCCAGCCCGACCGGAACTCTCACCTGTGATTCCTCGTAAAAGTCGTTCGAATCCATTTAACAGGCAGGCAAACACTCCGGAGTACCCACAGCCGTTGGCCAGCTTCAATCGTGTACGGACGAAAAAGAGAAAACAAAAATTAAACGCGCAGTAATCGCAAATGTGGAGTCGATACCGCGTTATGGAATTTTTGAAGAATATAAACAGGGTGTTCGTTCTAAGGCTCAGGGTAACAATAAGGTCGCGATATGTAGCACATTTTTTTCGTTTTTTAACGATTTTTTAAAATTTATTCCTCCATTTTATAGCGCACGAAGATTTGTAGAAAGAGATAAGAAAATCGAAATTGGATTCCTTTTTTATTCGAATTAACGAAATATTTCGTACAGTAAATGTTTTTTTTAATTGATCAAATTACAGCAGACATTTATTTAAATAGCGATTTATTTAACACCGTCGAGTTATAACGAATTTATATCATACTTCCAATCATATTGGTATTTGATATTATTGACTAAAAAAAATCTGCAGTCGTTTAGACACGGGTCTATTTGGATTTTTTAATTTCAATCAACCAGCGAATTCTAACACGTCGTGGTAAGCTCCGTGGCCGGAGTGTTGCGCAGGGCCCGAATCATCACTCCCTAGCCGCATTTGTACTTTGAAAGAAAGAAAAACCGTGAAACTCCAGTATCGCCCAATTATTCGTCAACTCGCAGTGGTGATCTTTGAATGATGGCGATATTTTCGCCACGTTCAAATGCAATAATTAGCGGTAAACGAGTTCGCCCGTTCAATCTCGTACTGAACGAAAGCGAGCACGAGTTCGCGTCTCGTCTCGACATATTTGTTCGCAACAAGAACAGGAGCATCAAAAAATTGCCAGCCAGCAATATTTTCGTAGCTCGACACTTTGGTAACGAGAACGGCCAATCGCTGTACCTCGTGATTCAGATTAGGGGGCAATACCTATTGCTGGGGGCGGGTCGGGGAAGCTTTGGGAACACACACGTGTGGCAACGTGATGGAGCCGCGGCGATAGTGGAAAAATAACGGGGGAAAAGAGCAGATCGGTCTTGTAGCGTCGAGGCACGAGCTCCGAACAGTACAAGCGGAGAACGAGACATTCGCGTTGCTCGAGTCTTTTTATCGCGCAAGAGTACAGGCCTATACGCACAGGGAGAAAGAAATAAATTATAAAGAAAATATGACGGAGTTTCCATCATTCGAACGCAACGATTCTTCGTCATTTTTTATTTTTACTCGTGTTCATTCTCATCCAAAGTTTTTTTTTGCCAATCGAGGTCGTGAATATATGCAATGAGGTTACGTAACAAATAATCGAGTAATTGTCATGCGAAAAATCGGCAAAAAAACATTTCATCGATCAAAGTAACCCCAACGAAAAAATATGACTAATCAAAAGCAATGAAGTTCCGTTGCATTTGGATGCAAACTTCGTCATAAAAAAGTCGAGCCACGTTTCCGTCAATCGCATTCGGGGCACGGGGTAGTAGTGCCTTACATTGTTGTTTTTTATTCGACTGGGAAATGAGTGTGATCGCAACGAGCGATGAGTGACATTGCGGCAGACCCCGAGAAATTTTCCCCCAGGACGAGAGAGCAGAATTCATGCGCTATTTCGTACGCGGCAATTTTGTCGTAAGTCGATACCGTTCTATATGTATATATATATTGGATGTAGCGTGGAATTTCCTTTTACTATCGATCGAGACTGCGCTGCGAATGTGTGAACGAATTAGTAATATTAGTTATTCTTGGGGGGAAAGGACGCGTTTCGAAGGATTCGGAAATAGCGAAGTTGCACCTGCGGAATATAAGGGAAAGGGATAGGTACGCTAAAACCCCGAAAAAGTGTCCGAACGATGAAAAAATACAGTTATACAACAGAGTATAATTTTAGGTGTAAATGTGAGTACTCAATTGGCCGATTAGCTGTCCGTTGGATATTGAGCCATTTTTCATTAAAACATTCGGCAGGCTCAACTTTATTGCGCCGTGAATTTAATCGAAAAAATCTGCGCGGAACCTTATGCCTCTCGTTCCTAAGTGCATTCAATTGCGAAATACAAGCCAAAGTGAAAAAGCCCGCGATCGCTTTCTTATGAAAATATCATGCCCAATAGACCGACTTTGCATAGATTTTTTTAATCGGCAACGATTTAACGATAACCCAAAATTATACAAAAATAGATATGAATGAAACTGGCAACGATTTAACGATAACTTAAATTATAGAAAAATAAATATGAATAAAACTGACAACGATCTAACTTGATCTGTCAACAAAATTGATTAAAAATATCTGAAACGATCCAACTTGATTATCGGTATCAAAGCGCAACAATAAATTGCGACAACTTAAACCAAATTTTTGATTAATTTTGACGATATTTTCCACGCCGACGATTTTTGAGTAATCGTCGATATCGAGAATTTTGATCGCGTACCCAACCCTCGCAATCATTATTGACTCGGATGCTTCGGAGAAATATAGCATATATATATATATACACACATACACAGGCGGTGTATCTACGTTCAAACACGCCCGATGTAGATAAAAACACGCGAGGCAGATATTGCGCTGGAATAATAACGGAAGGTGAAAAGTTTCATTCGTCGACGCGATACTACCGCGGCTCGTCGTCAGACTTCTTCCCCGTGTTGCCAGTTAGAACCGCTGCCCACCAGCCGATACTAACCACTGAGACTATGTATAACACATTTGTGAGTGAATGCACGATCTCGAAAGGTGTCTTCGTGATTGTGAATCCGTCCGGAACAAATTGAAAGTTAAACATTTCGTGTTCGTGTGCTTGTTTTTGTGCCTAATCGTTGTCGCTACCAGAGTGCTCAACAGTATTGTCTCATCGAACTCCGATTAGATGAGAGATTCATCCTGCCTTTGCATTTTTATACTGATTTTTTTTTTCTTTTCTTTTTACCAAACTGTAGTAAAATCTTGAAAACATGCATTTTTTTAAATACGTAATTGTGAAAAGCTTAATTAAAGTGTTTCAAGTGCAAGTTGCGAAAGATTACTGACATTTTTTTTATTTTTCAGTCGTAACAGTGTCAAGCGTTTTATCCTATTTTTAAAAGAGGTTATAAAGAAGAAAAAAAGATCGGATGCACTTACTCGGTTTCCAAACAGTGAAATCGTCAGCAGCTTTATCAAATACACTCATTGCAAACATTAAAGGAACAGTAAAATTTCAAAAAATTTTCACCGATTTTTTAATAGCTGTAACTTCGTGAAAAATGGTCGTATTGTTAAAAAAAAATGGGGTTTTAAAGCTTGAAATATCTAGTTTACGAATCTCACCGGTAAATGTTTTTTTTTTTAAACAACACGCTCGGTGTGAATCTAAGAAATAGCGTAAAGCAAAAAATTTCAAAATTTCTTTTTTTCTTCAGAATCGTCTGTGGGCTCAAAAAAAATTGAGCTTGACCAATACTGAGTTCATTCAGCCTGATTCTTCGGCTTCAAAACGATAGTTTTTGGATCTCTGTACGACCATTTGTCGCTGCGATATCGGCGTTTAAAGAAAAAGGGAGCTTTTTTCGTAGATCGTCAATATCTCATGAACAAATGATCGTACAGCGAGCTAAAGGTGAGTTTCGTAAACTGCAATAAATTCTCTAAAAGCATCTTTTGGTACTTTAGAGAACCTTTTTTTTTAACCTTAATATTGATTTGAAGAAGTAAGAAAAAATGACTCACGTCAACGGCAAATATTGCGAAAATGACTCATGTTTCTAGGTTTTTTTGAGTTCAATACATGCCCCCACAATTTAAAATTGATCGGCTGAACCGTTTTTTTTTACCGAAGCAGCAAAGTTTTATCAAAAATTAAAGGAACACTTTTATTGTTCCTTAAACGTCAATTAATGATGATTAAAATGAAAAAAAAAAAAAAAAAATCGGTTATTTTTTCTCACAGTTTCGCAATAACTTTTCTTTAAATCTTGGAAAAAGAAAAAAATTCAAAACTGAGAAAAAAAATTTCAATTTCAAAACAAAAAAAATTTCAAAATAAAAAAAAACATTCCAATTGAAGGGGAAAAAAATTACGTTCTTTTTTTCACTATTTGAATGATCGGTCTTTCGAATGCTGACATTTTTTTTCTTTCAAAATTTTGCATTTTTTTCTTTTTCCAAGATGTTTTTTTGTAAACGATACGACTATTTTTCCCGAAGTTACAGCTATTCACAAATCATTGAAGAAATTCTGAAATTTTACTGTTCCCTTCATTTTTGTAATGAGTGTATTCTATTGAAGATAAGGGATGTTTTTTGTCAGAGCGCGGATTTTTCAAGAGCATCATTGAACATTTTTATTAAAGAACCGAGACATTTGGATTTTTTGCATGATGAAATACTAGCGAATTTTTTTAAAAAATTTTGATAATACGCCGCAAAAGGTCAGAGACATTTTTTATTTTCCATTATACATTTTTTTTAAATTACACTTTTTAAAAATATGCGCGAGCTTGATTGAAATTCTTTGATAACCGTTAACATTGAATCACACTTTTTCGAACCCAATTGTTGCAATATTTTTTTACTGCCCAAAATGATGTATATATAAATATGTCTTCCGAACTCTAATCAGAATCCAAGCTCTATTGATAATCTCCTATGTTCACCAACATCGTCGGAATTCCGTTATCTGTTTACTATCTGTCTGACAAATGTTTTCTCAGATTCCCCGAATTTCTTTGTTTGCTGGTTTATATTATTTGATAAAAACGACTCGTTAAATCGTTCTTCGAAAAACGGTAGTGGGCACGTTCGAACGTCGCAAACTTGAAATGTTTCGAGGGCCGCAATGAATCAGCGTGTCCGTAAACGTGGCACGAACAGTGAGGTGCGACGTTTTTTTAACGATTTTTCGCGCGTGTCCGTTGAGCGAAAAGATTAACCAGTACGGCTGGAAAAGTGATCGGTACGAGGCCGAAAAAGGTGCCTCGGATACTTCGTCTCACCGTAGTGAGTGCCTTCCTATTTTCGGCTCCAATCTGCAAAAACTACCATTAGCCCCTTCCCGCTGAACTGGATTTCGTCGAAAAATAAGAGAGCAAGAATCAAATTAAAATGGACGGGTCGCAAATCTGCAAGCGTAGCGAAAATTTCCGCGATTTCATACACGGTATAGGCGCGTACATGCATACAGGGTGTCTCGAATCAAGTGTTACGAGATTATATCCAAGAAAGTACTGATTGTCGATAAACATTTTTCAAATGGAGTTTGTTTTTTTTTTTCAACAGGAGAAAAATCCAAGTATAAAACGCCATTGTTGTATAAACATCGACGTCCAAATTTTCCATTAGAACTTTTATTTTTTCTCGTATATTTTCCGTCATGCGACTTGCAAATTACGATACCGCCGGTATCGGCATCCCCGTTTTTAGGTCAAATTTACCGTCAACTAGTATGCAGCGCCTGGCGAAAAAAAAATCACTTCAGCGATCTGACAAAGAAAAAGTAGAAAAATGTCTCTTTTTTTCAAATAACATCTCAAAGCGGATTTGGGTTTAAAAAAAACACCAAACACGATGAATTCTCTATAAAAGAATATATTCCGTGAATTAAACTTTTAGAAATGCCACGCGAAATGCCAGAAAATTTTAGAAATGCCAGACGAAAATTAATCATTGTTCATTCGTCTTGTTTTTTACAGCTGATAAAAAATGCCTATGAAAGTTTCAGTACTTAGCGGCCGACGCATATCGATCGGCCAATGTATACTATTTATCTCAAAATCGTTTGGTTTTAAATTGTATAAATGAGAAGAAAGGGAAATTGTAAAATTGGTAAGTCCAACTCGTGTGCAGTGTATAGTATATAATTACAATACATTCACACAATTACACTATAAAGTATATAAATAGGCACTAAAAAGAATGAATAAACAAGGGAAAAGATAATAATCCTATTCAAATTTAGCCGATGTCCCGAACCGTCTCCTTTCTCAACTTCAAACAACGTATGTTTTTTCAAAGGATCTTGTATCTTCATAATCAATTATTTAAACACTATGAAAAAATGCCATCGTGTTTGAAAAATAATTAGAGCCCTCCCGCTTGTTCGTTGGCCTAATACCTCTACATCCTTAAAATTGGTCCTGCTCATAACTGAAAATATGCTTATTCATAGAGTTTTCTTCTATTCCATAATTTTCTCCACTTTAAGTGAAACAACTTTTATTTCAAATATTATTTTACTATAATCAGTATTTGCCGAGATATAAGCACTTGTAACACTTCAGCTGAGACACCCTGTATATATATATGTATATAAGGATGTGCACGAGTTATTCAGTCGACTGATTCGCGTGACTCTAATTTGGCCCGGAATACCCGACGGCAATGAGGCTAATGAGGGTGGCAAAGACCTCATTAAGCCGACTGCCCCCACGTTAATCTTAACGTCACCAAGCGCGCCCACGTACACACGTATATACGGTCCCGGGATCACTGGCTCTTATGACTCGGACACGCCGTGTAGTACGAATCGAAACTGGTCGTAAATGCGCCTATGCTAAAACCACCCCCGCATCTTCGTTATCTTCTTCCGTCAATAGTAAATTTGTAGCTCTGTGGTAAGGCTCGGCCCCGAATAACGAATAGAACCGACGCTTATTAATTATTACTTAATTGTCAGTCGAAAACCACCGTCGCTCTGTACTGTCAGGCACAAGCAGCTTTGGGAATGAAAAAATTGATGGATCGTAGCAATTCGGATAATGCACAAGAATATATTGTTCAATTTGTATCAGATCTGTCTCTCTCGTTATTGATTGAAATGATTCTTTTTTTACTGGTTTATATTTTCCAGAACTCGGTGTTATTTAGTATTTTATTTGAATGTTTTGCGTCGAAGAATTTTTTATCTTTCCATCTCATCCACTATCGGTCACATTTTTGTACTAAAAAAAAACTAAAATCATTCAGGTTAGCTCACTACGGTGGAATTCCGAGAGTCAATTCAAATTTGGACAATTGTAAGAACAGCCTTTTTAGATCGTGTTCAACCATCCGCGGTCACCTTCTTAAAAAGTGGTATCTTTGTTCTTTTTTTCTGCGTGGGATCGAGTTTTTCTCTCAAGTATGAATTACTTCGAAATGCGAATTGTTTGGGGCGTCCTTCTGCGTCATTTAAAACTCATTACAATACACTCCGGAAAACCATACAACCATTTAAAATGTGCGACAAGCACAGAATTGTCACCTGTGTCGACTGTGGGGCACAATCTTGATTTATTTACGATTCTTTAATATTTTGTATTTTTTAACGTATTCTTTCATATTCAAAAAATATTTTTCGCATAGACCACCGCTCAAAAGTTTCAATACACCAGTCGATATGCCTCGCTGCACTAAAATTTAGAGATAGCTTCGTTAAAAAAAAAAGATAACTAAACTTAACGAACGGCGTTTTGAGGGGAACAAAGTCAGCTTTGTTTTGCTTTTTTGAAATATTTTTTATGATTTTTGTTTTTTTTTGCCCCGGTACGCACTTTTGTACGTGATTGTTTTTCGGCTATTTTTCGACCATCGACAGCTGGGCGCAACTCAGTGACTCCGTGTGACCAACGAAGTTACAGTCCGAGGGTGTGACCTCGAAAGGTCGAGACTTTAAACGATAACTTCGCCTTCCTACTATCTCACGTTGCTTAAGAAAAAAAACCATAACATGCCACCATAGCTTTTTTGAATATCCTTCGGCTACTTTTTCACCGATCGCATTATTTTGAGTGTGAAAGTCCTATTTTCTCGTTTGGCTAGGTCGAATATATCCTCAATTTGCGATAAGTCTCGCCGAAAGATTACCTAGCCCTCTCGATAGCAGATGAGAACTAAGAAAACTTGGAGTTATTCGGTGCAGCAGTTGTGGCGAAAAAATCGGAAAACATTTGCCAGATTGTTCTTGTGTACCGGCGAAACCGTGCTTTCCGTTCAAACCGCTGAGACGATTGAAAAAATCGTACTATTCGTAAAGCTCTTGTGACGAAAGACTTTTTTTGCCTGTCGAACTGTGCAGGTCCCGGTCCAGGCAATGCAGCCGACGTCGCGGGGCAACCCCCCGGTACCGCGGCTACCGAGCCCGGCTACTCTGAGGCCTTACACACCGCCGGACTTGTCCTCCATACCGCACATGGACGGTACGCCACTGCCGAATCAAACGCCTCATAACAGCGCCTCTAACGGGACTGCCGAAAGTGTGGAACAGGACACCACCACCACCACCACCACCACCACCGGGCCCTACATAGTCGGTAGCCCGATCGATCTTGGCAACATCGACAACGTCGATAACATCGGCCGTGCCCTCGGATCGTTCAGAAGTCGTCGACGGAGAACCAGAGAACACATCGAACTTCAAGACAACACCGAACCCCATTCCGATCTAGAAGGTACTTTCAGCCTTTTTTTTTCATCCACCTCGTCAGTTTGTACTTCCAAACGGTCAAACAAATTAATTCCTCCTGGAGGATTTACTGTGGTGACCATTAGTTTTCGACATTACAATGGCAATCGGAATTTCGCTGATATCGATTGCGAGGACTTCGGATTTCGGTTATTTGGGCCATCTTACGTTGCTTTCGGGCGTTATCCGTCGCGCCGAGCGCGTGTCATTTCCGTCTTAGCCGGCGGGCGATCTTATCGGCCGCGCACGAGAGGGACTACGACTCGACAGTAACATCCCAAACACCGGTGGACACTTTGAGAATTAATTCTGATTTAACTACTCGTGCGATTTCTTCTCTATTTGTGGTTTTCTCAAAGCTACCGACAAATATGCGGAAATAATATCCGGATATTTACCATCCGTGCAATTTTATCTCTGGAGACATCAGTATACGGAATATATATTATTATCGTTGTTGTTATGTTAATAATAGTATCGGTGCACTGCCATACGTCAATATCGTTAGGCGAAATATTATTATACATAGTCTGCCAGAAAATTCTTATATCGGTATTTTATAAAGATTGAAATTCATACGTTTGTTGCTCAATGACGCGATGGATTTGTTTTTTCTATCTCGAACGAGCAGTTCTCGCAGCATGCGATGAAATTGACGTACCTACATTATCACTTGAAGCATGTTGAGTCCCTGTGAAACGTGTTAATGTTAATTGTTCAATAAATAGCTTCTTAATCGTCATGAAATTTTTACACGACCTCTGAAATACTTCATACAAAAACGCACCAAATTTTCCGAATTACATTATCATTTGCGATTTGGGACTCAACATCCTTGAATGAGAACAATCCGAAGAAAAAAACGCGGCGGCGCGTCTCGTCCGGGATCTTTCAATTTCTGGTTAACTGCTTTGTACACTGAGCTATGCCAGGCCACTTATCATACGCTTTTGGATCGTCCTAATAATGCCAGCACGATAATATATATATGAATGTTTGTGCGTGCGCGCGTGTGTGCACACTTTTCGACCTAAAAATTTCGTTGATATTCGCAAACATACTTCTGGTTGTTATTAACGAACAGAGCAGAAAAACTACTTCATTTTTTTACTCGCTATTCCCGACACTATGCTCACGCGTTGCTCAGTTAACATTTTTTAATCCGAACATTATTTTAGTCCCCACAGCCCTGTAACTAGTGTTCACGAGGTGTCATATGTATCACCAAATGGACAAAGGTTCAACTTGAACATGAAAAATCGCCGAAACTCTCTCGTGAAATCGATTGACTTTTCGACAGTTGATGCAGCATAAATTAATCTCTCGGTGCTAAAAATTTCAATGAAATCGGAATATTTCGATTTTATTCGCCAAAGTTCGAAACGACGACCTTTGAGATAGGTATCTGCACTGTGCGAGTAGTCCGAGAACACGTGGGGCAGCTCGACGAGGAGTTGCTTTTATCGCGGTTCCCGCGGTGACAGAAGCGACCTTGGCCGGTCATCGTCGCCGTGAAACTCGAGAACCGGCGTACAGTGTACGCCGTATTGTCAAGTTCTCTCTTCGTCCCTCGCTTGCTCTCAGTGCCATTTGTATACAATCGCGTGTGGCACGGGCCTCAGTTGAAACATTTCTTATCAACGAGATCCATTAATATCGAGTCGGTGTCGCAACTGCTCGGGGCTCCCGTTCTGCTTAGAGACACATATACGCATATGTGTGACTCCACGTTGATGCTCGACATTACAAACGTCACTTGTTGCCTCGGCAAGCGGTAAGCGGTACCACGTGAGCGCAGGCGCATCGCGCAACTACCAACGGTATGGGGGGCGCGGATGGGGAGGGGGGAGAACACGATTTTCCTCCCAGGTCTGCGAGCGAGTTGCGCGGTCGAAAGGGGGGGACGTCACGAAGCCTCCAGTGGTACTCTATCCAGCCATATACAGGGTGTGCCCTTGGATCAATCGTTACAAGTGTATTATCTCAAAAAGTGAGAATTCAGAAAGAACGGAAAGAAATTGCACGTGAAAGTTGTACCGCTCAAAGAGAGAGCAAGATGAGAATGTTAATTTGACCTTGGGTATAACTGCTAATGTCATGCGAAGGTCAACTTCAACATGTTTTACAGTGGCGACCATAATTTTTTTGTACATTATTCTCGAGAGCCCTTCAAAATACTATGGATAAGGATTTTTTTTATGTAGGGTAATATTGTAAGGTAATACCGAAAAAGTATTGTAACTTGCGAGTCTCATGACTGAAAAAATACTTATCAATAGTGTTTTTGAGAGTACTCGCGGTACATGAGTACACAACGAAAAATAAGGCTTAGAATTTACCTGATTAACATTTTTCGGCCAATGGAAGAAAAAAAAGTTGAATTTTAATGAATTTTTTTTGCAGCAACCGATCGTCGTATTTTCACTCTCTTGTCATTGATTCGCGAATTCGCCATTGATTTTTCACAAAACCTTGAATTATCATGGAAAATCGTTAACAGTGCTTGCAAAGAAGTTTTTCGCATTTATCTGGCGTAATTTTGAGGTTTCGACTAAAACTCGGTGATATTCGTAATTGGCGGATAAATTCCGATTAGGTTGACTCTTGAATAGATTTGAGAGTAAAGAACTCTGACCCTTCGGGCCAATTGACCTTTGGGGGCCGGTGTCAGATTGACATTCCCAACTTGTCGAAACATTTTTTAAATTATAATCTTCGATTTCTGAGATACAAGCTGGTAACACTTGATCCGAATTACCCTGTACATAATTAAAGATTTCCGAAAGAAACGATCATTGTATTTCGCCGCGTACAATCTCACATTTAGAAATTTATAAATACAACTGCACGAATCGTCACGCTTTGCAAGACTCCTGCATCGTATTTCACGCGTTGCCAGAACTCTCGGCTACTCGAGGAACAACTTTTCCAAAAATCTTGCTCCGACCACGCCGCCGTAAACCCGGATATCCGGGTAGAAAATATTCCTCGAATCGAATATGTGGTTGAGAACATTCGGCTATACTCCTCGCCCTGCCCCACTCATCTTTATCCAATATATATCCGGAGAAAATAGACGCGTGTGTGTGCGCGCGCGCGCGGTTGGCCCGACACTTGTACGGCTCACAGTACGCTCGTAGTGACGCGTAACGGGCCGTCGGATCGACGTCGGCGAGAGGTTCGACATTGTGTGCGAGTGCGAACTGGCGACACTTGTCACAGCGGAGAGAGTGAGAGAGAGCCAGATAGAACCCCAACACGATAGCAGAGCAAATACATATATTTATATTTATATAGCATCCGCGATCTCCTCATCGCGGTCGCGGCAGCGAGACGGACGTGCTTCTCGAGCACAGAGCAGTCGTCAGCGCGTGTAAAAATATTGGGCACTCGGCTCGCGCGTGTAGTCGACTTGTCGATCTTTACTCTAAAGAATTCTGAGCAGCGTCGTTGCGATTATTCCCGAAATATTTTGGCACGCAAATGCGGCCGGGGTGTGGCGTGTAACGGGCGACCGAAAGCTCACCCGGGTGCTCTCTCTCTCTCTCTCTCTCTCTCTCTCTCTTTTTTTTTCTCGTCGTACGCGCGAGCCTAACATTATTCGAGCGCCCATTTTCACTCGCCTTCGTTATCGTTCAACATAGAGTTTGCGTATCGTCCGCGCGCGACGTGCGAGCTCGACAGCGCGCAAACGATTGGCCCACTCGTATCGGCAAGTTTTCCCTCCCGGCTCTGTTTATCCAGTGCGTGCTGCGAAACGGACGTTTTTTTTTGCCCCGGTTTAACCTCCTCCGAGTGGCGAGTAGTACCACCACGTGGCTCGAAGCGAACCGAACATCTATTACGAACAAAGCAGATGTATATATGTATGCAGATGCGAGGTACGGGAAGAGAAGCAGTCGGATCGATCGGTGTGTCGTCTTCCGGCGTATAAATAGCGCACAGTGAAGCAGCGTTCTCCTTGCCGTATGCACTGTCTCGCGTAGCGAACCGCCTGTTGAGAGCCTCGTTCCTCAATTCCCATTCGACAAAGGGTGTACTGTTCACGGGGCTGACTCGTGTGTCCTCCGTGAGGAGATGAAACGTGAGGTGGAATACGGGTGCACGTATAGGGACGACTGCCTCGCGAGGCTGCTGCGACCTTGAATCGATCGAGCGCATGCAGCTATATACAGCCACCCCTCGTCGCTCAAGTCGCTGCTCCGTCCACGTTTTTTTTTTCTTTCTTTCCCCGTTTGTTTGCTTTTCTTCGCTTTGCCCGCTGGCAACCTTGCCGGGCCCAACGAACGACCGCAACGTGCTTACGCGAGAAAAATTAACGCGTCAGTGACACGTAACGGTGTGAACGCTTGGGAACAGAACTAAAAAAAAACAATGAACACTGTGACGGTGATTCGTCGAGTTTGATGTTTCGCGAGGTATATAAACCCTGTTTTGCATTAATAGTTCGTCGGAACGAATGTAGCTACGCGATTCGACGAGAAGCCCTTTGAATTCTTCGCAGGCGAAGCAGTTCAGGGAAAACAGTAAGGGAGGCGCAACGACGTGGCTGCTGAGTTATCACGAGTGTGCGTAGCGAGTGTCTTTATATATATATATATATATATTAGGGTGTGTCGAAAGAGATTAACTCTTACCGGATCGATCAGTAGTATTAGGTACGAAAGAAAACGCCTGACAAATTTGAGTTCTCCGACTCAAGTCCGGGCACTCTAGTGGTCGACAATTTCTTTTCCCAATTAATTCACGTGAAAAGTTCACGCTGTACATTCCAACTTTGCCAACTCAACAACTAATGTATCTCTGTAATTTCTGGTTGAAGAGCCTTCGAGCTAAACTTTGAAGCTTCAAAGAGCTCTTGAAAATATCGATGTAATTTTTACACAAATTACTGCTACTTGAAAAAAATCTTTTACCCGAGTATATTAATTTTCGGTATGGAAGTTTTGTATAAATCATATCGAGATTTCCGAATAGACGTTTCGAGTTGTTAAATACAGGTTTGATAATGGTCAGGCGGGTCTGTTAAATATTAATAACTTGTCGAGGTATTTGCGTTCCATCGTGAGGAGGGAAATATTTGTGTGATTGATGGGAGGGCATTTTCTGGTGAAAATAAAATCGAACGCCACCACGAACCGGAAGTGCACAAATATGACATTTATCTTTCGACACACCCTTATATATATATGTATATATATATTGTCGCGCCACGGAATGGAGGGAAATAAAAACATATGGCGACACCTGTCGCGCTGGGGTTTTTGTTCTTTCCCCCAGTACGGAAATGGAACGTTGACGAGGAGTGTCCGTGAGTGACGAAAGAAATTTAAAAAACAGAGGAAGTAAAAAATTCTCCGAGATCTTTGTCGGAAGTGCGAGAATCATGGATTTCCGGGGAACCAGAGCTATCCAATGGCTGAACGAATTCAGATCGCGTTTTCATCTCTATCTCCATTCCCAAAACAGTAAGTCTCAGATTGCGCCTATCGTCGGAGTGCCACAAAGCGAGAGAAAATTACCTAACATTTTTGGCCGGAAATCTCTGCCACAATCAAAACTGCAGCTATTCCCCGGTCTCGTAGCAGACGATTTTTTTCTGCAATCAGGTCCCTCAACTTTTGCACTGTCGTTTATGTTGTACGTGCGGGCCTTTTATTCGTTGAATCAGCCTTCGTGCACGAGAATGCGAAACTACGCGTACCTGCACCTTGACTCTAAAGAATACCAAAAAAAAAAAAAAAAAACAATATCTGCTGTACAGTTTCATCGACGCTTTAGGAACAAAATGGGAAGGGTCTCACTAACTTAGTACTGCTCCTTATGATCTATAGGTATGTTTATATTATTATGTCTATTATTATATGTATTATTTTGACGAACATATACGTAGCTCTACAATTTATTTTTATTTATTTTCCGATTTATATACGCACCAATCCGGAACATTAAAGAAACAGAAAATTTCTTCAATTTCTTTAATGTTTTTTGAATGGCTGTGTCTATGTCAAAAATTGTCGTAACGAGATGAAAAAAAAAGCATTTTGCAGGTTCTCAGATCGACTATTGAATACAGCTTGGGGATGTCAACTTTTAATTAATGCAATTAAAGATGAGTGAACTTATGGTGCGCAACGGCCGCATCTTGTCAAAAATGAGTCAGTATTGTTCCCTGACATGTTTTACGAAGGAAAAATGAAAAAATTAATATACATTTTGTTGAAATTTTTCAAATTTTTTTGTCCCCGAATTTAACGAGCTACCAGCGCAAAGTTGTGAAAAGAGTCGAATAACCGTGGTCTTTTTATTTTGATGATTATTATACGATGCTTAGGAACAATACACTTGTGCCTTTAATTGTTTTGCAAAACTTTGATCGATCGGTCCGGAAAAACGGTCCGATGGATCAATTTGAAAATTTACAGGGCTGTTGGGGGTACGTTGAGCTGAAAAAAAAACCCGGCAACCTTAGCCTTTCCATCATTATTTGTTAAGTAGTGGTAGATTTACTCGAAAATCATAAAAAGTATTTTTTTTTAACTTTCTTCAAATGAATGTTAAGAGAGATAAATTTTTTTCTCAAAAGTCAACGAAACGGTCTTGTAGGAAATTTATTCAAGTTTTCAAAGGTGCGCCTTAACTTGCTGTGCGAACATTCGTTAGTGAGATATCGATGACCAAAGACAAAAGAGCTTTTTACATTCAAAGTCGGATATTTCAGTGAAAAAATGACGTAGAGGCCGAACGATTAATCGTTCGGCGTGTAAAATATGAACTGTATCGTATTATTCTTATTAGAATGTACTAATTAAGTTTGATACGTTTTACACGTATAAATGAGGTTAAGGTTTGGATCGTTTGAATTCAATGAAAATTAATATTTCTGAATTCCTTAAATTTTTGTGTAATTGTTGACAACAAAAACCTCTCAACCGATTATCCGGAAAATTTGACGTTCCGCGTACAATTGTTTACGTTTGTTCATACTCTGCTAACGCACTTTCAATACTGAACGAAAATCATTGTATCGTATTACGACAGGTTTGGGTGCACGGCAATAACGAACTGCATATTACACGATCTCCGCTTGTTATAACATTCCTCCGCATATACATATATATGTATATACCGGTGAAATTATATATACGCGGGCCGGCTTGATCCGCGTGTGTCACTTCAATTACGCTCGACGCACACAGCGCCCCATTTTTCACACAATATCCACGCAATGTAGTAACCTGCGTCATCGCAAATTAATGTTATTTTCAGTTGGCCACGATTGTTTTCGGTGGTGGGTATACGTGCAAACGCGGCATGGCCGATTGCCACGTCCACGTCTCGATTAGCATGCAAATGTGAACGCCCGAGTCGAAACGAAAAAATATCGTGGATAGTCAAGGCCGATGTTCGATCTCGTTCGAGCGATTCACGCTGACTCATAAGCTTCGCGTTATCGTGCAAAGCCTGCACGCTGATTACGAGTCTTGGTTTCCAATGCAGCTCCAACCTCGGCTCGTACAACTTTTGTCGCAGCCTCCGATACGATGCTGAAGTTTGCATCGTTGGACTGCAACGAATTTAATTTGTTTTGACAGCTTTCGCCCACAAAAATTCATCAACCATTTTTTAAGATATTTATTTTGCGATCTACATAAAAATCTATGAAACAAAAGGTCGCCTATGATAATAAAAATGTGGAAAATAAAATGTAAAACGAAACTTTCGTTGCGTTCCAACGATGCAAACTTCAGCACCGTACCTTCGATTATCTTTTGTTTCTCGTGTATCCTGCTGCACGCTCGTCCAGCTGTCAGATGAGCGTTACGCAAAATAAATCGACAAAGCGCGCGTAGGATTTTTCCAGGGGTTCGAGATCCTTCGCGGCAGCTGCACGAAAAACAAGACTGCAAAAGTAGCACGATCAGTCATTTTTACAATGTGCAAAACCAAGCGCTAGTTTTTAATATTTTCAAAGACTGGTCGCTTACTTTTTCTACAGTGTTGAATTCGAATCGAATCGACAAGTCTGTTGCATGAAACGAGTCAGCATTTTTATCAAGTCGAGGTGTAAGAACGCCTACATTACTGATATATTCCGCCCCTCATTTGATTCTGGCAGTCGAATATTGGATAATAATTGGATATATATGTGTTGATGCGAATACACAATAGCAATGATATAATTTACTATAATGTATTTGTATTTATGTTCGATGCACCAACTTGATATTATTTGTGTTTGTTTTTACATAACAAACCCCCCCACACACACATTATGACAATTAATATTATAACATAATAACGAAAGAAATGCAGTATTTTTGAGTACGTATATCGCCTTGCCTTGACAGTTGGCGCAACCAGAGCGGAAAATGGAGATCCGCCGGGCGACGGTCCCCCGACCCATCAACAGGAGGAACACGAGGAGAGAATAGTATTCGTAAATGCGCCTCATCAGCCGGCCAAGTACAGGAACAATCACATAACAACGGCAAAGTACTCCCTTCTGTCTTTCGTACCTTCGTTTCTGTTCGAACAGTTTCGCCGTTACAGCAACTGCTTCTTCCTCTTCATAGCGCTGATGCAGGTACGTTGAGTAACGAAAATAATCGCGGCTTACATATCCGTGAAATTGGTACGATGATCATTGACGAGGGAAAAAAAAAAAAAACAAAAATTGTCCACAGCAAATACCCGACGTTTCACCCACCGGACGTTACACGACTCTGGTGCCTTTAATTTTCATCCTCAGCGTGTCGGCACTCAAGGAAATCGTCGAAGACATTGTGAGTACTTTCGACGCGCTGCCAAATGGACGATTTTCACGGGATACTCACGGGACTGCCTTGACTGGCGCACTTTCAAAATCGTTTCAGAAAAGGCACCGAGCCGATGACGAGATCAATATGAGGGAAGTCGAAGTACTGAGAGACGGAAAATGGCAATGGGTTCAATGGCACGCGATCGCCGTTGGAGACGTCGTCAAGGTAAATTTGACTGTCAAAAAGTAAACAAAGTGCCGCACTAAAAGTTGGATAGCTTCGTCGAAAAAAAAAAAGATAAAAAGTAAATATGACAAAATTGAAAGGGCGTGGACACTTATCGGCTTCAACTGTTGTCAGGTACACAACAACAACTTCTTTCCGGCCGATCTGATACTCCTGTCCTCGTCCGAGCCCCAAGGCATGTCCTTTATCGAAACGGCGAATCTCGATGGCGAAACGAATCTCAAGATTCGCCAAGCCCACGCGGAGACGGCCGCACTGTTGGATACCGTGGAACTGATGAACTTCAAAGCGAACATCCAATGCGAACCGCCCAATAGACATCTATACGAATTCAATGGTGTTTTGCGCGAAACGAATAAACAGTGAGGTTTTTTTTTTTTTTTAATTTTTCCAATAGAATCCATTTGTTACCGTGTTTTTTCGGATGCGCTTTCGGGCTCTTGAGATTTCGTCCCTCTCTCCTTTACACCACGTTTCAACTATATTCGGTTCGTGATCGAGCCCTCGGAGTTTTGCCCACAGCCACTATTATCCTAGTGCACAAGGGTAGATGGAACCTGTGAAAAAGTTTTGTTCGTCTTTCAGAAGTGTGTCATTGGGTCCGGATCAAGTGCTGCTTCGCGGTGCGATGCTTCGAAACACGAGATGGGCCTTCGGGGTCGTAATCTACACGGGTCACGATACGAAACTCATGCAGAACAACACAGCGACGGCACCGCTCAAACGCTCGAGCCTCGACCGCATGACCAATACCCAAGTCCTCATGCTCTTCTTCATTTTGCTACTGCTCTGTCTCGTTTCGGCGATATTCAACGTACTTTGGATGAACGCGAATTACGGTGGTCTCTGGTACTTGGGATTGCACGGTTCGTTCGTCGGATTTCGTCGAAAAAGGCCAAATGTCCGATTTATTTTATTCCCCTGTTATCGTACGTTGTCGGCACAAGCTGCGAACACACCAATGGCCGCCCTTTCTCCAATGTTCGATAGCCAACCGGAGCCTCGCTGTGACTAATCGCGATCTTTGTTGTTTTCTTTCTCTCCAGAGGCAATGACGAAAAATTTTGCCTTCAATCTACTCACCTTCATCATTCTGTTCAACAATCTCATACCAATCTCGCTGCAAGTGACGCTCGAAGTGGTGAGATTCGTACAGGCTACGTTCATCAACATGGACATCGAAATGTATCATCCGGAGACCGATACACCGGCCATGGCGAGAACGAGCAATCTCAACGAGGAACTGGGCATGGTCAATTACATATTTACCGACAAAACTGGCACTCTGACGAGAAACGTGATGGAATTCAGGCGTTGCTCGATCGCCGGAAAAATCTACGAGTGAGTTTACCATTGGGAATTCGTCACTGGCGCGAGGCGCCTTCCGTCCTCGATTATCGGGCAAATGTCACGTTGAACGGGCGAGCTTATCGGCGTCTCAAAGAAAATGTGCTTCTTCCAGTTCGCCGAGTATATCGGAGCCCGGACAAAGCTCGGCGCTGCCCGAGAGCGAATTAGTGTCCGATATACTGGAAGGCCGCACCAAGGAGGATCAGTCGAGCCTCGATGATAGGAAGAAATTTCTGACTGCCCGCATACTGCACGAATTCATGGTTATGCTGTCCGCCTGTCACACCGTAATACCCGAGAGACAGGAGGAAGAAATTATATATCACGCCGCATCGCCTGGTAATTCAGTGGAGAATATTCGGTATTTATTCGAGTCTCGAATGGATTAATGAATTTTCCACGTACTTGCCCATTCCACAGACGAAAGAGCTCTGGTGGACGGTGCGAGTAGATACGGCTACGTCTTCGACACTCGAACACCCGCGTACGTCGAGATACTCGCACTCGGGGAACGTCTCCGTTACGAGGTTCTCAACGTGATAGAGTTCACCTCGGCGAGAAAGAGAATGTCGGTGATCGTTAGAACGCCCAACGGACGTATAAAGCTCTTCTGCAAAGGCGCCGATTCGGTGATCTACGAGAGACTCGCGGCTCAATCGCCGGACAGTCTTGACGGCGAACAGGACGGTGTCGATGACTTTCGCCAGACCACCCTCGATCATCTCGAAGCTTTCGCGATCGAGGGCCTGAGGACGTTGTGCTTCGCTTACGCCGACATACCAGAGACTCGTTATCAATGGTGGAGAGATCTCTATCGCAAAGCCGAGTTGAATTTGGCGAATCGCGAGGCGAAACTCGAGGACGCCGCAAATCTTATCGAGACGGAGCTGACGCTCCTAGGAGCGACCGCGATCGAGGACCGTCTGCAGGATCAGGTGAGCAACGTCCAAGTTTAATTTTCTTTCGCCTTGCATTTTCGTCTTTAACGGAAAGCTGTACCCGGTCTCCTCCACCCGTTTTCGCAGGTTCCGGAAACGTTGCAGGCCCTCATCGAAGCGGACATCAACGTTTGGGTATTGACGGGTGACAAGCAAGAGACTGCGATCAACATCGGTTATTCTTGTCGATTGATCACCCAATCGATGCCTCTTATAATAGTTAACGAAAGTTCATTAGACGTGAGTACGGACAAAAAAAATTGTCGTTCCCTCTGCAAATTATTTCAAATTGGCAAAATTTTGCCATTTAGGTTATGAAAAACCGTGAGACCTTATTCGGGATTCTCATTGAAGATTTTCAATATAAAACAACAAGATTTTTCATAATGATCAAAGTAATTAAATTTTTAAGAATTTCCGTCGCACTGCATCAACGCGATCGTCCAATAGAACGAATTTTTGTCGCGCCTTGTTGCAGAAAACGAGGGATGTGATTAATCAGCACTGCGTAGATTTCGGTCAGGATTTGCGTTGCCAGAACGACGTGGGTCTCGTGATAGATGGGAATAGTTTGAAGTATGCACTCTCGTGTGACCTGAGGCGAGACTTTCTTGACCTTTGTACGTCCTGCAAGGTCGTAATATGCTGCCGAGTCTCGCCCATGCAAAAGGCCGAGGTAAAGACTCGTCGCGTCGCCGTTTTTTAAACGTCACACTAATCGCTCGTTTTGATTTTAACCGAATCGACGTGGCGTTTATTAAAAGAAACGATAATGTATTTTATCACAGGTGGTAGATTTAGTAACGAGTAATACCAAGGCGGTGACGCTGGCTATCGGTGATGGGGCTAACGACGTGGCGATGATCCAAAAGGCTCATATCGGCGTCGGTCAGTTTTCACGTTTTTTTTTTCCCCCCCTACAATTATCATTTTGTCAACCGGCTAAAACGCGATCGTTTATCGCTCGTTCTTGGTAAATGTCAACAGGCATATCCGGTGTGGAGGGTCTTCAAGCGGCATGCGCCTCGGACTACTCGATAGCCCAATTTAAATTTCTGAAGCGATTACTGTTCGTTCACGGTTCATGGAACTACAGCAGAATGTGCAAATTAATTTTATATTCTTTCTACAAAAACATTTGCCTTTACGTGATCGAGCTGTGGTTCGCCATATACTCCGGCTGGTCCGGACAAATTCTGTTCGAGAGATGGTCCATCGGCTTGTACAACGTGGTACGTTCCTTTCGAGTCCCCCCGTTCCCCTCGACGAAATTCAACGAGCTTGCGAACTAAAAAAATCAATCTCGTAAGAATCGAAATGAAATTTTGTCAAGGTATTTACCGCGGCACCCCCGTTGGCGATGGGCCTCTTCGACAAAGTATGTTCAGCCGAAACTCACCTCGCTCATCCGAGATTATACGCTGCCAAGAACACAACCGAATCGACGTTTAACATTAAGGTTCGTCGAGATTTATTCTTGCGCTCGCGTGATTGATTCTTACTCGCTCTTTCGCATATACTTATGTCCATTTTTTTTCCTCTCCAGGTATTTTGGGTTTGGATAATAAACGCCTTGATTCATTCGTCACTGTTGTACTGGCTCTCTCTCCTCGCGCTGGAGCACGACGTTGTTTGGCGTAACGGACGAGACGGTGGTTACATCGTACTAGGAAATTTTGTCTATACCGTAAGTGCCCAATGAAAATTGGTGGGAAAGTAACTAATTGAATTGATTAGAAGCCAATGCGAATCAGGGCTTCAGCTAAACGGATTATGTGTGCGCGTGGCAGCGATCGTAAAAAAACTACGAGTATCTACACTACCGTTCAAAACTTTGCATACACAAGACTTGCTTTCTTGCCGCACTTAAAGTTGGATAGCTCCGTCAAAAGAAATCCAACTCATTTTAACGAACGGCGTTTTGAAGAAAACAAATTCAGCTTTTTTTTGCTTTTTTAATTATCCTTTTTCGACCATCGAGAATTGGGCGCAGAACTTATGGAAACATTTTTTGTCATTTTCATTCATGATAAACTTGAAAGGGGTAGTTCTGCTACCCCTTTCAAGCCATCCTACTCATCAGAGTTTGGAGCGAAAGTAGTTTTAAAAAAATCTCAAACGACAATGCTGAAAAAATTCCAGACGATCATCGTAAAACCCTATAGTTCTTGAGTTACGTTGCATTTTCCAAAATTTGTCTTTTTATAGCCAAATATAGAATAACATTGCGAAAAAAAAACGTATGAAACTTGTCAAAAAACGAAACTGGAGCTCGGCCCCTTTCAAGTTTACCATCGTTCAAAATGAGAAACAATGTTTCCATAAGTTATGTGATCCATTCTCGATGGTCGAAAAAAGCAAAAAAAACCGTCACGTACCAAAGTGTTCCCTTCCAAACACCGTTCGTTAAATTTGATAATCTTTTTTTGAACAAAGCTATCGAACTTTCAATGCGGCAAGATATACCGACTGGTGTATCTTGATGCCGAGGTCATGATGAGTTATTCGAAATCGTGCCAAGTTGAAATTTTAGTTAGCAAAATAAATTAAAAACCGTTTGGAGGTATTTTTAATGGCCTAAATAATGGATAATTCATCAGAAATATATTATATTACTTGACTATGAATAATTGGTCTGGAAAAAAATATCCTAGTACTCGCTATTGACACTATTATTTTTCAATATATACTTTTTCGATAATTGGAAATTCATTTCTCGTCACGACTTAGTATGGAGCAGTTGATAATTCGATTGCGAGAATTCGATTTTATTTCATTTGAAAATATCAATTGATAAAGATGAATTTTCGAAAAAATGATATCTCCCGCAAATGCTTATGATAAGGCGACAATTATCGCCCACCTCTGACATACAAATATATAAATGTATCAAATGAATTCCGGCGCTGCTTTAAATGGGCAAATTGATACCGTTTTTGCATCCAACATATTCATCGATAGTGACAGGCGACATGACAATTAATCTGAACATCGATAAAAACAGTACGTCGTGGTGACCGTTTGCGGGAAGGCGGGACTGATAACAAACTCATGGACGTGGGTCACTCACTTAGCCACCTGGGGATCCATTATACTATGGTTTTTATTTATAGTTATATACAGGTAAATACACCTCAGTTTCCAAAGGCATTCGTTTTCGAGCTCTCGCGGCTATTGTACGTTTATTCATTATCAGTAATGATAATTTGCAGTAATTTTTGGCCGGCCTTGAACGTTGGAGCAGTGATGCTCGGCAACGACAGAATGCTCTTCTCGTCACCAGTGTTCTGGCTGGGCCTCGTTCTGATACCCTCGGCCGTTCTTCTTCTAGACGTCACCACCAAGGCGTAAGTCAACGCGAGTGGCTTTCCGTCACTACAAAATGGAAATTCTCGGCGAAAACTCTTAGGGATTCTTCTGCAACTCAACAGCTTTTGTTTTTACACTTGACAGAGTGCAAAACACCATGTGGAAACCGCTGACCGAAGCTGCGAGGGAGCAAGAAATAAGAAAATCAGACCCCGGTGACCTGTTCACCAATCAGGATTACAGAAGCTCGTAAGTATTCCTCATTGACATCGAACCTCACTGATAACCTCACTGGCAAACAGGATTAACCTTCATCAACTGGAAATAAAAAAATATTTCCAGGCTTGGTCGATTAAAAATATATATTAAGTAGCGCGTATCAAGACACGCGTTCGATCGTGGCCGCATCATCAACTAACTTCGCACCTACACGGGATTATCACTTTCTCATATCGCGATACATGGGCATGCTTTTTCGAATCGCAGCTTCGCGCATACTTTTTTTTTCGACATCTTTTGTGTCTGGTCGCGCATGGCTTTTTGTCGTTGTACCCTGTCGATCAAAGGGTTTGGAAAAAAAAAGATAAAGAGAAAAAAATGACTAAACGAAAACAAACAAAAACTCATACAGCAGGAGATCAAGATCGGCAAAGCGATGTTTGTTGCGTTTTTGGAACTCGATGTGCCCCGGACGAAGACGAACGTTCAGGATGAGATTGCCCCCCTCGTCGGTATTAGCACGTGGCTCGTGGTATCCGCAACGTCCAGGCCGCGAAGCAACCGCATGACGATCCCTACCTCGGCCCTTCGATTTTCTCGCGCGCGATAACGGACAATGAAAAAACCAAAGCATTTTTTTCTTCGTGCGCGTTTTACTCTCGCGTCAGTCTTCTGCATGACGGATACATTCCAAGATGGCGCTACCCTCACGAAACTTACAAACCGTCCTTTGTTTTCCCTGCATTCCGGGAAGATTACGCGTGTAGCAATTTTGTACTTCAAACGAACTCCAACGTCTTTCACTTTTTGTGCAATTTTGTAAAAAAATGTTCACTCGTGTGTCAAAAAGCTATACGCGTATATCATAGGTACCTGATCATTCGTCCTGATATTTTTGTATTTATTTCGTATAATATTTACGTATTTCCAAGAATACAATCTTTGGGATACGTCGATCTTCGAGTACTCACCGCCAAATATTAATCCCTTTGTACCAGAGTTATACACAGACTTTTGTAGTATTATAATTGTTTTTTCATTCGTGGTAAGGCAAAATGACACAAGATTCGGCGGTTAAGAAATTTACGAGGAGACAACAAATCAGATTTACTTACGGCGGAAAAATGAAATCGAGCACGTGTTAAAAATGGTTTTTCGATTGATCTCGTCGCGAATCAAAGATACACATTCTGTGAAAAAAATAACTAAGAAAAAGTATACGATTGTTGATAATTGTGACGAACAGTGCGTGCGTGAAATTTCTTCACCCTCTGTCATTCCGCCTTGCCTAATCCGGGATCGTCCCTTGGCTCGGATACCTCGAATATTATTAGTGGATAAAAAGCGCTCGACTTTACGCGGACAATAATTTTGTAGAATGTATTGTAATTTATATTTTTCGTTTGTTTGAATAATGATGGTTGATTTGTTGCTTTTTTCATGCGTTATTTTTTTGCTTTATTTCTATCATAGATAGTATTAATTTCTAGCACTGTTCTTTCCGTTCTCCGTATTTTACTGTAGAATGGAGTAGACTTTCGTCTTGCATTTCGAAAGTGCGAATTTTCATTTTTGCCGTCGCAATGCGGCTTTTCATGATCAATTTCATCGTTATCGAGAACATTTACCTGAGACACTTTTTTGAAATTCGAAAGTCTTTTGTTCAATAACCTATAATTACTTTACTATATTGAAGAAGTTGTTTGTGACAACCTATTTCTATAAAAAAAATGACAAGTGTCAAACATTCCATTTTTTTCATTCACCACTGTGTGAATATGTTGGGTGCGTGTGTGTGTGTTTTCATATTTATTCTGTCACCGGTCCGACTATAATCTGCCTGTTTGTTAATCGGATATGTTTTATTTTTTGGTACGTTTTAACCGTGGTAATCCGTGCAGGCCTGTGCATGCCATCGCCGAGCTCGCGAGGTGTAAGTACTTCCTGGTAGTTTGTTCATTATAGCAATGACTCGCGAAAGTTGTTGCTATAAGATCCTTACCTATTTATATTTAGTCCAATCGGACATTTCAGTCTCGATGTATTGGCACGTTGAAGCACGTTGAAGCACATGAGTAATTTTTCATTGTGAATATTGTCATCAATGTCCCTTTGTGTTTGCGCTTGCGGGTTTTTACGATGTCATTCCTTTCGCTGGTATACCTACAGTCGGTCACTTCGATACTCCCATTTACCGAGTGATCCCGTCGGAGCGTTGCCCACAGCCACTTGTTTCGCAATGCACTACCGTATATTCGCTTGTCACACGAGCATCATTGGTGTCCACAAATATCGCAGCCGCATTCGATCGCACACAGCGCGCAACCACGATTTATTTATTTTTCTCGCCCGTGCGTGAAGCACGATAAAGTGAGAAACAATTTGACAAGCGTGACACGATCGTTCGGTTAATTCTGATCGACGAGAGTACAGCGACTCGTTATTGGCTGTTGAGATGAACGCGAAGTGAAAGTAAATATGCGGGCGACTGTTCCAAGTTTTGTGCGAAATGATGATTTAAAGAAACTGCCGAATTCGAGGGCGCTTGATCTCTCTTAACGAAACAAAACACAATGCACGGCTTGCAGATTGACGGAGACGGCGAGGCTACTCAAAAACGTTAAAAGTGTTTTCACCCGAAGGTCAAACGCAGCTACCAGGGTCAATGTCGAGGTGGAGCTATCACGTAAGTTCGTCAGATTTAAGGAGAAACTCGAATAAAGAGTTTTTCACTCATTGTCGCGTTCATTGAAAAGGCTCGAGTCGAGTGATTTTTGCTTTTAATAAATGGCAAAAATACTTTTGCTTACGATTCCCAACATGTCTGCCGATTTTTTATAATCTGACTGTAAAGTGAATCCTCTTGGTACGACGTGAACTGTGAAAAGTCGATCGTTGAGTATATGTCGTGCTGTAAATAAAATCAAGGCGAGTCATCGCGCCCCGAAAAACGTGACGGAGGAAAGTAAAAGAACATTCGTTTCAAATAGTTACTAGAATTTTTATTCGCAACGGACAAAGCGCAAAGACTGTGCACACTTGCGAAGCACACACTCTCACACACATTGCTTTTTCGTCGCTCCACGAGTCTGTAAATACGCTGATTTGTCAAAATGGTTAAAAGAGGAAAAACAAAAAAGACCATACCCAATCCAATTTTTTCGCACGCTAGAAAAATGATCTCGACGTTAGAATATATTTAAGAATGTCACACATAGTAATGCACGTTTATTTTCAAATATTTCTAGTGATTTTTATACTAATATATTTGATTCGTTTTTTTTCGCTTTGCGCGGACAGATGGCTTCGCATTTTCGCAAGAAGAAGGAGGCTCGGTCACCCAGACGGATGTGATAAGGGCGTACGACACCAATCTTCCGAAACCAGGCGGCATGTGATCTTACAACTACTCGTAACATCATTTTTATGTATGAAAACGCAAGAAAAAACGAAGAAAAAAAAGGTAAAAGTTTTCGTAGGATTTACGAATAAGGTTCGAACTACGCCAAGGGCAAGGGGGAGAGTGGAGTGAGAGAAGGAATGAAGAATGACCGCGCGAAACGATCATGGCGAGGTATCTTGCTACGCGACGCCGTAGATTAATTTTGTTCTGCATTAGGGCGCCTCACTACTTGCAGCACGATGCAGTGGCAACGCACGGCTGCATGGTCGGAATTCACTGGCGCGTTTCGCTTGAAGTTGTCCAAAATAATGTAATCGGCAATCCATTCGTTTAAACTGCTCGAACTTTCGTTGACATTCTTTTACAACAAAAAAATCCGTAATCTTTCATAGTTTCAAGAATTTGAAGCCGTAAAAAATGGTTGCTGTCGAAGCGTGCTGCGGATGGTGAAGTACCTGGACATTTTATCGACGCGAGTGACATTACTCGTGCATTTTTGTCGAAGATCCGCAAAAACGATCTCGCTCGAGTTCCACAAAAAATTCTATATAACAAAAGTGCCATGCACAAAATTCTCTTTTCAATATCGAATTTGTTCGGTCTATTGATAAAAAAAAAAGAGTTAACGATTCTTTAGTAACAACGGCTGAACGTAGAAAAATCCGGTCCTTTTCACCGTTGATGATGGGGTACGCTACAGTGAGGTCCAGAAAATCGGAGGATTTTTATAATCTCAAAAATGTCCCCCTTTTTTGAGACGTTATTCTAGGGTACCCCTTAACCCGAGAGTCGCATTCAGCGATGCGTCGATAATGGCCGTAGGATAGATAAATTATACGTGACTGCAAAAGTTTTCGCGATAACGATTAAAATTATTTTTCTAGTCTCTTCGATATATATTGTTCGGGAACTCGTCGATAACTCGATATTGGACGAAAATAATGAAAGACGAGAGAAAAAAACAAAAGTATATACAGTTGAAATACTCGTATTGCGTTTTCTAAGTGATCACAGACTCACCCAGTATTTTTATGATGGGCATTTTTTTAACTACATTTACCGTGGTATGTACATATGCGTAGAGAACGGCAGCGTTTTTTTGTCTTCTTTTTTTCACGAGAGGCAGTGTCATTATTGAGATATTGCGTTGATCGCCGAGTGGTCAGTGACAGCTAGATATACGATAAACATTCTCAACGCCCTGTAATTACAAGAGATTTCATCGCCTTTTATTTAAAATATTCGGTTAGCGTCACACGTGTCTCGTTCTTTTTGGCATTTGATTCCACCGCCGAGCGACTAGTTGTCACAATCTGTATAATTTATATGAAAAACAAAATCCCTCGTGGTGTTTCGCTGCAAGCGATCGGCGAAAGAAGAAATCGTTACCTCTTACTTGGTATATGAAAACAAGAGACTGTTTCACCCTTAGAAATCGAGCATTCTTTCTAATAGTCTTTTGTTGTTTGCAAGACAAGCGTCGCACTGTACATATTCCGTTGGATCGTCCGATTGAAAACAAAGTTTACCAATCCTCATTATCAGTACCAAGTATCCATGGATATTCTGTCGATACATTGTATGTACGTTCTTTTTCTATTTTCTTTTTTGTATCTTAGCGAAACAGAATAAATCTACGAAAATGGAGAATAACTATTGTATACACTATGTTCGGAATAAAATTATACTAAACGCCAGACTTTTTGTTGAATTCGTTGACGTGTCCTAGTCACCTAGTTGTCCTAACGCGTACATAAACTTTATTTTCTTGTAGGGAAACGATAGTGAAACAATTTGCATAGTTTTTTTTCATAAATCAATAATACAGACTCTCGCCAATTTCAACACGGACTCAAGCACATACAAAAGCGCGTACCGGGTAAAAAAATCATAAAAAATATTAAAAAAAAGTAAAAACCAGCTGATCGAAGCTATCTAACTTTCAGTGCGGCAAGAAATATCGACTGGTGTATCCAAACTTTCGAACTGTAGTTTACATACGTGAGGACATTTCGTTGCAAATGTTATTTTTCGACGACTGGATGCGTTCCGACGATCATATTTCCATCAAAATCTCGGAAGAACATATTCGAATGAAAATTAAGAATAAGAAAATTGTATCAAATAATATATTAAAACTGTATAAGTACAATAAAATATACAAAGTGAGTGTACAGCCACACCTTGAGGTGCTTCTTATATAAATTCTTGGCTCTTCCAGAAAGAACAGGCTAATGAACGGGGGCATCTCGAGATCGTCGAATAAATCCTCCGAACGAGTCATTATTCCAGCCTTACGTCCTCCAACTTTTCTCGAAGTTTCCCCTTGACGTAGCAAAAAAAACGATGTGTACACAATCGCGACAAAGATCGCGCAAAAATGGATCATCCGCAGGGGGGCTCGAGTTTTAAGCTGATGAAAAAGTTTTCCTTGTCCTCTCGGTATCTCGCCTTGAGCAAAAATTCCCAAGCGAGGGAGTGGCCGGGATAATCGTAGCCTCGCGAGTGCCTCTGACATTCGCACAACCAGTTACTAATTCTCATTATCCGTCGCTTCTTCGGCTCCATTTCTCGGATTGTCGCTTCATTTGCAGCCAACAATTTCGAGGTGACGAGACGTCGACGCCACAGTGAGTAAAATTTGCGCGCCAATCGCCGTTCTCCGAGGCTCCAGAGAACTTCCGCACTCTTCGTCGTCGTTGATGAAGTATCGGGCCTTGAGCATCTAATTTTCGTCATTGCCGCCGCGACGAGTCTTCTGCCTATACTTTTACGGGGTTGGACCAATCTTTCGGATTCCAACCGTTGATTTTTGTCTTGATCGAGTTGAACCGGATTCCTTTTCTTCCCACCAAGACTGCTCGAGACGATTCTTCTGCAAGCGCTCTCGAGAACCGAGGGAGTTTGAGCTTCGCGCCTGGAACAGCTGGACTCGGTTGGGGTGAAACGACACGGCCGATTTCTCCATTTTAAGCGGTTCGCGATGAAAGTGCTCTCTTCGTGATCGTGAATAATTCTCGCTAGAAGATCACCCACGTAGGGCAGCATAGGTGGTCTTCCCTCGCATCGTTTCCAAGCTGTTCGGTATTCTCTCGTCATGGTACTTTGGAAAAGCCTGCAGAGTCTCTCCATGGTCTCGTATCGGGTGGAGTGGCGAGTTCTCAGACGCGACCATGTGGATTCAAGCCTGTACACGGATGGGGATTGAAGTCCCGCCAGTACGGATCTGCGAGTAGGGATTGATGCATACGAGTGAATACGAGCAGCTCTCGATACTTTGGTGGCGATACCGAGTACTTTTTACTAAAAACATTGGGTTCGCGGATGATAGAGTATCACGATTTTGCCCAAAGAGTAACTGCCAAAAATGATACGTTATATGTGGAGCGGTTGAGGTCAGGTCTGTTGCATATCTGTACATATGGATACCAGGAAAAATCCGGGGATAATCATAAACTCGAAATATTATTATAACCGTCGAAACAGTTGTTTCCGTTTGTGTTCATATATTCGTGAGGCATACACAACTAGACCTAAAGTGAAGAGTTTAAAAGGTTGCCTTGAATCAAAGTCTTAGTTTTTTTGTGATCTTTTTAATAATTGTTTTCTTAAATTATCTTTTCCATCAGATTACATTATTATATGAAAAAATGCATAAGGGACAGGAATTTTGGAAAAAAGTAAGCAAATGCTGTGAAAAAAATGGAACGGGTCAAAATCCCTTCGAAAAATGGATCGCTTCTGCGCAAAATGGGCTCAGATACAAGTCCCTGGGTCGACAGAGTGATTTTCGAGAAGCCGAAACGGGAAAAAATAGCCGGTTTTGCGATTCGGCGAAATTTTGATCGGTCACATCTCAACCGCTAATGCTAATTTACCGATTGGGATTCGAAAATAGGTTCTGATGCATTTAGAGGATGCCGTTGGGCTTATAAGGCCATTTATACTCAGCAAGAAAATTAGTGGAGTAGAGAGATTACAATATTTTTGAAGTGATTTTTAAAGGGCCGTAGCTTTGTGAAATATTGTCGTATCGGGGCAAAAAGCATATTAAAACTTGAAATCTTTAGTTTAGGAATCTCGCGGAGTCTTTTTTTTAATCACGCTCGGCATTGTCATATTAAATAGCGCGAGTAAAAAATGTTCGAAATTTTTTTCCCCGTATTTAATTTGATTTGATGCACAATAGTATGTATGTGGAAATATAAACACATACTCCATACAAGTACTTAATATCCGCGCCCGCGAAGTTGCAAACAATGCAGTATTGGTGTTAGTATATAAATATATGATATATATATATATATGATGAATTCGAGAATCGGGCTACTCTAGTATCCCTACCTGCAAGAGTGAAAATTGCCAATTTGGAAACACTTGTCAGCCGCGTTTATGAATCTCGAGAGGATTCTCGTTCTCATATCGATTTTTTTCGTAGCGAGCACCTCGCTTGCGGCGAGACAAGAGATTCGATGGCTGAAGGCGATCCAAGCCCCGATATTGGGAGCGTTTCTCGAGGATCTCTGGTTAACTAGGACCTCTAGCTCTGCGCGGGGAATACGTTGAAATAGTTCGCGATCGATGAGAGTCAATTGTCGTGCGATAGTGGCGCTATCCAAATCCCAAGCGGTGATTCTCAGATCCATTCTCAAGAGGCGCCTCAGCTGGGATGTTCCACCGTCTCGAGCGTTTTCCATCGCCTGTTGTTTCCTCTTCATCTTCCTCTTGTCTCTGGACGAAAATATTCTCCCCAGAATGGACCTCTCCTCGGTTGCCAGGTTCGTGCTTTCCGTGCGATTATCGCCCTGGCTTCTCCTTCTACAAAAAAACGTTTTCCTGCCTCCGCGCTCTTGATCGTCTCGAAAGTCTCTGAGGAGACTGAGATGTCTTCGGAGATCGCGGTAAGCGGCTGTCGCGGCTCTCGGTCGATACCAGTACTCGGGAGTCCAAAAGAGTACCACCCGAGTCCTCGCGGACGAGGATAAAGTCCCGGTTCGGGCGGGCTCGAGTGACGTCATTGACACACTCGCAGCGAGTTGTCTCTTCGAGACCGGAAGTCTCAGTTCCGCCTCGGGAGCTTGCCGACGAACGCAAACGGCGCTCGAGGCTCTTATCCTCTGAACGGATTCTCTCTCGCCCGGTTGCACCGACCACGGACCCAGAGCGTGAAAGAAATGTGCTGCCGTTGCGAGAGCGTAACGTCTCGGATGCCTCGTGACTTTTCTTTCTCGCCACTTGGGGTCGCCACCGTTCTCCCACACGCGAACCCCACCGTCGATCAATTCGCGAGCGTCCGTGTGAGGGCGCCGCGACCTCGTGCGGACCAAGCGTTGTTCTCGGTCGCCCTCCCAAGGCTCGATATACAATCCCGAACCGCAATTCTCACCGACGCCGAAACCGAAACGCGACAATTTCGGGACGATCGACGTACTCTGCTTCCCGGGCGAGCCCGGCTTGCGTCGCTGTTGAATTTTCGAAACGCTCCTTCTCTTTCTTCTTCCGCACGGCGAGACACCGGAAGTCTCCGAAGCGGTTGCTCTGCGTTGGTTTCTTTCGAACACGAGAAGAGGAGACACAAAAAAGGCTGAAGAATACGAAGAAGCGAATCGAGGGCTCACTTGGAGCTGGGAAGCGGATATTTACCCGGGAGAATCACCGGCAACCGCGTCCCGCGGATCGACGCGATGGAATCTCTGGGCCATCCGGTTGCCTCGTTTCTTGCGTTCACGCGTGAAGAGAACGTCGCAAAGAGCACCAGCTCCGTTCAGGTCGTTCCTGCCCGGCTTTCTGGCGCAGGGCCAACTGCTGCAGGTCTTATTGCACGAGAGGCCCTTCGGCGCTGCGTTCGCGAGCTCGTAGGTGAGTTCCTCGAGGCTGGCGCCGGCGAATCTCACGGGTACGGGTGTGTAATAACCGTGAGAAAGTTCGTCGTAGGACGGGCCGAGGTAAAGATCCTTGCGACACCAGGACCAAGTCGACTGACCATCGCCAGCTCCCCCGTATCGAGCCCATACTCGACGGCCGCTAGGTGCGCGGCCATTTTTCCGATCGTCTTTTACAGCCAGCCCGGAGGACGCCACCAGATACAGGGTACTCGCGCTCGACGAACTGGCCGCGGTCGTTTCGGACAGGGAACTACCGTCCTGCTTTTTGGCCACGATGTCACGCACGCTCTCGCACCATAGAGCCCAGAACACGTTTCTGCATTGCATGCCACCGAGCTCGTAATACTTCGCTCTGCCGTCTATCAACCTGAGTTACGATACAAGGCAAACTTACAAGGTCATCACCGTAGAGCTAGCTCTGTTGGTTCTTATCGGTGCACCTATACCTGCCGCTAGATGTCACTACCGCGACAAACCGCTGACACGTTTTGCCACGATTGTCAACGAAACTTTTACGAGAAAAAATATTTTTTCCAGCTTTTTTTCCACAGAATGCCATGCGAGTGCCAAAATGGGCGATTCTATTATGGTTGGTCGAGTATCTTTTTGATTTGCGAACGACTCGACCGAAAGATATTTTTTCAACCTTTTTCAAATACAGATCTTTAGTAATCAGACGCAGACTGTGAAAATTTCACGTAATTATCGGACAAACGGTTTCGTGGACTTCTTCAAACGTGTATTATTTTGCATCAAGGGCACGTGCAAGGTCAACGTAACCTCGCAAATTTTCAAACGAACGTTTCTCGTAGATAAATTGGTTTAAAAGGACAAACCTGAGCATCAGGCTTTGCAGAATTCCCCAACGCAGAACCTTACCATTTTCGTTTGCCCTGAATTTGATTAATCTCTGAGAAATCTCTTTTAGAACTCTAAAGTCAAATGGTACAGCTTCTCTATCTACACTTATATTAATGCCATACCAAAACTAAGGTTCGTTGCCTGTACCAACCAATGGGCCTCACCTTGCTTTGAGGGTTTTCCGTTTTCTCCGACAAAAGACACTTATCGCTACGAATTCGAGTGGATAAACAGATACGAGTTCAAAGCTCTCGATAGTCGGATCCAAATCTGGTGGGCAAGTGAATTCCGAATTTTTCTTCAGTATATCAGCGGCTATGACGAGCCTGGAAGGTGTCAAGGCCAGGGCTACTTGGCGCAAGCCACGTCCGTCTCTGGTCGTCTCGGCAAACGGCGACTCGATAAGTACCCTGTCCGCGAAATCACAGTACTCCGACGACAAGAGTTTCCGTATCCTGTTGTGCTCCATTTCCAGCAACATTGGCCAATCTCGCAATCACGAGAGGCTTATCCCTCGCCGATAGAAACGCGGAACAGACGTAGCGGAATTTCCGACGAAAAGACTCGTCATCGCGTTACGCGTATAATTTTTGTTTTCGCACGACGGGTCTTTGCTCTCTTGGACGAAGGAATGGTTGGAAAATGTGAGGTGGCGTGCCGCACTGGGGTTATTTTTTTAGTGAAAAAAGTGTCAACACGCTGGCGTATAAGTTTTAGCGAAAGTCTGAAACGTTGGCAACTTCGTACGGGAGAACTTCCGCAGCGATGGATCGAAAGTAGACATTGATCGAGATACCTTTTCGTTGGCAACACGCGGCAACGGCAATTGTCGCGCACCGATGTAATACGGTAACCGTATGACGTAATAGAGCATTCGGATCAAATGTATCTATCGTATGTTATCGAGTGAAGCAAAGACGTCAACGAAAAGAATTTAACGAGATTTTGACGGACGTTTCGACGATATTATTATTTTTACTTCAACCCCAATTTTTCTGTACCGGTGACGTCAACAGGCGAACTTCAATAACATTATGCAGCTGCAGCGTACTGCCAATCGGAAAGCCTCATTGGGCGGAGCTCCATTTTACAATGCATTTGGTGAGGTGCAATGGACATATGCAAGCTCATTGTCAACTGTATACAAAGTTTTTTTTTCTTTTTATTCCGTTATTACATTCCGTACCGGTGTTCCTAAAAAAACACAAGACAGCGACTTTTCACGTGCGTCTCGATGACGCATGAACGATCGACGATTTCTTATTTTCGTCTTTTCCAGAATTTAGGCTCTGAATCCTCCGAAAAGAAAGAATCGCATCGCACGAGGCTCCCAGAAGTATCACTCTCGGGACTCTCATCGTCCTCGAAGCGCTTCATCTCGACTCTTCAAAAGAATCGAAACGACCCTGACTACCGTGCACCGTGGGCGTGATTCTTTTTTAACTTCGATTTCCATACACGCTGGGGCGTTAAAAATAAGCGATCTTAGAGTTACGGTATTTTTCGGTCGACTACATTAACGTAGTCATGAATTAATACATGAAATTTGATTGTGAACATCCGAGAATTGATGAACATGACTCGATGGTGAGCGACGAATGATTATTTTTTATTTCCACCTCGTTGGATTCACGAAAAACGTACGAGACGATTATGTATATGCGGAAGTGTGTGATGTACGTGACGAGTGTATGAGACGCTTGGGTGCCTGGTCCATATTGGTAAATACGTTTAACACTTATTCGGATTATACGTATATGCATATGTATATATATACTTATATATAAAGGTATTAAATTCGTATATAAAGTTAAATTCATACATTTTAGACAAAGCGAACAAAAATCGAGCGCCTCGCTCATTCGACCTAGGATATTTCAAGGGCAGCAAAAAAGCCCGAACTAATGATTTTTGTTTACTTTCGATGTACGCTATGCTTTAGACCAAAAGTCTCGATCGGCTAGTCAGTGTCATTAGCGGTAAAAAAAAATGCGGCGTGTACCTTAATACTACGTTTTTTGCCGAAATGCTCAAACAAGGCTCAGCGCTTTTGCGTAATTTCCCACGTTACAGTACATTTGGTGCGAGGTACCGAGAGTATCTCTCTTTTTTTTTATCGCCATCACGTATGGGTCGTAAAGATTTGCCAGACAATAAAACTTCGAGGCTTATCGCGAGCCATTTTCCGGGCTGACTTTTATCGTGACTCTGTTCGAGAGAGCGGCGGCAAGCTTTTCCACGTTACTCTGCAGAAGTGAAACGCCGCTGTGCTCGAGCTCGGTGCTCGGGTTCCTTACTGGGACTGCGGGACATTCGGGAATTTGCTTGGCGGCAGTGTTGTTTTCCTGAAACGACAAAATACAATTTGCTCGATCGAGAATCGACGTATCGAAAAAATCTTCATCTCTAGTTTTATTGCGTAAAACTCATATAGATGATCCTGGTTTGACGATACGTTGAGGATCCCTTTGGAAAGTTTTTTCTTTTATGAATCTTCACACATTGATAAAAATATTCAGGCTTGCGAGTGATAAAAACTGGCCGTATAAATGCGTAAAAAATGTACGGCAAAGAGTAGTCATTTGTACAAGGATGAAAAGCAAATCCGAAACGCTTCAGTGTTTTTAAGCACATATAAGAGATCCTTTCTTTTCTTGCTGCTAGTCGAGACTTATTTGTGAAAAGGATTTTTATTCGTGAGAAACGGATACGATATTTTTATTTAGTTTTTCCCAAAAAAAAAGGAAGCTCGTTATTGACATCTCCTATTATGTTCGATTTTTAAAAAATAATTCTATACAATTTCATTCGAAATTTCGTCGTTTTTTCTTTCATTGAATCGCATTTTATTGTATGTAATTTTATTTTAAAGAAAAATTCGTTAAAAATAGGAAAAGAATCTTACCACTTCAGTCTTTTTTCTCAGATTCGATCGTTGCAGCGTGGCCACCAATTCGTTTTGCAGTTTCGATACGACGGGTCCGTCGACTATGTCTTCGGGGACGACTTTTTGTGGCGGCAATTCAGGAGCTCTGGGCGGTGGCTGAGGCAAAAAATCGAATCTCGCGGGTGGTTTGGTTTCGCCCTCGTAAGCGCCAATGCGAACGGCAATTTTGCCCGGTCCAAAGGTCGACATCGGCACGACGGGTGCACTTTTTCCAACGGGCGAGCTCCTCTTTTGGTCTGTAGCGGTCTGATTAGCGTTATTATTATTTACACATTGATTGGCGAGGCCGTTCGACGTCTTTGCGGGTGAGACGGCGTGGCGGGGACTTCCGGTCGCTGAGGACGTTGGCGAATTGGCGCCGGAATTGTTCAGTGAGAAATAGGTCGAGGGAGGTTTGGGTATGATCGGACTGGGGCTCTCTTTGAGTTTGAACGACTCGATACTCTGCATCTCGACCGCGTCCTCTTCGGGGCTCTTTGCGGTTGGCGGTGATTGAGCCGGAGCCGGAAGTGGTGGAGGGGGCGGCCCGCCAGATGTTCCATTCGTAACTCGTTTCTCCTGATCCTGCAACAGCAACAAGGAGAAAAGAATTCAAGATCAACGATCGTTCGATACGATTTTTCTTCCACGTCTCTCGACAATTTGAAATGTCCCCTGATAATCAAACAGGCAGCGTAGTAATAATTGCTTAGCGTTAAACAAAACGGTGAATCGACGGAGGGCATTCCGCAAACGCACACGAAGGAATATTGAATGAAAAAGAATGGAAGGTTGAGAACACTCGGTGCAAGTTTGTTGATTTATCATTTGGCTATCATCGTCTACTGTTATCAGAGAGTTGAGACATTCCTTCACTCAATAGTATGTTGAGAAAAAAAATGTATTCTTAGGCACTGACTGTGTACGGTGTGATAGTGACCAGCACGTGCTTTCGCGGAGAACTCCCATTGACGTGATTCATTGTGCGTTTGTTTGGCACAGGGCGACAAATCCTCTAACGTTCAGTCAGTTACTTCGGGACATCTTTCGCGGTCGCCGGCGATCTAATTCACTCGACGGTTAAATATTGATTTGTCGATGACTCACGATTTTCCAAGTAAATTCGAGTTTTTTGCGATAACACAGCGTTTTTTTTGTTCTCGAATTACTCGCACGAGTTTCACTGTTTTATCGAATATCGAAACGCTGACAAAAAAAAATCGAGATACAAGATCGCACGATTTCTTGATACGGTTTCTCGACTCGCGAGACAAAGTCTGACGATTTTTATTGCGATTCGAAGCGGGAACCTCTTCCTCGCTGTAATTTGCCGTCTTCTACGCGCACAACCACCCACACCAGCACACTCTTATATACGTATATATTTTCGCGAAATAGTCGAGTAGAGTTTCTCGTTCTAGGAGACTGCGTTGGTTGATGCACCTGCGAGTGGCAAAAGCGCAACGCTCGTATGCGACCACCACGGCGTGTTACATAACCACCGACTGCCTATTATTCGCCTCTGTCACCCGGACCCGGCAAAGTCCGACGGAGCGAGGCGCAAGAGCGAAGAAAAAAAAAACTGGAATGAAGACGCGAAAAAAATGTGTGCGTGTTTTTATCCTCGAGTCGCGAGTGCACGAACCGCGGAGTGAAACCCCATGCGTGTCTAGAGCATCAACGTGTTCATTTATCGATCACAACACTCTCGAGTGCCCACGATTTTCGATAGTGAAAAAATAAAAATATAACGGAGCACAGTCTTTTTACGCTCGGCTGAAGTTTCCGAGGGTCCAAAATCGAAAGTTGCAAGTTTATCGCGAGTCAAATTTAGCTGATGGAAAAATTTGGAAGACTTTGGAGCTGGCAAAATAATTAAATTGTCATTATTCTAATTTCCGGACGGTGGAGCTTGATTGTTCCTTCTTTCGTTATTTTCAATTGTTTTTCAATATGGTGCTTTAACTTTCTTTTTGTAGTTTTAAAATCGCCGCGCTGGAAGATACTTTGTAATTTTTTATGAACGTTTTTTTTTTAATTTCGAGACACCAAGAGATAGCTCCAAATTGGCACGCGAACTCGTGTGTTATTTTTAAAACTTTGTATTGTAAGTATAAATCGTGACAAATGGGGAGCGTCGTTGGTACCTCGACGCCGAGTTATTCCAGACTGGCTAGCAGGCAGTTCCGAAACGTTGGCCGAAGCTTCATCCTGAGGTGGTCGAGAGGGAGGGAGGGCACCGAGGTGCGAATTTTGCTATCTCTGCGCGAACGATGATCGTGAGATAGCGTGACGTTATCATGCGCGATTTCGTGTTTTATCTCAGTATGCACGAATAAATACGTACGCTGGGTAGGCGCGCGCGTGCGCGTCGAGACGTCGATTACGATTGCGATAAGAGCCACCGTTTCTTATCGGCAAAAAGGAGCGGGTAATGTTACCACCTGTTTGGTTCGGGCGCCAAATCGCGTATTCCAAGTTTTCCGCACAAACCGCGATATATTTTTTTTCCCCTATTAAGAATAATTATCGGAGTTCGCGCGTGCACCGGTTTCTTGGATTCGGATTGGAGAACGGATTCGTCGATTCGTTGAATTTGCTACGGGACTTTTGACGCTAGAGATATTTGCTTAGGACGCTAGGGGCCCGTAATAACCGCGTAATTTTTGACACTGTCGATTACGTTTTATTTACGATTACAATTATTATATTCGAGTTGTAATAATCCAAATCATTTTATTTCATTCTGAATAACGAAAATTAATATATTTTATATAAGTTTATATTTGTTTATAGTGTTTGTTTTGTTTATATTGTTTATATTTGTTGGAGTTTTGTTTTTTGGGTTTGTAATTTGCAACAAAAAAGTGGGTTTGGATTTCTTCGTAACTGTTGGAGTTTGGACTGAGCCATTTTATTTGTTATTAGTTATTTACTTAAAATGATTTTGTTGCATTTATCAAGTTTTTAGGAAATTGGACCCGTCACCGAATTTCAGTGTTGAATGGACCAAATCTACCGGTTATTAAGAATTTTTCAAATTCAGTTGGAAAAATCGTATCCGATTGTCACCTGATTTTCACGAAATGCTACCACAATTTCGTTGCACCGACGCTTCGATATATATATATATATATATATATGAATAGAAAAACGTAAAGCGACTGCTCGCCGCCACTTGCATCGAGATCCGGGAGCGCTTCCGGTTTTTCTAACGAGAAGAAACTCTCCGTCTCCAGATGGTATTTATCGGTAGATTCGTTCGCGAGAATACGCGTTTTCGATCGGTCTGCACGATCTTTCGTTGTGCGCTTAAAAAGCGTTGCTTCGCGTTAACTCTCGCTTTTGCTGGAAAATAATATCTGAATTCTCCGCTCGCGATGAAGAGAGCTCGCCGCATTATCAAGTTGGCCACTGAAGAAGGTAAATGGAGAAAGTGTTGTTTCCTACGCTCCGCTCGCTGCTCGTTATTGTACAATTAAGTGCTACGTGGAGGGTATAGAGGGGGGTTATTGCTCCTGTCAGCACGAAGGCACACGGGGCCACACTTCAGTAGCACGTCCAAATAATTTCGTGAAATAAAATAACACGCGACTAAAAGTACCAAGAATCGTGCAAAAGTGATTTGCCGCATTTTTTTTTCTTTCGTGCTTAATATTTCCAACGGCTCCTCGTTTCCTTCAAGGTTGATAATTTTCTCATCTCGTCGTAACGGTGGAAAAGTGGAGTATGCACGTGAGACGTGTGCTCTATCGACAGGTAACGATTTTACTTATCTCACGTCGGATAATTACCTTTTCCTCTTGCTGATCTGAGAATTGTACTCGCTGGGGATTTCCGTTGAACATTCTGCGATGGGCGCGTTTGAATTCCTCCATAAGCTGGAAAAAAATCGGTATTTGTTCGGTCGTGTCTATAGAGTCGATTGCCGTGAACGATCAGACGAGTCTCACCTTGTCGTGGGTCACTTTATTTTCCTGAGCTCTCAGCACCTCGGGATTCTGCGACTTCTTCGGTTCGGACAGCAATATTTCCCTGGCGGCCTCGGCCTTCGCGGCATTCAGCATTCTCTGAAATATCGTCGTGTAGGCACGCGTTAAACGATTATAAGCGGACAAATATTTTTCAACGATGAAACGGCGAATTTAACGAATGGAGAACAGCGTAGTTCTATTTTTGTCTCGAAAGCCTCTCGAAGGCTCGATAGCAGCGATAAGCCACGTTCCGGAACACGAAGATATACACCTCGACACAAATGGACGGGGATAGTGGAAGCGCGCGCGTTATCGGTGCGCGGCTTCGGCGATCTCCCGTGTCGAGGAGCGTTGGACTGAGCCGATACTCGGATGGGTGGCCGCTCGGCCCTATCGAGTAGCATTTTTTTCTTTAATTTTGCAAGTTTGAGCCGCGCGTCTGCGGCGCAGAGTGGGACGTTTCGTCGAGAGGAACTCTCGCGCCGAGGTAAACGGTACTTGCGAGCTTCTCTCGGCGATATCGAGATAGATATGCACTTTCTCCGAGAAACGTTCCGATGGAAACGCCTTCGATGCGTATAACGGTATATTGTGTGTGTGTGTGTTTTTTTTTCTTCTCATTACTCGAGAAGAATCTTCCGAAGCTCCGAGATCAAGTTACGAGCGAGTAATCCTTTTAACGCCTCGTGGTATCGAATTTCCGGTCGATTTACTTTAACAACGGCGGATTATCGAACGGCGCGTGTTTACCTGCTGCGCCCGCCTCTGCAATTCTTGGGTTATGGCAGTGCCGAGATCGGTACTGGGCGACGGTGAGCTCTGAGCGGTGCAGGCTCGCGGAGCTCGAGGGATCGCGGTTTCCTGCGTTTTTATGGGACATCCGTTCGAGCCGGGGATCGTCGAAGTGAAGGACGCGCTCGAGGCGGGCTCGCACGAAGACGTCGATACCGACGAGGACGTCGAGGCCGAATCCTTGCCGCAGGACGATTCGAGGCTCGATTCGGTTTCCGTTGATCCTGTACTACCCATCGATAAGGTACTGCCCATCTGTACGCCCATTGTGATCATCGGTTTCGGTTCTGGAATGGTTAATGAAAAGTTATACCGATGGACGTTCGAGGTATACGAAAGAAAAATCGCAATTCGGGGAAATTTTTTTGTAACAGTTGAAGAGCCAAAAAGCGCAATGATAGTTTTATTATATATATAAATAAGAGGAATATACCTGGTTGCCATTTGTGTGGCATTGGTGGTGGCATACACGGCGGTGGTGCGGGTGGGCATCCACTCTGATGAACCTCTACCGTCGTGACCGTTTTCCTCTCGCTCGTTTGACAATCCCCGAGACGGTTTTCCGGTCGACCATTGTCCTGCAAGAAACGAATTATTGGGCCTCTTACTTTTTTTCACTCGAATTGTGCGTTTTATCACTTTCACTCCGTTTTCAGTCATTTTATTTTCATTTTACTTTTTCCAAGTTGATTTCGATTTTATTCATTGAATTCCCAATTTTGTCCTCCTAACGAACTAACAAATCCGTTTTTTCTATTATTTTTCATAGCTATTGTCTTTATTGATGAACCCATTCGCGGCATACGAGGAAAATTTTCCATCAATTCCTTCTCAACGCGGGGCGCGATGATGCAGGACTTTTTTAGCACAAGAATGTCGTGACGAGAGTCTCGTGGCATCGATCTCGCAACTGCTGTACGGTCGAGTAAGTACGCGGGCATCGACGCATACGATAATCGCGAATAAATTACGAAGATGCACCGCACGATTCCTCACGCGACGTATCCGACGAGATTCTTGAGTTACGGTTCATCGTTCGACATCCCGAAGCTAGTGCGTTGTACATATACACTACCGCTCAAAAGTTTGGATACGCCAGTCGATATTTTTTGCCGCACTAAAAGTTAGATAGCTGCGCAAAAAAAAAAAAGATAACGCAACTCGTGGAAACATTTTTTGTCATTTGTATCCATGATAAACTTGAAAGGGGTAGTAGAAGCTCCATTTTCGTTTTTTAAAAAGCTTCGTACGATTTTTTTTTGCACACTGGTTTCATTTTTGGCTAAAAAAGACGATTTTTGAAAAATGCTACGTAACTCAAGAACTGTAGAGTTTAAGAGGAAATGACAAAGATGTAAAAAGTTGCGTGAATTTAGACTGGATCGCGTGGAATTTTATCAAAATTTTCCTTTGAGATTTTTTTTTTTTACTATTTTCGCTCGAAACTCTGATGAGTAGGTTGGCTTAACTCGACAAATATGGCGTTCAAGACAGAATATCAGAAGAAGAAACTTTTTTAATTCTCGATTCAAAATCCTTGAAAGAATTTTTTTCTCCATTTTGTTTCGATTTTTTTTTGTCCGATGCTCAGAGAATCGTCCAAACAATTGTTTGGTGTATCTTGGAAACTATTGAGTTAGAGACAAAATATCAGGAGGGAAAAATGTGGCAGTGTTTCGTTTTGAATACATTGACATTTTTCAGATCTTTTTTTTTAATTTACGTTTTTTTTCAGGTCGTCGCGGTGCTTTTGAAAATTTCGAAAAAATTCTGAAAAAAATCAAGCAAATTCAAAATCGAACATTAAAAGAGTTTGATTTTCTGACATTTTCCCCTAAACGCCATAGTGTTCGAGTTAAACGATCCTACTCGTCAGACTTTCGAGCAAAAATAATAACAAAGAAATCTCACAGGAAAATTCTTTAAAAATTCCAGGCCATCCAGTATAAACTTACGCAACTTTTTACATGTTCGATATTTCCACTTAAACCCTATAGTTCTTGAGTTACGTTGCATTTTCCATAATTCATCTTTTTTAGCCAAAAATCAAATAACTTTGCGGAAAAAAAATCGTACGAAACTTTTCAAAAATCGAAAATGGAGCTTCTGCTACCCTTTTCGAAAAATGGCCGAAAAATATTTAAAAATAAGTAAGACAAAACTGAATTCGTTTCCTTCAAAACGCCGTTCGTTAAATTTGTTTATCTTTTTTTTTTTGACGGAGCTATCTAACTTTTATTGCGGTAAGAGATATGAACTGTATTTTTCCCTGTATTTTTCAAGATATTTTGAAAATTCGCATCTTTTCGTAACTTTTCAAAAATAAAAAAAAATCGATGAAACAAAAATTATATTAAAATTCACATAAATTCCGAAAATTTAACAATTCCATTCCAAATGTCGAAAAATTGATTTTTTCTGCTCTTCAAAAATGTGCCTTCCCATCGAATGGGTTAAAATCCGTTTGCAATCATCGATACTGCGAACCCTTGTTTGTTCGGGTCGTTTCGTGTCCCTTGCGTTGCAGGAGTTTGTTTGGTGTTTGCGATATCGCTACCGGTCATTGTACCATGCGGGTGCATGTACCACATTACTAGGGCGCCCCGAGTCAGCTAATGGCGGATGAGCTTGGAGTAGAAAGTGCAGTGAATGCGTGACGCGCCCGATCATCGCGTTAATGATAGAATAAATAGCCAAGTTAACGACCGCATGCTCTCCGCTACATTTTTGCAATGCAGACGGAGAGTGCGCGCTGACGAGCGTTTGTCCATTCGAAATTTGTGGCTCGAGGTAGGATGCTGGGAAAAATAGCACGCGACGTCGTGGCTGGGAAAATTACTCGAAAATATAATAATAATAATAACAATAGAAGGATACCATAATGGAAAAAAATAATAGAAATAATAAATAAAAAAAAAATAGAATAATAAAAATAATAGAAAAAATAGATAAATAGATAAATGATTATAGATCATTTTACCTATTTATAGTTAAATAGATAAATGATAATAATCATTACTTTATAATCATTATAATAGATCATTTATCTATTTGTACTCGAATAGATAAATGACTATTGATTATTATTAATTATTTGCGTTTGTTTGGGTTGTAAAAAAAAAAAAATCCTAATAATAATGATGTTTTTTATTATCATATTATTTTTGATTCGACAAATTTTAATCAGGCGACATACCTTGGGAACATTGTACGAGTTGCGTTCATCGATCGCGGGCGAATCGTAGGTGGGACCGTTGTCGCGGGCGTAAGGAGACGCGCGACAATTCCTCTCGTCGCGCGGATTGTCGTCGAAATCGTGCGACTCGTAGTCCCGAGGAGCCACGGGATCGTACAGGGGCTCCTCGTTGTCGATTTTTTGGCTGACGAGGTGATTCTGACGATAAGCCGGATGACACGGGTAGCCGGGATTCGCGTTTTGATTGACTCGTATGACGGTCGTGTTGTTGGGCTTTCTCGACCATTCGGCTGCCTGTTGAATAAATTTGAACAAAATGTTATCGCCCGTTGCTTCGGTTCACCGAAAAAAAACTAGTGGAAAAAAGAAAGATTTTGTTTTGCAGCCCAATTACGTGAAGGAGATTGATGAAAAAAAAAATCAATAAAAACGTGACGTTCCTTGTCTGGTCGTGGAGTAAAAATTGTCGGTGATTTACCTGTTCAGCCGGACTGCTCCACTCGGAGGACGAGCAGCTGCTGGTCGACATCGACATCGGCCAACCTCCCCTGAAACCGACCCAACGAAGAAACGTGAAAATGTTGACTTTTCGGTGCAGAGGGGAGGAGGTAAAGTGCAAACTCACTTGAGGTTTATAATTCCGGCGGGAGGATTGGAGTAAGGTCCAAAGGAGCGAGTCATGTCGTAGGCACTTGGCGCCCGTGCGGGAGGATAATCGTAGGGTGGATGAGCGAGGATCGGTCGATTGACGACGACTTCGAGGATGTCGGCGCCCCGCATCACTTCGATGGCTCGCTCGAACGGAATATTCGTTAGTCGTTGGCCGTTGCACCAGATGATGACGTCGCCCGCTTTGAGGCCGGCGGCTCGGGCGGGACCACCCTCGCGGGTTCCCTGTGCGGGGGTGCAAAAGAGAAGAATTTAATTTTCTCTCGGTCGGTCGCTGCTGGACTCCGGAAGGGGGATAAAAAAAACCGGGCCACGTACCTGAACCGTCAGGCCCGGAACTATACCCCTGCAAACGCCACAACCGAGTCTGCCCTTCTCGCCAACGTGAATTCTCAGCCGGACTTGATTGTACGGCGGTACGGTTCCTTTGTAGAGAGAGTGCTGTTGTGCTTGTTGCTGCTGTTGCTGCATTTGTTGGTGGTGCTGCTGTTGGACCATGTGCCATGTTACTGGGTCGTTTGGATTGCTGGCGGACAAAAAGAACACGAACAACAGTTAGCAATGACATAATGTTCATCTGGTATTAAGGATGTCCCTAGGAAACATGTTAATGTTAATTGTTCAATAAATAACTTCCTAATCGTAATGAAATTTTTACACGACCTCCTGAATACTTCATGCAAAAACATACCAAATTATCAGAATTCTATCATCATTGCTTCAACCTCCTTAAGGGTTGAAATAAAAAATGATAAGAAAATTCGGAAAATTTGGTATGTTTTTGTATGAAGTATTTAAGAGGTCGTGTTAAAATTTCACGACGATTAGGAAGCTCGTTATTAAAAAATTAACATTTTGTTAAGAACAATTTTTAAAAGAAATAAAAAAAAATTTATCAATAAACTTCGTTTTGTTTCCGTTGCTTTCAGTATATGGTAGATATTATAAAATTGAGAGGTCAAAAAAAAAACTTATTGCAAAGATACATCAGTTTCCATAAAACAACATTTAATTTGTGAATGTTAATTGTTCAATAGCGAGCTTCCTAATTGTCGTGAAATTTTTACACGACCTCTGGAATACTTCGTACAAACACATACGAAATTTTCAGAATTTTATCATCATTTGCGATTTTGGACTCAACATCCTTAAGATAACGAGGAATATTTGTCCAATATTTTTGCGAAGGGCAATATTTTTCTACACGGAGAAAACAGGCGGCTCGAAGCTTAGAATGAATGCTATGCTTCTAAAAAAAATATCATTAAAATATAAAAAAGTATTGAATGGAAGATAAAAATTGTAATTATGGTATAGTAATAATGAGTAAATTTAAATTTTAACCTACGATATGGTACTTAAACTGATACAAATAATACTTTTTATTCGGCATATTGTGATTTTTCGTAGTATTCAAAAAAATATTTTGCCCACGTGATTGGAACAATTAGTTTTCAGTATTCTGCAAAAAGTACGGTACAAAGTGTCACATTTTACTAATAACTTCGTAATATTTTTCGCTGTACGCCAAAGATTTATCCTGTGCGCACAGTGAAATATATACATACACGAAGATTCATCCTATACGTATAGTAAACTCCATATGAAAATATAGGGTTATTATTTGTTTTACTATACAGCGTATAGGACTCGCGCCTATGCGAGAATAGTTTCAAATATAATATGCATCCATCATTTTTGCTGTACGGTGTGGGAATCATTTTTACACTTATATAACAAAAAGTCTTAGAATTCCGAACTGGCAGCAAACTGCTATACTTTTCTAGCACTGAGTATTAGAATTCTGGCAAGCGGTGTTAGAATTCGAGGCCGCATTTTTTTTCCGTGTACAATTCGGCCGGAGCGCATTTTTGTTTAACTCACTCTTTAACGGGTATCATGCCCACACTCCGAATTTTCAGTACCAAGTCCTGTCGGTGTTTCGCTAGCAGAGCGATTTCTCGATGTACAGCATCCTCGACAGGGTGGCCGTTCATTCTCAAGATTTGATCGCCGACCTACGTATATCGATCGAATGGAATTAGAAAAAGAGTCGATGGAATGAGATTCAAGTACGGACGGCAACTTTTCACGGACGAATTGGTTGACAGTATATTAGTTTATTTTTCAACGCGGATAAGTCGATGAAAATTCAACCTCGGATGTTCGCGAAAAGTCTTAAATTTAGAATCTTTGCGTGAGTAATACGATACTGTTATTTTGTTTTTTTTCTTTCAATAATAACAATAATATCAATAATGAAAATATGGATGAAATGATACATCGTAACTGACGATCGTTTTGATTAATTATAAACGTTATCATTTTATTTTAACGTTGATATTGATAGGTTTGAAAAGTGGGATAACGGATATTATCACTTGAATGCATAATATGACGATACTCATATTTATTACGTTAAATATTTGCAATAAACGTAATATTAATAAATTTATTAATTATAGGCAAAAAATGTTATATCAATATTAATATTAATATTGATTAGAATATTTAGAATATTCTAAATATTTTTTTTTAGCATATTTAGAATATTTAGAATTTTCTTTAGAATATTTAGAATTTAGAATATTCTATTCTAAAATTCTATTCTATTCTAAAAAATATTCTAAAGAATATTCTAAAAAATAGAATATTCTAAATATTTAAAATATTAGAATATTAGAATATAATATGATTTGAATTAGCGTGAATTTTATTACACTGATATTACGAACTGATTTCTTTTATAAATATAGAAAGAACAATTCAAATATTATTATAACATCAGTTAGATATTGCAAACACAATAATATTATTATTAAATTTAATTATTGGTCGTTTTTTATGAAAAATAAATATAATCGAATTTTTTTGCATTAAACATTATATACGTCTGAAAACAACGTAGGAAAACTTTTCTCGGAACTTGGCGAAATTTGAGTATTGCCGAATGAGCGAGGGCTAAAAAAAATTACTATCCTCAAACATGAACCGGTAAATATTCCGAGGCTCGTTAAACGAATAACGTACCCTCAGGCCCATTTTGTGCGCTTCGCCACCGGGCTCAACGTCGCTGACGTAAAATCCAGCGCCGTACTCAAGTCCACCTCGAAGAGAGAAACCAAATCCCGGATAGCCGCGACGCAAGCGCACGTTTCTCGTGACGCCTATGACGGCCATTCTACCGTCACCGGTGCTTCCGTTTCCGGGACCGCCACCCGCCGAGGATCCCGTCCCGGTGCTCGAGGCACTCGACGATCGCCCGGACCTGAAAAACAAAAAACCAACGTCGCCGATAAGCGAATGCCGTTCGTAGATGTTTCCAAGTCCGAGAAACAAATTCCATGCAATACGGAACATTTTGTTTCTTTCGAAAATCTCAACGTTTCACAAACAATAATAAACAAAGCACGTTAAAAATCAATAAACAATTTTAAAAATGAAGTAAATGCGCCGATTAATACGACACGACAGTGGTCTAAAATATTTCTACAAAAAAAGTATCTTTTTAGGCAGTAAACAATGAATTGTTATTCATAACAGTAAATAATGGCAGTTAAGTAAAGTAAATACATGACGGTTAAGTAAAGTAAATAAATGACAGTAAAGTAAAGTAAAGAATGACAGTAAAGAATGAATTCATCACAGAGTCATCAATGATACGATTAAACAAAATATGCTCTCAGGAAAACGTTTCAAATATTTGCGTCAATGCACGTGGGATAATTCATCGGGCGCTCTATCGGAAATAGATCGTAATAGACCCCGGAAATAGAATAATGACGGGGATATTCCAAGCTGAAGGGATAAAATACCACGGAATTTCCTCGGGATCGTTATAATTTCCGGCAGTCTCGCACGAATGCTTCCGATTAGTTTATTACGCGGTTCGGGTATCAAGTACCTCGAGAGCATATAATTGCTTCACCGTCGACCCAGTACCGCTTCGCTAACTACTCCTCGTTACACATAAGGATTATTATTATTGTTATTAATAGTAATAATCGCAATGAAAAATATAAATATTTCTACGATTCTCGTTATAATTTATATGTAACAATTATTATAATCGTATAATTATAATTATGACAGCGGCCATGATAGTAAGGAAAAGAAGAAGGATGAGACAAATAATAAATAGTAGATATATCTTGCAAACGACTATGGTTTGAGTTTGTGTGCGAGAATGAAGATAGAAAAAAAACAATGAAATCATTTCAACCGATTTTTATTTTCGTTTTTAAATAATAATTGTAATGGTCATAAAAATAATGACAATAATAATGGCAATGGTAACAATAAAAAAAAAGAAAGCCAAGATTAATAATTGATCAAAATATTTCAAACAATTTTGCTTTGGGTTTGTATTGAATAATGACAATAATATATTTGTAATAAAAAATTCAAATATTATATCCCATTTTTATTTGCGTTTATATGTAATAATTGTAATAATCATAAAAACAACAATAGTAATTGGATAATAATAACAATAATAATGGCCACGTTAACGATCATTTAAAAAGGAGAAATAGAAGAGTAACAAATTATCGAAATATTTTAAACAATTTTGGTTTAGGTTTGGATCCTATGACGACGATAAAAATTTCACCAACAATGGAGTTATTACAATCGATTTTTGATAATTAATGTGAACATGTAATAATAATAATACGAATTAAAATTATGGAAGTAATAGTAACACATCAGTAATAATAATAGTAAACGATAAAAACATTTAACGATTCAGTAATAATAATTTAGTAGTAATAACGATTTAGTAATACTAATATTACTAATAGTAATTCCTGAGAGACTCATCCGGACCATGCTCGCCAGTTAGTCGTTTGCCAATGTACTGCTCTATCGCATTTACACGGTTCCCACATGGGACTTGTGAAAAGACAGCATCCCGATACAAGCGGCTGTCGACACGAAAGATCGTGACGACGGCTGGTCTTCCGTCGAACGTTCCCTAACATTTATGGGTGAAAAGTCCCCTTGAGCGAGCCACGTTTCCCAAATGCAATTCGTGTCAAGGTAAGTGCACGGACAACATAGCGCAATCGTCGTCTGACAATGAGAAAACACCGGAGAAGAGCCTACCGGAGTGACTTGCAGCAGCGTGCCTGAACAGGCACGAGACGACGTCTGTACAGTAGGCCACTCGGACGTGTCTCCTCATTGACTACGAGATGCTCGCGTCGAGAGAATTCTCAAGGGGGAATCTGCTGGTCTATTTGGACTTGCCAATTTTTCCTGCAGACATCGGATTCTCGAATAATGAAGTTTGCATCGTTGACGTACAATGAAAATTCATTCTTTGGGATGACCCAAACCTTCTTCGCCGATTTTAGCTATGAACATCACTGGAATTTCTTTTTTACGCATTCTCATTGCAGTTTTACGATTTCAATTTGTAATATTAACGTTTCCGATGTTATGTTATGAAAAGGGGAAAAAATCGTTGCGTTTCAACGATTTAAACAAAACAAACGAATCAAAACAGGCTCGAGCAAAAAATGATGCAAAAATCTTTGTATTCCGAGAATGTAGGAAAACAAACAAGCTCGAACGAACCGAAACGAAATGTGGAGAAAAAAAACCAATTTTATATCCGAACGGTAAAAAAACCCGAACGAAAAATGAAAGAAAAATCTTCGCATTTCTACAATATAAACAAAACAAACAAAAAATTAATGTAAAAATTCATTACATTGCAATAATGTAGCAAAAAAAAATTAATAAACGCCGAAAATGTTTTCCATCCGAACGGTGAAAACAAAATAATGGAAAAAATGCATTCCAAAGATGTAAAGAAACCGAACAAACACAGACGTAATTTTTTTACTCGATTTCGATGCGAATATTGATAAATTCTCAATTTTTATGTCGGATACTTCCGGAAAATGAAGACTTTATTTCAATAATCGCATCACCTTCATTTGCAGTTTACCATTCGATCGATGGCTTAAAAAAAACACTACACTACACGACCACAAGAGTTTTTTTTTAATCATCATCATTGTTATTATAGTGCGATATTATTATAATTGTTATTGACATAAAAAAGCACAAACTCCGCCAAGAGTCCGTTTCGCTCGTTCGCGTTTTCTAGGTTCCTTTGATAAATGTCGAGTGATAATTTATATCGCGAGTCACCCAAGCCTGGGGACACATAAAAGAAAGGTCGAATCGCAGATTTTCTGGGGCACCGGCGAACGTTCCCAGCGCACGCGATCAGCCAAAGAAATCTGTTTTTTTTTTTCCCAAAAGGAAGAACAAAAACCGAGCGATAAACGTTTACATTTTTGTCTTCCTCGTCAATACGTGACGACATATATGAATAATTGAATATAATATTGCGGTATAGACGGCTCCATATTCTTCTGATTCTCTACTGCAGATCCGTGTTTAACTCAAATATCTGGAGCAAGGTCTCGGAAGTATTGGACTTCCGCTGACTGCTTGATACTGCTAAGTATCAGTGTCGTTAAATTGATCATTTGATAATAATAATAATACTTCGATGAAATGACAATTTCTGTACAGGCGGGGACAGGAGGATCTCCCATGTAAAAGACCGTTAGGTCTTCGAACGTGCTGCTGTTTAACGAGCCCCGACACGAAAGTGTTACGATTGTTATGTGAGCCGCGTGCTCGCGGGTGCTTAGACGCAACACTTGCACGTGTGTATACGTATGTTCGTAAAAAAAAAACTGAAACATTTGTAGATGGCAGCGTACGCAAACGATATGTCAAAAGTGAGGATAAGTGAGGAGAGGGGGAGAGAGAGGAGGAGGATGATGCTAGTACGTGAATTTACTATTGCGGAGGCGTAGAGCACGTTACACGCATTATATCCAACGGGACCATTCACGAATGCGAGCGTAACGCGACGCGTGATTCGAATCGCATATGATCCGTAGATGAAAGGGCTGGCATAGGAGGATATGAATTTGTCAAGGCGACGATCGTGTGAAAGCCAGCCGTAGAGCCAAACTCCGCAGGGAAAACGGCTGAAAAAGCCTTCGCGAGGATGTAAAACGTTCGGGTACAAAATTTCACCAACACGGGGTCGCTTCGATAGCGAAGAAGCGAGCAATATAGTCCGAGCACAAAGCGAGAGTTCCGATTAATCCTGAGGTAATAATTTTAAAGAAGCGACAAGAGGACATTAGTTTTTTCGCATCGTGATTGCTCGGATGTTGAAAACAGGACCACGAAAATCGTTAGTGGGGTAAAGTTACCTTATTTTGGCACCCCACCAATTATTGACACTTCACTCCTACCTAAATAGTGGTCCTTCGAGTGCCAATAAATGGGCACCTTATCCTATTTGATTAACCAAGAAAACAATCCACAGATGTAAATAATTAGCATTGAGATAGGTACTTCGTTACAATTATAAATTGTTTTGCATTACACTCCGCCGATAATGAAAGATGCTATGAAAGTATTGCAAGTTTCGCTAAAAACGTGTAAATAACTATTTATTTTTCTGCACTCTTCACGTATGACGATATATCCGTATTTACATTGAATACATTTGATTAATGTCGAGAGCAAATGAACGTTACGTTCCTGTCAAAGTTACGGACGAAATAAAATAACAAAATAACATACGCATTACAAAACAGTTTCGCAACAACTTTTCTTTAAATCTTGGAAGAACAAAATGCATAATTTTGAAGAAAACAAAAATTTCAGCATTCGAAAGATCGGTCATGAGAAATTGTGAGAAAAATAACGTAAAATTTTTTTTCCCTGAATTTAAAAGAAAATTTTTTTTATGAAATTTTCTTTTTTTAATTGAAAAAAAATTGGCAAAAATTTGAATTTTTTCTTTTTCCAAGATTTAGAGGAAAGTTATTGTGAAACTGAGAAAAAAAATTTGGTTTTTTTTTCATTTTAGTCACCATTAATTGACATTTAAGGAACAATAAAAGTGTTCTTTTATTTTTTTTTTAAACTTCGACGCTTCGGTAAAAAATAACGGTTCAGCCGATCAATTTTAAATAGTGGGGGTCGTTGGGCACGCATTGAACTCAAAAAGAAAACTAGAAAGAGGAGTCATTTTCGCAATAATTGCAAAGTTGACGTGGATTTTCCAAAACGGGAAAAAAGTAATTTTTTCGTAGTTTTTCAAATTAATATTAAGGTTTAAAAAAATGCTCTAAAGTACCAAAAGGTGATTTTAGAGCATTTATTCCAGTTTACGAAACCCACCTTTAGCTCGCTGTACGATAATTCATTCATGGATATTGACGATCTACGAAAAAAAGCTCCGTTTTTCTTTAAGCGCCGATATCTCAGCGACAAAGCTCCAAAAAATACGGTTTTGAAGCTGAAGAATCAGGCTAAATGCCCCAGTATTGATCAAGCTCAAAAAAAATGTTGCGCCCATGGACGATTTTGAAAAAAAAGAATTCGAAAATGTTTGCCTCGCGCTAATTCTTAGATTCACGCTGAGCGTGTTGCTTAAAGAAATGTTTACCGATGAGATTCGTAAACTGGAGATTTCGAGCTTTAAAAGCCCATTTTTGTACGATACGACCATTTTTCTCGAAGTTACAGCTATTCAAAAATCAATGTAAAGTGATCTACACCAGCGTCACTCGAGTGAAAGACTTATTTTTCGCGTCCCGATGCTTGAAAGCACGAATTTTGGACTCGAAATTGGAACTTGGAATGTCGAAAATTCGGACAACGAGCAAGGTTGATTGATTTTCTCGCACGTAAAATTGACAACGGTGTAAAGTTTCGTTGTCCGCGAGCAACCACGGAGGCCAATGCGGCGCGTAATATTTTATTCCCGACACAGAGCTTCGGTCCGTTACACACAAAGAGAGTCTCTTCTCCAACGACGCGAACCGATACGAAGAAGAAGAAGAATAAGAAGAAGAACGAACGAACGGTAAGTCACACACGCCCTGCCACGATCGCGCTATGTTCCTATCTTTTTCTCGTCGCGTTCTCTTTATTTGGTTTTGTTTACGCTGGGCCTCGCGCTCGCCGAGATATTCGACATCTCTGGCTTTCATCTCGAACGTCCCGGAATTCGGCTCACCTTCGAGAACATCGCGATCACATTGGTGTGAATTTGCACGAAGCCCGACGTCGCTCAGCGAAAGGGCATAAACGTGACGGCGAGGAAAAAAATATTCCGTCCGAATTTGCTGCGTTGGTGAAAGAAGTAACTTTTTAAAAAGACGTCCTTGATGTTTGGGTTCGCGCGTTAAAAAAAATTGAACTTCAATTACGAAAAGTATTACGCGAGGAGAAACAAGAAACAAATTATTTTACTATCGTAATAGAACGTTTCAAATTAGACGAGAATTCGGGACCACGTCGCAAGAAAAATGATATCCGCGTGACGAAAAAACAAGAGCTAAATCGAAAACATACGAGATAAGAATCGTCTCAAACATTGACGGGGAAAAAAACTATTGATACAGGTGGTGGAAATGAAAAATGAAAACGTTCTCCGGTGTGGACGGCTGTTGGAACAAAATTCTAACGCCTGATGTCATCGGGTATCGAAAACCGTCAGGCTTCGGTCTTCACACACGTGCATACATATGACCACTTTAAACGCCCTTCGGAAAAAACGAGTTTTAACGATTATTGTGAACTTTTGACGCATCTGCGTGCGAAAATAAAAACGAGTACACAAGCCGAAATTTCGAGTAAACATCGTCGTGATCCTGGGGGATCGTTTTGGATGAAAAAAAAAATTATTAAAAAATGGGCGATGAAACAAATGAGGATATAAGCGATGAGCAGGCTGAAAGGAAAATACGTTTTATATGGGATGCACTTTCACGGGGAGTGGGAGAGACCTCGAAAACTCATTTCCTTTGTCTCGTTTCTTTGAGCTTCGCGGATCAAGTTAAGAGGATAACGGTTATACTTGAACGAAGAATCCTCGTTCGCAAACTACTTTCCACACGTACCGTGCATACACATATATACCGTCTTGAAATTAGGGTTGGAATGCAGTGAAAAATAATTACTTCTTTTGTGGATTTACGCTGCGAATATAAGTCGATATATTTTTTTAAATTCTCGTCAGATATCTACAGCGAACAGCGATATCTACTGCAATAAAAAATTTCGAATAATAATCAAGATAAAGGGGTGCATTGTATTTATGCGAACGACGTGAAAATTTGTTTCATATATTTACTTCTGATTCGCAAGAGTGAGGCAAAGCTGTGATAGAGCACAGAAGACGAAGATACGAAAGGGGTGAGAAAAATAATCAAGAGTTATACAAATGAAAATAGACCAGGAGAAAAAGCACGACTGGAACAAGATTAAGGAAGTACGATCACTTCTACGGGGTCAAAAAAGAGTCTAAATTTATTTTACCCACAGCTGTCCTGATTGATGTTTACTTATGTTGATTATTGGTATTATCAATTATGGTGTGCCAAATGTTGTGGTAAATGATGAATTTATTGCACTGAATGAATAAAAGCTGAAAAATTAGATTGTCAACGACTCGGTAGTAATCTTCGTAATAATAATATTAACATATCCACCATAAAAGAGGACTAAAAAAAAAAATCAGCCGGAAACCTATCAAAATAGGCTTGGATTACCTCAGCGAAATTAACACGATAGGCAGAATATAATTATACATATTATTGATACGTAACAAATGATAAAACTCCATAAATTGTTGTTTGCATATTTTGTGGCGGCTTCTATTGAAATTAAATTCAAAACAAAGCTAGGTTATGTTCGCCAAGCGCATCAGCTGTTACTCGCGACGTTGCTAAGTCTATGGTTGCTATTTCGTCGTTCTGACCATTGTCAACCGGAAATTGAAACTTTCTTGTAACGCAGTGCTTTAACTACACGGTGACGATTGATTTTCTTAATTTTTACAATATCTATGATATCTAATCTATCGAATTTCATTTTTCCAACGGGTTTGGTTGGATACGTGAGCAGAAAAACCACGATCAGCGCACTTCCGGTTGACCGTCTCCACAAGACGACGTGCTTCGGTAAATAAAAGTGGTCGACTTTGCAATTTTATTGCGAAAAAACTAAACGGTCAAAATAGCTCAAATTTGGGAAATTGGCGCATAAAGTATTCGTCAAAATCATATATAAATTTCAAATCCGAAAGTTGGTTTCGTAGTGATGCTCGCACCTCCTTAAGAAGGAAATACGAATAAAAAAAAGATAAAAAAAAAGATTACTTCTGGATAATATTGAATTGTATTATCATTAATTGCGTTATATTCGTAGACGAGCGGATAGAAGTATGCGTGTTTGTGTGTGGCTAGGTACATGCATAATGGTTGGATGGGCAACGGGAAGGGAGCGGAGGACAGGGAGAAGCGGTATAGTAGCGAGAGACAACGATATTATCTGCTTTCGCTCGGTCGAGTTTTAACGAGCAGAAGGCAAGAGCGTAAATCAAGCGGCGCGCGGGTCCGTTGCATCCGCAACGAGAATGCACCGGGCGCGCAATGACGGGCATACCGCCGCATAATAGTAATCTCGCCCGGGAGATTCCAGCAAGAGAGTGCAGCACCGTAGGTGCCCGTAGTGTGTACACACGCCCGAGCGAAAATTTATTTTACCGTCACGCTTGAATTGATAAATCGTGTTCGCTTGGAATTCCGATTTATCGTCATTTTTCTCTTCATCGTCTGTAAGTGCAATAAAATCGTAACGAAGTCGTGTCTGTGCGTGGAACTTTTTTTTTTTCGTTCTTGCGATTGTCGTGTTGTTTAGTAGAGATACAACGTCCGTGACAGCAATTTTTTTTTTGTCATGGCGTTGACGTTTCGATCGTTGGGATGAAACGAAAATTCTTATTTATTTTTTCGGTTCGTCTATTTTCATTACTATGCCAAGTCTTATTTTGCATCTTCGGGCTATGGTTCCGTAATAAGGATGTTGAAAAATATTTCCATGTTTTTAGCCTAAATGCGGCAAAAATAAAATTGGACAATGGGGGAAAAAGTAATTTCGTTGCAAACTCCAAGGATACAAATTTCAATGCCATTTTTTCGACGATCTTGAAGTATGCATCGTTGAAAGGCCAGGAAAGTTAATAGAAAATAAAGTTTTTCTATCTTCAGTAGAGATCGACGACCTCAAGAAATGAAAGAAGAAAATACATTATGATGAAAATGAAGAAAAAAAAAGAACTTACGTTGGGTCCAAACGATGCAAACTTTAATGCCATAAACCTAACCTAACGCGGATTCGTTTCTTCTAGGTAGAAAAAAAACCTTTTTGATTTCTTACATATCGTCTTTTTTTGCTCCCCTCTCTCACAGATGGCGCTCTTTTTGCAGAATTTTTATTTTATCCGACAGCTTTACTCCCCGGATCGGCGAATCCGATACCCGCTATGCCGTGGAACTTCGTACAGAATATATTATTTTTCAGGTACTCGCCAGACTACAATAATTGTAGTGAGGAGAAGTAACGATCGCGAGTGATGGCGAAAACGAGAAAAAAAAAGGAAGAAAAAGAAGAAGAAGTTGAAAGACATTCCGCGAATAATGATAATAATATAAAAATCACGATTATACACATGTGCCGACTGCGTGTGGTGTGTGTGTCTGAGTGTAGGTTTGTACACACAAAAATCTCGTATCAAGGACACCGTAATTGCCGTACGAGAGAGAAATAGAGGGAGAGATGAAAGAGAGGAACATAAGGGGCGCAAAATTATACGCATTAAGCGCACATATGCTAGCTCTCGCGATCTTGTGTGGTGTGCCTGAGAAACTCGGACATATATACAAAAGTTTAAATAGATTTGATAAAATTGATAATTTTTTTATTAAAATAAATATTAGCTGTTAAATTTACTTTAGTTTCAATTGAATTTACTAATGAAGGTAAAAGAAAAAATGTGAATTTTTTATATAAATGCTTTTCTATAAAATTCAAAATTATCATTTTCATAAAATAAGATTTACAACTTCAATTAAAATTTTAGATTTTTTCAGACTGAAATTTAATTGTATAAAAAATTATAGGTATAAATTTAATTCGATAAAATTGATAATTTTCTTCTGAATTAAAATATGTATATAAAGTAAATTGATATTTTTTTTTTAAAGTAAATGTATTATTTATATAATTCTTCTCTGGATTAATATATTGGACAGGGGGAGCGATCCATTTGGAGTGAAGCGCTTTGCATTAACCATGAAGGGCACCCGTACCATCCGCATTTCTGTACACATGCATTCTCTTGCAATTATGAAAAAGAGAAGAAAAATGAGAAAAAGTTGACTCGAGGTCGTTGGCAAGAGAGGCCGCGCGCCGATAATCGACAAAATTCGTGTATCGCTTGGAGGAAAAAGCGGGAGAAAAAGAAGACGAAAAATCGACGAAAGGAACAAAAAACAAGTTTAATTGTTCGACGGATTCCTCGGGGGATTTTGGCCTGGAACGTCACGTATAAATTGAATATGAAATCGATGCGCTTCTGCAGCGGAAAAGGAAGAACGAGACGAGAGGGGCCCGTCTTGTGATATACATACATACATACATACGTATATGTATATATCTATGTATGTATATAATATATTATATATATATATATATATATATATATATATATATATATATATAGAGAGAGAGAGAGAGAGAGAGAGAGAGAGAGAGAGAGAGAGAGAGAGAGGGGGGGGGGTAGAAAGAGACGGAAACAAAATCGCCAGAGAAGACAGGATTATAATGGCCAGCAAGTCGCGCGAGTTGATCTCTCTTGTGCGGAGTCGCGATCCTCTCGCTCGATAACGAACTTCGAGGCAAGCGTTGTGCCAGAGCGGCCGAGAGATAGAAGGCGCGAGAAAGACAGAGGGAGGGAGAGAGAGAGAGTGAGAGAGAGAGAGAGGCAGAGCGAGAGGGAAAAGAAAATTCTAGCGAACAAGAAGAATCATTTCCGGTAAGAGAACTCGCGGGTTCCGCGCGGCTCGATATTAAAACTCTATGCTTCGGGGCATCCACTAGAAGGGGGAGAATTCCACCTTATATACATATACACATAAATATGACCATGCATACACACTACATATATCCATTCTAATGTAATAGATAAAATGTATTCTAATGTAATAGATGTATTACGTATTCTAGAAATGTATTCTAATGTAATAGATGTTTACGTATAATGTAAAATGTATTCTAATGTAATAGATAAAATGACATATTATGTATTACGATGTTCGCATAATGATAGTGCATGTGTGTGTATATTATTATTATTATTATTATATTAAGGATGTTGAGTCCCTATGAAACATGTTAATGTTAATTGTTCAATAAATAGCTTCTGAATCGTCATGAAATTTTTACACGTCCTCCTGAATACTTCATGTAAAAACATACCAAATTTTCAGAATTCTATCATCATCTTCAACCTCCTTAACGGTTGAAATAAAAAATCATAAGGAAAATTCTGAAAATTTGGTATGTTTTTGTATGAAGTATTTAAGAGGTCGTGTTAAAATTTCACGACGATTAGGAAGCTCGTTATTAAAAAATTAACATTTTGTTAAGAACAATTTTTAAAAGAAATAAAAGAAAATTTATCAATAAACTTCGTTTTGTTTCCGTTGCTTTCAGTATATTGTAGATATTAGAAAATTGAGAGGTCAAAAAAAAAACTTATTGCAAAGTTACATCAGTTTCCATAAACCAACATTTAATTTGTGAATGTTAATTGTTCAATAACGAGCTTCCTAATTGTCGTGAAATTTTTACACGACCTCTGAAATACCTCATACAAAGCCATACCAAATTTTCAGAATTTTATCATCATTTGCGATTTGGGACTCAACATCCTTAATAAATCACTGCACGTCCACCACTTTTTCCAAAAATTAGGCGGCGTCGCAAAAATTAGAAATCAATTTCGTGAGATGTCTACCTGCTGTTTTCTCTGAACGATAAATCTTGCGAAAGATATTTCCACTTTGTCTCGGAGGAATTTCAATGCGACAGTTAACGGCTCCGTAACCGTACCGGCTATTATATTGTCGAAGCGTCGCGATGGAAAAAGCGGAGGGAAAAGCTACCGAGCGAGATTAGAATTCCGCGCGCATGTAGGAGAGACTCTAAACGTACGCGCGGAAAAGACTTCCTCCAATAAGCAAAAATGAATATGGGTCGGAAAAAGATCGATACTTGAAGATTTTATTGCCAGCACATAATCGAGACCTTTGAAGGCATTGCTTTGTGAATAGGGGCTCGCGAGGTATCGGGAAACGGGAGTACAGTGAGAGACAGTCGTTGATTGAGATGCCACATTGATTATGCAATACGCGAACGTTAATGGCTCTCGAGGCAGGTCTTTGAAGAAAATCGAGAGGGAGCAAGGCGGAGAGAGATAGAGAGAGACAAAGAAAGAAAAGGGGGGGGGAGAGGGAGAGGGAGAGGGAGAGAGAGAGAGGTAATGGTAATTCGGTAGGAAGGCTGCACGTACCACGATGCATTTGCACTACCCAAAGCCACAGAATGAAGATCGTGAGGTCGCCGAAAGGAGCTGTAGAAACGTCTGCTGCAACGTACACCCAGTTACACGAACGCGTATACCGGGCGTCCCGTTTCGAGTCTAAGTATTTTCGTCTAAGTATTTTCTTTTCTCTCGACCGGAAAGTGTCGATGCTTCTAGCGGCAAGGTGAAACGGAGGGAATCGTCAGCTTTTCTCGACGCAATTCCATACTTTGTAGTTTCAAGTTTTATAAATAAATAAAATCGTTTCTATAGTGTTTTGTTTGGTCTTATAATTTTTTACAATCTTTTACATTTTTTACAATTTTTCACAATTTTTTACAATTTTTTACAATTTTTTACAATTTTTTTACAATTTTTTACAATTTTTCACAATTTTTCACAATTTTTTACAATTTTTTACAATTTTTTACAATTTTTTACAATTTTTCACAATTTTTTTACAATTTTTTACAATTTTTTACAATTTTTCACAATTTGTTGACAATTTTTTACAATTTTTTAGAATTTGTGTACAATTTTTTTACAATTTTACCATTTACAATTTAGTTTTACAATTTACAAGAATATACAATCTAAAATAAGGCTTGTGATGAACAACTGCGGAGTTGACCCTCGTATGAACTTGCCGGCTAGATCTGGAGTCAAAATAATATCCATGTTCGTCCCCTCTTGAAACGAAATCATTTTCATTTGAAACATTTTCTTAAATCATAATCCGTACTTTGCGGAATTATAATCCGTTCAATCATAATCCGTACTATTCGGTGGAAAAAGTTCATCCGGGGCACCCTGAGCACGGTCTTACTACAAATAATGACACACGGAACATGTACAGCTGCACCGCAAGCTTCGCTGACAATGAGTCGAGAGAGCCCTTTGAGAGATTCACTTTCGCTCTCCGTTCACGCGTCGACTTGCCATTCGTTTCTTTTCCCTTTTATTCTCTCTCTCTCTCTCTCTCTCTCTCTCTCTCTCTCTCTCTCTCTCTCTCTCTCTCTCTCTCTCTCTCTCTCTCTCTCTCTCTCTCTCTCTCTCGCTCTCTCTGACACACACAGACACTTTCACTCTCCCCTTCCTGCGCTCGCCAAAACGAGTCGGAGATCGAAAAAGCAAAACGCCAAAAGTGACACGTAAAAAGAAGGAAAAACAATAATAAGACTGAGGCGACGAAATGACGAAGCTTATGGAGAGTAAGGTATGGAAAGGCTCCCGCGCATTTCGCAATCGCTGTTATGGTATTGTATGGCGGCAAAAATTCGATCTTGTTGCTCGTCGACACGCGCTCGCGGTCACCGGCCCTCCGTATGCTGCGCGTGAGTGATGGACGGTCGGGCCAAGACGATGGGCGATAAAATTTGTGAAAAAATGTACGTTGATGAGCGACGAGAAAAATTCGACGTAGGAATTTCTTCGCCGTCTCTCACCTCCTCTTTGTCCTTAAATATTCTTCTCTCTCGGGAAAGGAATGCCATTTTTTTTAAATTGCACAAAAAACTTTAAAAAATGCAACAATGAATTCTAAAATTGTTTATTTTGTCACGTTTTTTTTTTGAATGCCAAAAAATTAAACTTTTCTCATTGTTTGTAGAAATAATGTTTTTTTTTTCAGTAAATTTCGAACTATTTGTATTGGATGAAAAAATTATATCGATAATGGTGACTTCGAAAGAACGACTTTCGAAATGGCACCGCTGCGCGAGTACGAATAAAAACGAGTATTTGCCGCGTCGATTGCGGATTTGTGATAAGAAAAAAAAAAAGCAACGCGCACGCGCGGCTTTTCCAATTTCTAAATTACCGGGACGCGAATTTCCCCGCGTGGAGCACGCGGACCTTAATGTCGGCCTTTCTCCTCGGGAGGTTTCTTTTTTTTGTCCTACACTTGTACGTGGCCTGACCAGGACGAGAATTTTCTCTCGTTTCCAACGTCTATACACATATGGAATGGTAGGATTCGCGGTGCGCCGGAATCGATATACGTGGATGAGAACGCGGTGCCTTTTTTCTTTCCCCATTTCACTCGATCGAAATTTCCTCAGGAGACTGGAAAAATGTTTGAGCGCTTCTCAGATATCGGCCGAGCGAAAGTTTGGCAATCGCAAGTAAAATTTATTGTCACTGCGCCCCAAAAACGCATTCGTTGCATTCAACGTCTCTTTTTTCTCGAAGTTGTCCCGGAAATATGGTTCATAATTTTTCGAACATCGAAAAATCATTGTTTTTTTTTTTCATCAAATGTCATAAAGCGGAAAAAAATGGAGGTACATTGAAGAAGTACAAGCGCACGTGCACACATATCTGTGTGTGTACTTTTAACTGCATTTTATTTTATTTTCCGTTCCACGGAATGAAAAAAAAAAAGTATTAAAATCAACCGAATGGCTACAAATAACATCAATAAATGCACGAATCATAATGAATATATAGTCAGTCGTTGGAATTGCAATGTTTCCAAGATTTCTGCGATGCCCATACAGAATATAAGGAAATATATTTTAGAATATTTAAGAAATATTTTCTACAGTTTTATTTCCACAAAACTAAAAAAAAAACATATTTATACTGAAAAATATATTACATTTTTAAGTGTAACTGCACATATATATATATATATATATATATATATATATATATATATATATATATATATATATATATATATATATAGTATATATATATATATATGTGCAGTTACACTTAAAAATGTAATATATTTTTCAGTATAAATATGTTTTTTATATATAAATATATAACATTTTTAAGTGTAACTGCACACATATATATATATATATATATATATATATATATATATATATATATATATATATATATATATATATATATAGTATATATATATATATATGTGCAGTTACACTTAAAAATGTAATATATTTTTCAGTATAAATATGTTTTTTTTTTAGTTGTGTGGAAATAAAACTGTAGAAAATATTTCTTAAATATTCTAAAATATATTTCCTTATATTCTCTGCTATTCATGCAGGTGCTTTCGGGGGTATTTTTTCCCATTTTATTCAATGTTCATTTCAGACCGAACAAAAATGTATAGCAAACCACAAAAACACCCAAAAGAACGATTATATATAAATCAATAAATATATATTTTTAAATATTTTAACAATATTTTTCTTATTACATTGTTAAGATATTATTATTTTATTTTATTATATAAATGTGCCTATATATATATATATATATATAAGCGATAGCAGACTGACATGGGTGTTCGTTTGGCTCGGGGCGGGAGGGAAAAAACGAAGAAAAGCGCGTGTACGCACGTAAGTTGCGTTTCGTTGTAAATACAAGGCGGTACGCGCTCTGGCATATTATATACACGATGTGTGTCAGGGGGTCACTGACTCCTCAATATATATATATATATATATATATATATATATATATATATATATATATATATATATGTATATGTATATGTATATGTATATAGGAGGTCACACTCACACACCCACACACACACGCACACACGACACATTCACGCATGATAGGTTGCTTGAGACTATACCTGCCAGCAAGGGGAGTGATTCGTGCAGAGCATCTCTTTCTTTCGTGAGAGAGCTTCAAGCGTACTTCATCTTTTTTTCGTTTTACCCGATTCACATACGCCGCTTTCCACGCCCCCCCCCCCCCCCCGGCACACTTCGCCCTTCGCCGCGGGTTATATATATATATATATATATATATATATATATATATATATATATATATATATATATATATATATACACACACGCACACACACACACATACGCATGATTATGTACACGGTCCAGAAGCGTCGACCGTTTCGATAATTACTAACGCAGTCTATTCCACTTATGATATATCTCGACAAGCATTCGCCTGACGTGAAACTCCTCGTGGCGAAATCCCCGGAATCGGCGTGCCGGGAGTTTGATCTAGTAATTGACAGGCAGTCGCGAGAACGTTTCTCGTGTCTGAACGAAAATCGTGTAGAGCGCTCGGGTGACCTCTTTGGTCCCCCCGGGTCTGTTGTGCCCTGCGGTCGGCCAGGAGGCAACGAAGATCGGGCAAACTCTGTGTGAAATGAAGCGGGGCGCGCGTTCACGGTACATATAGCGTGTCCGTTTGTACAGATGAGTCGACATAGCGCGGTAGCAAAGCGAAGGCAAAAATCACGGATATGCGAGTCGAATAAATTCCAAGGGTAGGGAAATTTTCATCTTTCGAGTCCAATGAATATAAATTTTCGTGAACAAAAATCGCGCAACTATTTTTATAAGATGATCTTTTGAAGAACTGCAGTTGAAACTTGAAAAAAAAATTTGTGTCAATAAAAAAGTGAATTTTAGCTACATTCCACCGTTGCAAACTTCAGTGTAACGTAACTCAAGAACTATAGGGTTTAAGAGGAAATGTCAAGGATATAAAGAGTTGTGTAAGTTTATACTGGATCGCCTGGAATTTTTAAAGAATTTTCTTGAGTTTTTTTTTTTTTACTATTTTCGCTCGAAACTCGGATGAGTAGGATGGCTTAACTCGAAAAGTATGGCGTTCAGAATAAAATATCAGGAGGAGAGACTCTTTTAATTTTTAATTTTAAATTTGCTTGAACTTTTCCGGAATTTTCGTCGATTTTTTTTCGATATTTTTTTGGCCGTGTCTCATAAAAGTCCAACAAATTGATTAGCGTATATCGAAAATTATTGAGTCAGAGACAAAATATCAAGGGGGGAAACGTCGCAGTGTTTCGTTTTAAATACGTTGCAATTTTTTCAGGTTTTTTCAAAAAAAATTTCCGATATTTTTTTTTCAGGTCGTCTAGGTGCCTTTGCTGAAGCCATAGACTTCTCAACGTTCGCCGAGTGGGTGAGAGAAGAAAATGCAGAGGGCCGCAAAAAAGCCCAGCTCGGTACTTCGCGCGTAATGCCATTTTTCGCCAACGATAAAAAAAGACACTACTCGGTGCCCCTCGCAATTCGCAATTTTTCGAGCCCAAAATTCCATGAAAATCGAAATACGATAAAATTCGTCCAAGTGGTTCATGTCAGTGAATTTGTGAAAAAATTGATTTTTTTTCGAATTTGGAAATGCGATTTTTTTTCTTTTCATTTCCATTCCGAATTCGTTCGTTCTTCCCTCTATCTCTACGACGAACTCGTAAGTCTTTGTCTCAAAAAAAAAAAAAAAAAAACAAATCGTGAGAGCAGCAGGTTGCCTTGTTATTAGTTTTGTTTTTTTTCCCCTGCGCTTGTCGTTACGCTTTTCCACTATTGCTGTCCCAGTACCGGAAGTCACAACATCTCGAACCGATACGTACGAGTATAAACATAAGGCGAGCCTTTTTCGGACGATCGACGTGTATCCGCATGTGTGGAAGAAGTTCGCGAATGTGCTCGCGCGCGTGATCGCTTATGGAAGAGTCGAGAAAGAGAGAAACGCGGAGAGAAGATATCGCGTTTCACCGGGCACGTTGTAAGACTCTCCGAGACGTCTTTTTCTTGCCAATCCTTTAAGGGAAATTTCATATATATATATGTGTGTGTACATACGTTTGCACGTACGTCTACTATTTGCAATTTCGTTCTCCCGTGCCACATTTTCTATTTGTTGAGAATTCTTTTTCAACACCTTGCTCCTAGCGCGAATACGAGCGCCTCTCGGCGTTGCGCAAAATTTCTTCCCCCGTTCTACATTCGCGCTTGACTGTTAAAAAACAAGTATTGCCTGAAAATAGCGCATATTTGTCAATAATCTTGTAGAAATGCGTTATTTTCTCTTCACCAAGTTTCCGCATTGGTATGATTTGTCTTAATTTTTTTCTTCTTCATTTTCTTGGTTGTGGGTTTTTACGTATTGGCCGTTTCTGAATCTCTTCTACCACTCCCTGGCCGCACTTGGTTGATCTTACCGAAAGTTCCGTTGCGTCCGCAGCTGTCTTAAGGTACACTATATCGCTATATTGGTACGATTTATTTTGTACGTACATATATTTTTGTAGGTCAATACTTTGCATCAATAACAAGAACGGCAATAATGTCATAATAATAATAACATCAGCAATAATATTTTGAATGCATATAAATATATATATATATATTAGGGTGGTTCAAAAAAGAATTAATTTTTTTTTCGTGCTACTCAACGGAGAATGTCACTACGTTATGAAAAAGTAATTCATACAAAATTTGAGAAGTCTAAACATTTTTTTAGGTAGTACTCAAACGACTTAATTTTTTTTCTCGTTTTTTCGTCAATTTTTTTCTTCATTTATTTTCTTACACCGAACGACATATTACTCCAAAAAAAACACGCATACTTGTTAGACGTACAGTGACGTAAGCACCGTATTCTCGTTCATCAAGTGGTTGATATAATTTTCACAACCGAATTGCATATATTGATTCTGAATCTGCAAATACAAATTGTTTATGGTAGAAGAAAATATTTAAATAAAAATTGTGTATTGTTACAGAAAAAATTAAATCAAGATTTACATTGGATCAGGCACTAACATTTTCTGCATCGAGATAAAAAAAATGAATATTCCGATAATCACGAAAAAAAAAACATGAAAAAGGCGTTTGAGAACTAATTGAAAAATTGTTTAGAACCTTCGAATTATGCAAAATTTTCTTTTTCTCAACATACTTCAATTTTCCGTTGACAAAAAAATCGATATTTTTTTAAACCACCCTAATATATATGAGGCATTCCACGTGAATCCGGTGGACGTTTTCCCTGACCCGCCAATTCGATTAATTTTTTTAAATCTGATTCCATTGACTTTAAAAGACACCGTGATTTTTTTTACACTTTTCGAACAACCCCTAGCCAAAAAAAAATTCCGAAAAAACGCCCCGATTTAAAAATCTGAAAAAATTTCCAAAAATGCGTGATTATATGTAAGAAATGTAAAGTTATCACCTGCAGTAGAAATATCATTTCTCCTGTGCTGAAGACGACTTCAATTGAAATTAATACCAGAACTTTTTGACTGCTAACTCTTCAAGGTCCATGATTGTGATTTGGTTATTCAAAAATAATTCATTGTTGGTATCAAAATATTTAAGTATCCGCCCGAAGTAAGCGGTTCTTAAATTTTTCGGATTTTTTTTAACGTTAATCGCTCAGAAAGCGCAAAAAAATCATATTTCCATACTTCCTGCGGGTGATATTTTGAAATTTTTTACACATAATCACGGATTTTTTTCAGATTGTTAAATCGGGGCGTTTGTTTGGAAAAAAATTTTTTTTCATCAAAGGTTGTTTCGAAAAATGTAAAAACACATTCAGGGTGTCTTTTAGAGTCAATGGAATCAGATAAAAAAAAATAAATTGAATTGGCGGCGTCAGGGAAAAAGTCCACCGGATTCACGTGGAATACCTCATATATATATATATATATATGTATGTATGTATGTACATGAATTTCATACGTTTAGTGCGAAAATGTTATTGTCAACAATAAAAGTGTTGAAAATGATATTAGATATTATACATTTTGCAAATTCTCCAAATTATACTAATTAATTTTTTTGGAAACGAAGATTAAATCACTTCAACAACGAATTATGTAAAAAATTGAAATTGAAATAATAACTAAAACATATTATTAATAGCAAGTTACAACTTGGTATAATATAGCTACTAAATGAAAATTATTTTATATAACTAAATTGTCAGCATTGCAGAATATCGTGAACGTTTAGAACTGTACAGCGAATGAACGGTTAGAATTTTTTAACGCGTATTTTATTGCCGCGTCTCTCGATGCATATAAATTCTAAATCGATGAGGTTCCAGGCCTTCTCTTCTCTCTCTCTCTCTCTCTCTCTCTCTCTCTCCGTTTCTCCTTTTTTGTTGCTAAATTCCTCCTCCAGACTTTCTGGAGCGTTCGACAGCGCAGGTTTTTTCCTTCGGTCTAGTCTCTCGTCGCGAGCTGTAAAGAAATCTCGAAGTTTCCTCATCACGAAAAGAAACTCCTCGTGGCTGGTCAACAAGGCGCACGACTCTCGGTCTGTTATCCTCCAATTCCCGCAACGAGAGAGAGAGGCCAAATAGCTTTTTTGAAAGAAATCCACATCGTCGAAGGAAGACGGAGTTTTATCGACGATAATAATAGTTCGAGCAATTGTGTGCAGTCCAATCGATGATCTCCAAGTTCCGGTCGACTTTATGAACCAAGTTGCGACTACGGAACCGTACAAATTAAATTCCCGCCTCTCCCCTACCCCCTAACCTTAAAAAAAAAATTATACTGTTGCGAGAGTTTGCGCTTGTTTCGCCTGGTACGAGAAACGACGGGATCTCTTTTTTATGCACCCTTCTTTTTTCGCCATAATTCGTGTCACGGTCTTGAGGAGGCTGCGAGAATCTTTGGCTGTAATTCTTTTTTGTAAAATCTCCGAATGGAAAATCTTGATGCCGCCGAATCACTCCCATGTACGTTCCACCATCTTTTCGTATGATGAAGTTTACATCGACGGAATGCGACAAAATATTTTTTTTTTTCGTAAGTTTCCAAATTTCCTTCGACAGACTTGAGCTATGAAAATCGCGCGATGCATTCTTAGGCTCCGTATTTACATGATAATAAAAATAAGGGATTAAAAAAAACATTGTATTCCATAGATCCAAACTTCAAGCCCATTCTTTTTTACTTTGCGAGGAAAAAGGTTTTTTTTACCTTTCTGTTTTGTATACGTACTTTTGTAGCGATTTTTTTGACTTGTGTTACCGTTGCAAAGTGCACTAAATGGCCAACTGGATACTAACGTTGATGCCTAAGATATTAGTCAAAAGCTTGAAAAAATAGGATCCGGAGAGGATCAGTCACTAAAGTTGCGATGATGAAATAATAGACTCATAACAATCTAAATGACTTCCAATTGCTTTTAAAAACATACAAGAGGAAGACTTGTAAACGCTTTTTACTCGAAAAGTTAAAAAGATCGTAGAACATACATGGAGGTGATTCAGATAGGCCGGCATCGATACGAGACATCTAGAATTTTCTGTTGGACGTCACTTTTCGGGCCACCCTGTACGTATGCTGTACCGGTTTAAAGTTCTCGACAAATTTCATGAGAATAATAGAATTAATTTTACAGAGCTACGTAGTATCTTCGTAAGATAAGAAACAAGATAAATTATATTATTCTAATCTAATTTTGCAATTATCCAAAGTGACCGAAAACTTTTGGCCGGTACTGTACATATATGCGCAAACTATATATCCGTAACGTCCTTTCTCGCGTTCAGCCTCTCTATATGTAATTTCATTTATGCCGAGAGAAGTTAACGTGTTTTTGCCATCCCATTGTATGGTCCTTCAAGAGAGCCGAAATGAATACCCAAGTGATGTACGCATACATACGCTTTCGAACTGAAATTCAATAATGAATGGAGCACAGGACCATATAATTATTTTTTCGTCGATCTTTCGAGCTCGCCGGACTTTTGAGGTAGATAAACAAAACGAAAAAGAGCGCCTGGATACGAATTTAATTTATCGTTACGAATTCATCTATCCATTATTATTATTATTATTATTATTATTATTATTATTATTATTATTACTACTACTATCGTCGTTGTTGTTATTATTGTTTTCATCAGTCATATTATTATAGTCGTTTTTGCTAACCTCATTGTAGAATCTGTTTTGTTAATATGATTATTATTGGCATTATCGTGGTAACTGTTATTTGTATTATATATGTGTGTTATTTGTTTTATTATTATTTCGTAACTTATTATTATTTAGTGCTATTCATTATTTAATAACACATATTAACATATGTTAATATGTGTTATTTGTGTTATTCTATTATTATTTGTATTTGTATATGAGGAATACTCCGTCAATTCACCCACTTTTTTTTCGACCATCTCAGATTTGCCCCATAATTGGTCATATCAAGGTACTACTAAAAGGCATTCTATGTGAATTTTTTCAGATTTTTTAATTCAACATTTTAGAAAATGCCGTTTTTTTCAAACGAATATATCTCGGAAACTAGAAGTAGCTGAAAAAAAATGTTTGCACATAAAAGTTGTAGTTTTGTGTTAGCGTTCGAGCGGAATATTTGAAATAATTTTTGCGTTCCGGTAACGCTGATTTTTTTACCAAAAAAGAGGGAAATTATTTTTTTGTTAAAAAACAGATATTTTTCTTTGGCTGAAAAAATTACAGATTCTTCCAGTATGTCTGACGATATCGCAAAAAAAACGCCAGAGTGGCACGGAGCGAGGCTCCGGTATAAAAAAATGAATTTGTGTGGTTTTATTTTTTCTACCCTAGAGCCTCGTTCCGTGCCACTCTGGCGATTTTTTTGCAATATCGCCAGACATACTGGAAGACTCTGTAATTTTTCCATCCCAAAAGAATGGCCGTTTTTTATTTTAAAAAAAAATACTTTCCCTCTTCTTTGGTAAAAAATCAGTGTTACCGGAACGTACAAATTATTTCAAGTCGTCCACTCGTAAGGTAACGCAAAACTACAACTTTCATGTACAGACATTTTTTTTCAGTTACTTCTAGTTTCCGAGATATATTCATTTAGAAAAAAACGGCATTTTCTTAAATGTTGAATTAAAAAGGGTGGGGGTCAAAAGTTTGAACAATCAATGTTTAGAACGGCCGAAATTTCGAATGCAGTAGTGGCGAACGTAAATATGACGAAAGTTTCCAGTTTCGAATTCATTTAAACCGAAGGGCCAAAACAACGATCGGTTAAAACAACGATGGGCAAAAATATCGAACGGTCCGGATAACGAACAAAGCTTCCCTCTAAAGCGCACGCAACGTATTACTCGATCCCAAGTGTTCGTTATCCGGACCGTTCGATATTTTTGCCCATCGTTGTTTTAACCGATCGTCGTTTTGGCCCTTCGGTTTAAATGAATTCGAAACTGGAAACTTTCGTCATATTTACGTTCGCCACTACTGCATTCGAAATTTCGGCCGTTCTGAACATTGATTGTTCAAACTTTTGACCCCCACCCATTAAAAAATCTGAAAAAATTCACATGGAATGCCTTTTAGTAGTACTTTGATATAACCAATTATGGGGCAGATCTGAGATGTTCGAAAAAAAGTGGCTGAATTGACGGAGAATCCCTCATATATGTGTTATTTGTATTATAATACTAGTGTATATGTCACTAGTATTATTATTCGGCTCTTATATCCCTTGAAGCACCAGCCCATTGCACTCACTAGGAAAACACCCTGTACACCATAGACGTATTGCAACTCCATCGCCATGTGTGTGTGTTCGAATATATATATATATATATATATATATATATATATATATATATATATATATATATATATATATATATATATATATATATATATACACACATATAAGTGCAAGAAGGTGCACCGTAAAGATTTTTCGTGACCTTTCCCATGGCACCTTCTCCTGTGTGTTCTATCTCGCACGGAGTCCGATAAATTGTTAACTCTCAAGTCTCTGTGCAATAGCTCGCGCATCAGGGCGTTGCTACATACATTTAGATACAAATAATAAACAGGATTACTCGTGAAGCTTTACTCAGGACGCGAACCCCTCATACGATGGCCAGGAGAGAAAAAAATCGATATATATATATATATATATATATTATGGATAGATTTTTCGGGCATGAAATGAAAAGGAAAGTAAATTAATTACTCTCTATGGGCATTTTTCTCTGCAATGCAATCGACCGAACCGACCAAGAGCGTTGAATACATATATTGCGTCTGTAAATATTATTTATTATCATTATCATTTTTATATACGTACACTTACCTACATACATATACTGGTTTGTTTATTTAATTATTTATTTTTTCATTTCATTATCGATTTATTGGTTTATTTGTGTACTGGGGGATATTACTCGTGTTTGTCATATTCTTATACTCTTTTATGGCCCCTGTACACCTGCACGGTGCAGTTTACATAGGTCGAGAAAAAAGTGGGAGGAAAAAGAATTGTTCAGAAAAGGGCGTCTCTCTTGGATTTGCTAAACTTCCATACTAAGCTTGTTGGCACTCATATATATATATATATATATATATATATATATATATATATATATATATATATATATATATATATATATATATATATATATATATATATACACAGGGGAGAGAAAGAGGGACGAGTCTAAGAGTCAGCGGGGTATACATAACGATGTGACCCGCGTTCACCATCGCAATTCCTAATTATGCAACCTTCTTCTCTCGGGGCTTGCAGGCAATGTGAGTTTTCTCACGCAGCTCAAGCCAGTTTCCGAAGGTACCTGTACAACTGCATATCTATATATATATATATATATATATGCAATCTTATAATAGAAACGTGTAAACGTAGCGAGAAGCAATAAAAAAAAATACGTTCAAACGGAACTTGAGAACTTGAGCGCGTCAACCTGTTCGGAAAAAAAAATCATTTTGGAGGCTGAAGTACCGAAAGCTGGATCATTGTCTACTAAAAAAAAATCTTTTCAATTTTATTAATGAAATACCGATTAATTAATTAAAAAATGCCTTTCAATTAATTAAATAAGTTGTGTAAAATCAATAATTTTTATTTCATTTATCAATTAATTAAAAAGAAACGCGCACTATTCAAATTGATGAATGATCGAGTTAAGAACCGTTTGAATACCTAGTACGAAAAAATGTGAATTGAATTATACAAATATATGTTATTATTAATATTCCAACGAAAAAGTTTGAAATATTGTTACAAAAGACAAGTGCTCGGAAAGTGGAAAAATTATGTAGACACTCTCCCTTGTGGGAAGTGAATGAAGTGTTCAATAATTTATCGCGAGTCGTCTATGCATTGAAAATTTCACTTCGGGCCTGGTGCTCTAAGAGCATACTTGCACTTGGTACGATCAAAACTTGCTACAAGTTCGGAGCTCTGGTACAATAGACCTCCTCCGAAAATTCACAAAATCGTAGGTATACCCGTGTGCTCGCCCGACTCTGCCGACGAGAGCCGAGCCTTGCTCCGGCACTCTCATCTCAATTTCTCATCACACCAACGAGGCTTTTATCTCGAGTACTTGCTCCAGGGAAATTTACTCCTGATGCGTGTGCGTGTACCGGGTGTGTCGCGATTGAACCGAAAATTCTTCAAACCAGTTTCGGATGGCTCGACCGTTTTTCGCTCATTTTTTTACATCCCCATTTGTTGAGTTCTCATTAATTATTTTAAGACACCCAATTTAATTAAAGAATTTCTTCTGGTGAACATATATGCTTTTCCCTTTTTTATATGCACAATTGAAGTTTGGCTCTTCCTACAATTATGGGCACATTCGAAACATGTGCGTAAGAAAAAAATATTAGTAATGGTAGAAATATTTTGAATTATTGGGACTATTATTAATATTATAATTCATTAGCGTCAATACGTTATACCGTTCAAAATTGATTGATTATTATTATTGACAATAAAATAGTTGTGTCACTTAACATTTGTATTATTGAAAAACATTTTTTGCGGCGGATTCATCAATTACGAATCCGCCATTTGTGGGTTTGGTCCATCTGTACAGGATGAAAATTAAACAAATAAATGAACATTATAATTATTGAAATAGCATTATTAATAGAACTGTTTTTAAAAAAATCATAATTATATATATATATATACATACACACCAGTCATATTATATAATTATGATTTTTGGATGAACATTATAATTATTGCAATAGCATTATTAATAGAACTGTTTTTAATACTGGTATATATATATATATATATATATATACCAGTCATATTATATAATTATGATTTTTTTAAAAACAGTTCTATTAATAATGCTATAGTAATAATTATAATGTTTATTTATTTGTTTAATTTTCATCCCGTACAGATGGACCAAACCCACAAATGGCGGATATATATATATATTTATATATATATTATATTATATTATATTATATTATATTATATTATATTATATTATATATTGGACTGGCAGCAAAACAAGAGTCATAAGCCCCGGGTGGTGGAGCGCTATATATACTCAACGTACACACTCCTTTCAATTTCATCTTGGCACGGAGGCGCAAAGCCGCATATCTCGAGAACACTCGGAGCCTCGTCATCCTTATACAGATCTCCCGCCTGTTCTCTCTGTATGCATTACGCTCGGGCGTTTGAATTCCACAGTGATAATTTTCCGGCCATGTCGCGCCGGAACATGGCGAAGAAAAAGGATTTAATTCGTAGGACGAGTGTGCAAACGTCGAGCAATTGCACGAAGACCATTTACACACGGAGATAAGAATGCACTTGCGATAAATATATATATACACATACCTAAGGCAGATTGCGAAAACAAAAATCAGGAAAAAAAAATATGAGAGACGCGAAGGAATATGAAGAAGAAAAAAGGTGTTGTCGAGTTAACGTTTCTAACGAGGGGTTGAATTGTGCAAATTTCAGAAAGAATTTTTTACTTCTATGATCCTTCGTATTTACGACGGTCGTAAACCGTGTTCGAAATTTGATAACTTCGGATGTACATCTTCTTTTTCACTTGTAGTAATATTAGTAATAACAATTACTATGTTTGTCATATTTCGTAATATAGATGATGAAGATATAACGATAAAAATAGTATTCAGAATAATAACAATATAGATGGCAATTTCTAATCAATTTAATATATAACAATAATAACACTGAATAGTGAATGATATGAAGAATAATCATAGTACAAATAATAAATATACCCACTTCTCGTATTTATACTTAAGACCAATTTTTTTCTCGAGGCACCAAAGCGAAGAAATTGTTAAAAATTTTATACAAATTATCAAATTTAATTATATTATTACTTAAATTATATTTTTAAATTCCAATATTTTTTCGCCATTTCAACTTTTTAAAATAATTTATTAATGATCGTAACGATAAATATGTCGATAAAAATGTTAATACGTGCCCTAATATTATAATAATATGAAATTCTACTTTAGGTAATAATAAAAACAAACGATTGCTCGAGTAAACGTAAATTGTTCGTCGTCGATGTAATGATTATAGACGAAAAGTGCTACTTTTTCCGTTCGGCAATAAAAATAAAAATGACGGGCTCATTAATTGTTGGTTTCGTAAGATGAACGAACTCTTTCAGCATCTCAGTGAGAGTGGTTTTTCACGCGACACTAAGAAAAAGTCTCGTCAAAAATCACCGAGCTGTGCCCTCGTGTACACTAATCATTTCGCCTGTGGAGGAAAAATTAAGGTGGACTGCAATTCTCCGGAATGCGTCACGTAAATGCCAATTAAAGATCGTTGCAACTCTCGCATGGACTCATTCTCTTAACTTTTTTTCGCGACATTTTTTTTTCATCCCTGACGTTAAAAAAATTCGCACTTACGTCTCGGACACCCGATATACGCGTGAAAAATAGCCCGAAGGACAGCTCTCGTACGGAGTTGAAGCTTTCACTGCTAATATTTCTCATCTTAATTACGGGTGCACCGGAGAGGATGCGCCCGCCGTTTGGTCGCCTTGGGAGGTCTTTTTCTGCAGAACCCCCATCGAGCTTTCCCACTGGAGAATTCCTCTCCGCTGGTGGTTCAACTATTTTTTTTTTTAACTCTTTCGCACTCTCCGAATACTTTCGCGACACACGCGTCTTATTTTTCCTCGTTGTACGAGCTGGTACGGGCGCCCGTTTTTTTCGCGAATTATCAACGTTCGCGTGTGTATATATATATACACACACATATTATATATATATATATATATATATATATATTTTTTTTTTTCTCTCTTTTTCGTCATAGACTAAGGCATATCACTTTAGAATGTAAATATCTGTTTTTTGACGTTCAATCGAAATTACCAATTAATACGATATACACGTAAACATGTGTATATCAAAAATAAAATGAGAGGGTAACCGTAAAACACGCGAACAATTATTCGTCAGCCCGTGCCGAGGAAAAGCGCTCGAGAGAACAGATGAAAGTGAATTCTGTCCTTTCCCTGGTCTCTTTCTCTAATCATGTCCTCGAACTGGCGAGAGTAAAATTGTAGCCCGTTTTTTTTCCCGTCTCCATTACCCTAGCGAGAGCGCTCCAGCTGTAAAAATCTCCGGGCACGTTGGCGGGCTCGTACTTTCTATGTACATTCGTTCGTAACACGAATACAGCAATAAGGAAGAGGCACTCGGAAGATTTCCCATTAAATCTGGAGATTTGCTCGTAAATTGCACTTTGTTTTTGGTAGATGAGAGGCGAAAAAAAAGGTGGGCGACTCGTTGAAGGTAATGTGCCGCAAGTGGGACTAATGTTCCGGGTTAAAAGACACCGCGAACTTGCGTCGATGTGCCCAAATTTTTACAGCGAAACGACGGGACGTTGCTTAATTTTTTACTCACTGGACGGAAGTTTCGGATATTGGAATATATAGATAAATTGAATAATCAATAAATAAGCAAATAACTGAACAAATGAATAAGTAAATCGAATAATCAATAAATAAGACAATAACTAACAAAAATGAATGAACAAATAAAATAATCAATTAGTAAGTGGACAAAAATGTGTAAATAAATAAATCCAATTTCGGCTTCGTTATCGTCGTTACGCACAGAAAAATAATCGAGGGTGGAAATGGCATTAAGCGCGTGAGTCATGATTTTTATCGGTGAGTCTCGAGCGAGGCGCGTCACGATATCGATCACTCGCGGCTAACATAACGGGCAGCCGCGGATTCGTGCACGGACGAGAAACACAAGACCTCGACATTGTGTTTGTCCCGCCCGCCCGCTCTGTTTATCGCGCGCTTGGTTACCGGTGTCGTCGAACCGCAAACTTCCCCGTTCGACAGACCACACCACACGTAATCTTGCACAGCTCAAGAAAACGCCAAGTTCTTCCCAAAGAAAAAAATGTTGTTCGGAAGACTTGTGTAATAATTTTGAAAATTTTGCAAAATATCTGAAAAGTGTCAACGTATTCAAAACGATACCCTGCAAAATTTTCCCCTTTTGATATTTTGTCTCTAACTCAATCGTTTTTTTCGATATACACCAATCAGCTGTTTGGACGATTCTCCGAGATTCGGCAAAAACAATTTCGAAAAAATTCAAGCGAATTTTAAATCGAATATGAAAAAGGTTTCTATTCTTGATACTTTGTCCTAAACGACATACTTTTCGAGTTAAGCCATCCTACTCAACGGAGTTTCGAGCGAAAGTAGTAAATAAAAAATCTCAAAGGAAAATTCCGGAAAAATTCCAGGCGATCCAGTATAAACTTACGCAACTTTTTTTATCTTTGATATTTCCTCTTAAACCCTATACCTCTTGAGTTACGTTGCATTTTCCAAAACTTGCCATTTTTAGACGAAAGTGACGTAACTTTGCGAAAAAAAATCGTTCGAAACTTAAATGAGAACGAAAACGGAGCTTCCGCTATCCCTTTCAAGTTTATCGTGGATAAAAATGATAAAAAGTGTTTCCATGACTTATGCGCCCAATTCTCGATGGTCGAAAAATAGCCGAAAAACAGTCACGTACAAAAGTGCGCACCGAGTCGAAAAAAAATCATAAAAGTAAAACGAAGCTAAACTTGTTCCCTTCAAAATGACGTTCGTTAAATTTAGTTATCTTGTTTTTCGACGGAGCTGCCTAACTTTTAGTGTGGCAAGAAATATCGACTGGTGTATCCAAACTTTTGAGCGGTAGTGTACAAACGGACAAACAGGCAGAAAATTCCAAAAATTGCCGTCCTGTCCTCTATATTTCTACTAAACAACAGAACAATTACTCCTATAAAAAAAAGATTTCACGTACAGCCACGACTTTGTTACGATTCCATTATACGTATAGATATATACATATATAACTATGTATATATAGTTCAGTGTTGAGTCACGCACCTTGCGTTACAGGATTGTCGTTGCATTCACACAAAGAGACCCGGATAAAATTTTAAAAAATACAATGGGCTCTACGGTTGTGTAACGTGTATGGGACTGAATTTCGAACTGGAGAAATGTTTTTTCGCTCAAGCAACGACGACGACAACGACGATTACGGCGAGGACTCGAGTAGGACCTTATACAATTTGCCAGCACGTCGAGAAGGTGCGAGAAAAAAAATTACGCAATTAAACGTGCTCGAGTTAACAGCTCTACATATACACGTAGAGTTATTAACTCTAATATATCATATACGCGTGTCCTTGTATGTGTGCGTTTGCAATAGTTTGGGTCTACTACTAATTGCAAAGTACTATGAAGTCTATAGCCATATTTTATGATAATTTTATGTGCGAAAATAATGCTAGTTGACAACGATTTATTTTTATTTTTATTTATATTTGTGTAAATATAAATATATATATAAATATATATATTTGTGGTGGAATATTTTGTAATATTTTATGTGTGTCAAAGTACTTCCATGTAAACAAATATTCATCAACTAACACTTTTTCCATGGATAAAAATCATCTCGTTACGGATACCTAGTATCAGACGCTATAGTATTTTAGTAATATTTCCATAGTGTATACTATATATACAGGTTGACAATTATAATGGGGCCATGCGTTTATTGACAAGTTTACGTGGCCACTTTGGGACGGTCGTGGTGCAGTTTTTGAAAGGTATAGCGAGCCCTTTTTTTTAAACATAGCGCTTATGAGAAAAAAATAGTTTTCACGTTAAAAAAAATTCGGCAATAAATAAAAATGGCATTTCCGCGGTTACATAGCAGTGAAGAGCATTCAATTTCGAATGCGGTGAACCTGGTGAAAAATCGTTTAACAAATCAAAGACGAAAACAATATTAAAAAATCAACACTGAACTATCGTTCAGTATTCTATTCGTATTGTTTTAACGTGTTATGACAGAGCATATAGTACAGCGTAAAAGTCGAACGAGAAAGCGCATTTCCCCACGAATCTAAGGGGAAGTTTCTTCCGTCACGAATTTCACACAACCGAATAGAAGCACGGTGAGTGATCATACAACGGGAAAGAAAAAAGAAAGGAGTGTAAGGACGAGATCGCCGCGACGGCGAGAAAAGAATTCGTTGTTCCGTAAGTACAATCACCGGCGAAAATTACGACAAACGCACACGCGTTCTCCGCTCGTGCGAGACGATATTTAAATTCGCGTCGTACACACCTTACGTATGCTCGCATCGCGCGAGGGGTACTTGGTTATTTCATCTTTCAAGACATTTAACGACAGCCAGGCTACTCGTGGCTGACAATTTGTCAGAAGAATATACGGAAATTCGAGTGTGAATTTTCATGCTATCGTTATTTACGAGTGAAAGGACACAGCGGATAGGACTCGAGCAGTAAGCGCGACGATAAAATTCGAATAAATTTTGGAATCGAAATAGGCATTGTTGATACACCGTCCGGAAAAAGATCAGCGAGATTTTTAATAAGTGAAAAACTTTCTTTGAAAGGCCATTACTTTCGTCGATTTTTTTGATCGATAACAGTTTTTTTTCAAACGAGTAAGATTTCGTTGAAACAAAATCGATATTTTTCGATTTCGCTAGATACTTTGAAGGGGAATTTTATCTAAACGCCCATACCGCTGATTAATTTGGAATTTCGTGTACCTATGTATTTTGACTCGCTGATCACGAATATCATATCGAAAATACCCGCGACCTTCATTTTCAAGGTCGACACTCACGAAAACTGATTTTTTAACAGTTTTTCTGCTTTATTTTAGTAAATATTTATTTTAGAGAAAAATGTTTCCTACAAACGTTGTAGCCTATGGAAATATTGATCTTTTGTGTTCCATACAATTTTCGTTGAAAACCATTCCGTTTCGAGAAAAATGAGATAATGGTCCAATAAGTGAAAACTGTTATCTACTTACACTCCTGGCCAAAAGTTTGGGTACACCTCATGAAATTCCGAGCCGTACTAAAAGTTCGATAACTTAGTGAAAAATATAGATAATCGAATTTCCAAAGCGGCATTTTAAAAAGGACATATCAGGCTTCATTTCGCTTTTTTATTTAAAAAATTTCAATTTTTTTTAGCCCGTTGCACCGGTTTGAAAATGGCCGTTTTTTGACTTTTTTTGGCTGTTTTCAATCGGTTGCACAGCTTCTAGAAATTTTTTTCGTAAATTTTTTTTGGAATATCCTTGGAACGGTAACCAGTAGCTTCTATTTCATTTTTTATAAAACTTCGTGCAATTGGTTTTGAGGGAGTTATGATTGTTTTTAAAAGGAAAGATTGCTCCCCATATTTCAGACTTATGGTATGTTTTATTCCTCTTTTTGACTGTTGAATGATTTTTTAAAAATAACGACTAAAAAGCGGCGGACGTATGATACGGTCTTCTAAACTCTTTTTCCAAAACTCGTGTGATGTATACCTAAAAAACTATTCGACCGATCCTGATGAAATTTCGTATGAATCTTTCTAACCTTGTTGTCCAAAGCAGGAGCCTAAATTTTTTTGAAAAAAAAAAATATTTTTCTTTTTGAGAATAAAAAATATTTTTGTTTTTGAACAAAAAAATGTTCAGTTCAATATGTAGTCATTTTTTTCGGAAAATTCAATCTTTTTGTTTCAAAGCGTACATTTTCATTAATTGTCAACAAGTGTCACTTTTTCTTGGTTCATCTTCTGCGTATGAGTATTAATGCAATCAGAATATTTGTTGAATTTTTTTCAGATCAATTCGGCGGTCTGTTCGGATTAATCCGCCTGAAAAAACATATCCTAAGTATCAAAAATGATGAAGTAATCTTGCCTTTAAAAAAATCATGAAAAACCCAACCATCTACGGAAAAACGTTATTTGAACATTTTTAAGGTTACATCGACCTTGTTGCTTTTTTTGCGTTTCAACGATGCAAATCTCCGGCAGCGCATCTTCTCGAGTGCTCGCGCAAATCGAGGATATTCCGGTCAGAAGTTATCACGCGAGTACGTACTACTTATACACGATGAATTTTTAATCGTAACGAATATGTAAGAAGTTAAAACGCGAAGGATGAGATAGAGAGCGCAAGATATAAGGACCGAGCTCAGTCGCTGGAGTGACGAAACTCTCCAGGAGAGCACTCGAGCGTAAGAGGATCGCGTATACGAGCCTGCTGTATAGTAGTTCCGTCGAGTTTGTTTACTAGTTTTCTGGGGTGCGAGATATTTGCTATTTTCCATTAACCCTCCGGGTCATCCGGCGATAATCGAGCCCCCCCCCCCTCCAGCGCACGCTCGGGCTCACTCGACTACATACAAATTCGAAATAACATCGCACGCTGCTCTTAAGGATGTTGAGTCCCAAATCGCAAATGATGATAAAATTCTGAAAATTTCGTATGTTTTTGTATGAAGTATTTCAGAGGTCGTGTTAAAATGTCACGTCAATCAAGCTCGTTATTAAAAAATTACCATTTTCTAAGAACAATTTTTAAAAGAAATTAAAAAAAAAATTATCAATAAACTTCGTTTTGTTTCCGTTGCTTTCAGTATATTGCAGATATTACAAAATTGAGAGGTCAAAAAATAACTTATTGCAAAGTTACATCAGTTTCCATAAGACAACATTTAATTTGTGAAATGTTTACACGACCTCTGAAATACTTCATACAAATACGTACCAAATTTTCCGAATTTTATTATAATTTGCGATTCGGGACTCAACATCCTTAAGAAGAACTTTCGTTGCGTTCCAACGTTGCAAACTTCAAGCCTATCGTCGATTAAGAAGTATAATATTTTGTATAAATATTTCAATATTATAGGTCTGATTGCAACGACATAAAATATTTCTTATAGAAACTCGAGAGCGCTCTCGTGGAGTTTCCTCCTTCTGACTCAGGGAGATGAGGTATCTATCCATCTCTCTCTCTCTCTGTTTCTCTCTGCCGGAAGTCTTTTGCCTACTCTCAAACGAGCATACCATGCTCCGCAATCGTAACGATACGATCTCGATGGAGGCGATCGCGACTATGCGCACTTTTTGCACCTCTCGGTACGAAATTTAATCCGATATATACATATACATATATACATACATACATACATACATACATACATAGATACATACATACATACATACATACATACATATATATATATATATATATATATATATTGAACGGGGAGAGTCCGATCCTTCAATTTATTCTATATACGTTGAAATGCCCGGCATTACGCGACTTTATCGTCCGTTGTATCGCGTAAAAGTTTCTGGCACATTTGCCACACTTTTATCCGCCAACGACCACATTATTTTCTTGCTTTTGTATTGTTATATATACATATATAATAACAATGCATAAACATGAAGAGTACAAGAGAACAAAGTTGCGGTTTTCTTCCGCGGGAATAAATTATTATTGCTGAAGGTGCGATCGATCTGCGATTTATCGAACGTTCGCGTATTCTCCTCCAATTACCGTGGGCTTATGGCTTGATTTCCATTGCAATTTCCTGCGAGCAGTGGCCCCCTGCGCGCTCTCACTTCGATCGTCTTCCTGATCGACTTCCGGTTCGGATTAACGCTCACCGGAAATTCGCTCAGTCTCGATCGTCCGATTTGACGCTCGTACAAGTTCGCGACTTTTCCGTACGGCGCTACGGACGTTGGGGTCGTTTTATTTTCATCGTTTTGGAAGGTAACTTCCGGTTGCAGGTGTCCGTGCCGGTATGGCTGTTCCAGTGTGGATATAGAGGGTAACGGGCTTTTTTTGCGCGCGGAAATGGATTATCGGGTCACTTCGTATCGGGGCTTGTGTACTCTGAGGTTGTTACGAAAAAGATGGATTCTCTACGGGGTGTACCGGCTAAATTGGCACAACGAAATATCTGGAGAGGAATGACGTTTGAGGAAAAAAAACGTTTCGAAAAAAAGTTTCACACATTCGAGCAACATGATCGTGTTGGATATTTTTTATTCGGCGGTGATTTTCAAGGTTATTTCAAGGTCAACTCTTGTTTTCAAATGGGAACCATGATCTTCATTTCGGGGTATTTTTTTTTCGTGACGAAATTGGTCAGCTTTGGGTGGAAGTTTTTTTTTGGGCATTGTTCGGGACAAAATTTCATGGAGAGAGACAGGCGGACAATTTTCACAGTGGACTCTTGGGCAAATATAAACGTAAAAATGTAATAAAAAAATATATATCAACAGGAACAGGAAGAAACGAAAATTTCATTGAAAAAAAAACAACAAAAAAGTAAACAGAAATTAGAGAAATTGAGTTTGGAGGTGAAACGAACATGAATCATATAAAATGTAATGAAATTGAAAATGAAATTTGTAACCAAAATAAAGTACAAAAGTATAAATGTATTAAAAAATATTTAAACCAATAAAATATAAATCTAAGATTAATTTAATGAAGATAAAGAGAGAGAGAGAGAGAGCGGGGGAGAGGGGGGGGCACACATGTACAACACTCGACAATTTATTCTCTCCATTATTTCTCTCGTTGCTCGTCCTCGCCGTGTGTCTCATTATCGTTTTCCCTAATGCATGATTCCCTTCTTCGTCTTCTTTTTTTTCCCCATCTCATCCTACGTAAATTCGCGCGCTGTAATGCTATACTGCCGTTGTGTGTCACGGTGATTGAGGCGAGCGGTAGTTCGAAATGATACGGCGCGAGCCCGAGAGATTCCCGCATAATTTTCCTTTCGTCGAGAGAAACGAGAGACTCGCGTACGCATTGCTCTTCTTTCCCTGTACACCGGCCTCCATTATTGACGCGCCTTATTGGGTCCGAGATCTTTTTGGGCCAACAAATGTCCCTCCTCTCACCCAAACTCAAACAACCCGAATTTGAAGTGCACCGAAATTCTTCATTTTCCTCTGATTTTATTATTTTCCAAAATCTAATTTACAGACGAAGCTTGTAGATGATTATATGTAAAAAAATGTTGAGGTATTTTGTAAGTGAAATCTTTGCGAAGAAATTTACGCAATTGAATGAATAATAATAATGATAATAATTTTCGTTGTGTTCGTCCGAAGCTGTCGCACTCTCTCTCTCTCTCTCTCTCTCTCTCTCTCTCCCCCTGACTTTCGCCGTCCCTGGCTCTCGTCAGTCTCCCTTAAGATGCCCCTCGGGCACTTCGAGTCTCCCTCGAGAACAAAGAGGCACGAGGGTTCACGTACATAATCGATAGACGCACTTGCGTGCGTGTATCGCGTTCTTGTGTATGCTAATTTTCTGGGGAGCGATGCTCTTTTCGGTACATCCGACACCGACGTATCTCTCGTGCAGACGCGAGACGAGACGAAGCTCAAGGATCGTAGAAAAAAAAAAGAAAAATAATTTTCAAGCAGTCAGCCCAGAATCGTACGGATTATTGGGAGAACAAATATATTTCTACACTAGGCGAGTATTAAAAATGACAATATTTGTTATTGGGGATAAAGTTCCGAAAATACCTCAGATTAATTTGGCATTTCGTGTACCTATGTATTTTGACGCGCTGAACACGAATATCATATTGAAAATACCCGCAAATTTTATTTTCAAGCTCAGCACTCACGAAAACTGATTTTTTAACAGTTTTTCTGTTTTATTTCAATAAATGTTCATTTTAGAGAAAAATATTTCCTACAAAAGTTGTAGCTTATGAAAATATTGATCTTTTGTGTTGTACACAATTTTTGTCTTAAGGCGTTCCATTTCGCGAAAAATGGGATAATGGTCCAATAAGTGAAAACAGATTCATTAGGTTCGATATCATCTACTTATCTATAGCAATGGATCGGTAACAGCAATAATATAGGTAATGTTCATTAGCTCACACAAACCCAAAGAAAAAACCAAAATTAAATTAAAAGCCCAAGCGAGCCGAACAAAAAACCAAACCCAAACAAAAAATGCAAAAATAGTATATAATACAAAAATTAAAAAAAAAAACAAAAAACGTGCACTTTAAAATTGACTGAATCACAAAAAATGCCAAAATAGTATATAATGCAAAAAGGAAGTAAAATGAAACATTGACATTGAAGTTTGCATCGTTGCAACGCCATGCATTTTTTCTTCTCTAATTTTTTTTTTCGCCAGATTTGAGCTACACGTATCACTAAAACACTTTTGGCGATTTTCGTTTGAAAATGTACAACCTAAATCGGCAGAAAAAGAATTTTGTATAATAATGACGATGAAAAAGTACGATTGTACAAAAAAAAAATCGTTGCAGCCGAACGATGCAAACTTCAACACCATTGAGAAGTGGTCTTGAAGTTTGCAACGTTGGAATGCAACAAAAATCCTTTTTCGTATTTTTATTTCCTCATTTTGACGGTTTTACGAAATACTTTTTTTCGCATTTAAATACTAGGATAATAAATTCTGCAAAATAAAACCTAAGAAGTAATAAAAATGAGAAAATGAAAACAGAAAAATAAATTTCGTTGCATTCCAACGATGCAAACTTCAAGCCCATGTATATTTTTTTGGCGAGGTTGTCCAATTTTATATATTTGTAAGAAGATACGAGAGTTCGAGACAATTACGAGTATAACGTTGGGTAGTGAAAGCGAAGACGGGAGTGAGGATATTCGAGACGTTTGTTTCGGTAGGGCGGATGGAAACATATTGATCTGAGTGTTTGAGGCTGTCGAGGGGGGCAAGTCGAGCCCCGGCAAACGACAATACAAGGGGCGAGAATCGCCGGACGAACTTTAAGGATGTTGAGTCCCAAATCGCAAATGATGATAAAATTCTGAAAATTTCGTATGTTTTTGTATGAAGTATTTCAAAGGTCGTGTAAAAATTTCACGACAATTAGGAAGCTCGTTATTGAACAATTAACATTCACAAATTAAATGTTGTTTTATGGAAACTGATGTAACTTCGCAATAAGTTTTTTTTTTGACCTCTCAATTTTATAATATCTACCATATACTGAAAGCAACGGAAACAAAACGAAGTTTATTGATAAATTTTTTTTTTATTTCTTTTAAAAATTGTTCTTAACAAAATGTTAATTTTTTAATAACGAGCTTCCTAATCGTCGTGAAATTTTGACACGACCTCTTAAATACTTCATACAAAAACATACCAAATTTCCAGAATTTTCTTATCATTTTTTATTTCAACCCTTAAGGAGGTTGAAGTAACGATGATAGAATTCTGAAAATTTGGTATGTTTCTACACGAAGTATTCAGGAGGTCGTGTAAAAATTTCATGACGATTAAGAAGCTACTTATCGAACAATTAACATTAACATGTTTCATAGGGACTCAAAATCCTTAAGCACGCGCTGTATGTACGCGTCTAGTTAGACTTTTGAGCTGACGTAATTAATGTAGCCAGGATGACTAAGCGTTCGTATCGACCAAATTGCAAGAAGGCACACGAGAGCCCACCTCGTGTGTCAACATGTGCAGACCCCGCGCAAATATACGTTATTCCACTTTTTTCTCTCTTTCCTACCCTGTGCCTACTCCGCGTTCTCACGAGCGCCGCGCACGATGTGTCTTATCGCACTAGTGATCGACGCACGCGATTTATTCTCAAGGCCACGCTTCGTCAATCGTGACTTTTGTGTGCGTTACGTGAATCTCTCGTAAAATTATTATGTTCGAAACTTCAACGAATTGACGATCCGGTTATTTTGTCGATCAATTTGACAATATTTCCTGCCAAACGTTTTGCCACCCGGCCGATTCTGAATGACTGGAAAATAATCGAATATCAACGTCGAATTGCCAATTTCGTTTGGATCGAGTCTCGGAAATACCGACAATAGCGAGACTGGAGATAGTGAATGTTTCTGTGCAATTAATTGACCGAATTATTAATTGATGATTAATTTCCGAAGTTACTAGCTCGCAATTAATTACAATAATTACTACCGAACAATGAATAACAAAAACAAGTAACGAAAAATTCCCAAAGTGTATTGATTGCAACTGATTCCAAATGGCAATTAATCCCCAAAGTCGATCTACTGCCATTAATTCCAAAGCGAACCGATTGCAATTCATTTACAAAGTTGACGAATTGCAATTACTTTCCACAGTCAATCAATCGCAATAAATTCCCAATGTAACTACCTGACAACTAATCACCGAAGTTACTATCCAACAATTGATTCGAACAGTTGCAATTCGTTGCAATTAACTGCAATTTATTCCAAGAGTTGATTTATTGCAATCAATGCCAGTTCGGAATTAATTTCCATAGTTAATCGATGGCAATGTCTAACAACGATACGCAAAAACGTTTGAGTGATTTTCATGACCTAGATCAGCAAAAATAAAATTGACACCTCAAAAGCGATTAATTTCCGTTACATTCCACCGATGCAAACTTCAACATCATAGAAGAAAATGAAGCAAACGTTCCTTCAAAGCAAATGGCAAAAAAAATGGATTATTTGTTTTTTTTTTATTTCTCCCATTCAGACCGTCTCCCTCCCTCTCTCCGAATGCGTCGTAAAACAGGATTTTATCAATAAAGAGCGCAGTGTATGGAAAATTGATTGAAAAATAGCGAAAAAAACGAACAAAGTGTTTCCCACTTGCGTAAAGGTTGGAACATTATGTGAAGGAGAGAGGAGCGAGGGTCCCGGAGATACAGGCGCGCAGCGCGTTTCTCATCGTGCTAGGCCGCTTCGTCGTGTAGACACTACAGTATAATAAAGGTAATATCTCGAGGGCTCGCTAGCCCGCGCGAACCTGTATACCCGGTGTCTCGCGCAGTCACAAGCTTACGTCTCAAAAAGTCCGGACAACAATTTAAAAATCTTACGAACAAAAGTTGCTTCGTTTCAAGAATAAAAAAAAATGTCGTTTCGACCCTGGGTGTATAACCACTAGGTTCGTGTGAAGATAAACTTCGAAAGTTGTTATTGGAAGCCATATTCTTTATTGTGTATTCTTTTAGCTCGGCTCGACAGCTTTTCGAAATATTATAAATAAGTTTTTTTATCGAGTATTTTTTCAGTATCGTAACTCTTGAGTCTTGAAACTTAAAAAAAAATCGATTTAAAATTATTCTGAAAGAATCTTTATAATATTTAACAGTAGAATCGTTATAATAACTCGAAAGAACATGTACATTATATTTTTCAACGATATCTTTTGTTTTTATTTTTTTTTTTTTAACTTTATACTTTTTAACAATATTTTTTTATTTTTCGACGATATCGTTTCCTTAATTATGGTTATATTATTCTGGAAGTAATTATTTTTAAGTATTCTGATAATGATCGAAATAATCAGATTATTATATACACAAGTCGTAGTGGATTTAGAAGGAATTGCGATTTTCGCAATGTTCAGTGTGGCGACAATGAGCTTGAAACTTAAACTTCTTCATATACTTATAAAGTACATTTTTCGTTTTCTTTCTTCTTAACTCCCGAAACAATCTTAACAGTATGAAAAAAAAAAAATTAATTTTAATTAATTAATTAAATTAATTAAAATTAATTAATAATAAAATAAAATTAATAAAATAAAAATTAATAAAATTTTAATTAATTAATTTAATTAATTAAAATTAATTACATTAATTAATGAAAGAATCTTTATAACATTTAACAGTAGAATTGTTACAATGACTCGAAAGAAAATGTACATTATATTTTTCAACGATATCTTTTGTTTTTATTATTTTTTTTTTAACTTTATACTTTTTAACAAAATTTTTTTATTTTTCGACGATATCGTTTCCTTGATTATGTTTATATTATTCTGGAAGTAATTATTTTTAAGTATTCTGATAATGATCGAAATAATCAGATTATTATATACACAAGTCGTAGTGGATTTAGAAGGAATTGCGATTCTCGCAATGTTCAGTGTGGCGACAATGAGATTAAAACTTAAACTTCTTCATATATTTATAAAGTACATTTTTCGTTTTCTTTCTTCTTAACTCCCGAAACATCTTAACAGTATGAAAAAAAAATTGTTTTAGACAATCATTTTACATGCGGAATATTATTCTATTTCATAGTATCCGCGAAAGAAGAATATAAATTGACTTTTTTACGTTATCCTCTCCATAATTATGTTTATAATATTCCGACCATTATTCTATCATTATCATTATTATCAGAATATTATCAACACAATTATGAACATTATGTTTCTGATAAAAGTTCCTATAATTGAAAATGTCAAAAATGACTTTCCCATAACTGGCAGTTATAGCCAAGGTCAAATTGCCGTTCTCAATTTTTTCCCTCTCGAAACCAAGCAACTTTTATTCCAAACATTTTTTATTACGATCCGTATTTTCCGAGACATAAGCTTCCAACACTTTACCCGAGACACCCTGTATATTTATTTCGAGGGCCGTCCTCAAAGCAGCCATATGCGTGATAGTAAACATAACATAGATATAACGGGTTCGAAGTATCCTTCCTCCGCACACCCACACACACACACACACTGTAAGTACGAAAGAGAGTCGCGAGAGAGCGCGGTCAATGGCTGGGGCGCACCAGGTTCAAGGAAAGCGGACCGGTTTCATTCGACAGCGGGGCGGCGGAGAACGCGCATCGCCCCGTCATGCGTTCTCTCTCCCGCCCTCGCTAGCTAGATCGCTTCGCTCGCTCTTGTCGACGATACGAAAAGCTCTCCGCGTGCTGCGCCCGCGAACGAGAGAACGCGAGGAACGCGCGCGGCCGCCTGTTGTGTAGCCGTCACCCAGCACGGGAGCAGCGGCAGAAGCAGCAGCCGCGAGAGCCCGGCCCGATAGAGCGCGAATGAGAAAATGTGAAATAGGAATTAAAGCGGAGACGAGGGCTTGGGGGAAAAGGGAAGAAAAACGAAAAAAAAAAAAAAGAACGAAGAGGCTCGTGTGTAACGAGGCACATTTGTAACGAGTCCGCAACCACTACGAAGGAACAGGTGGCCTGTACTTATGCGTCCGACGAGTACACACTCGTTTCTCCATACACACACGGGAGAAAGACTATTTTACGCGAAAGCTTCGCTGATTCTTCACGGACACGCGATCTCGTTCATCGAAGATTCTGACGCGTCTTTTATTTTTTCTTCCACCACTCATGTCGCTCTTTTTCGCCTGGCGGATGTTTATCGAGGAACGAGGAATTTTCATCGACGGAGAAAATGATAGAAGTTCGCGATCTGTGAAGATCGCGATGAAGAACGCTCGTTGGACATTAATTTGTTTTGAAAAAGTATTCTTTTTCGTATTATTTTTTAATTACATATTATTATTATATGCAATTAAAACATATTTCGTATTATTTTTTAATTAAGTATTATTTTTATACTTAATTTATATATACTTAATTTATACTTAATTTATAATATTCATTATATATTATACATATTTCGTATTATTTTTTAATTAGATTCATTATTACTCCTTTTTTGCATTCACTACAACCATCATTATTATCAAGTTTTATTGTTCCATGCAACACAACTTCCTCATATCAATAATAGTTATTGTAAAAATACTGATATTGTAATGTATTAATTTTGTATATTTTATTTCATAAAGTATTTATTCATTTTCGTTATAATTAGAAAAAATGATAATTATCATCGTTGTTAGTATTGTGATGATTGCAGTTGTTGTTGACGCAGTTATTGTTATTATTCGCGTTTGCTTTGTGTATGGAAGGCACTCTCGCGATATTCTCACGAGCAAAGCTATGCCATTTGGTCGTCAGAGCTATGAGAGTTGGAAAATAAGAGGCGAAATGGGAGAAGAAGAGGAGACAGAGGAGAATACACATAGGCCAGGTGGTGCAAAGACCGGTAACTCCGCGCAACACATCGCGCGAACTAACGCCGAGGCAACTCTCGTCTTTCCACGCAACTACTATTATACTTATACATATATATTTACGTTTACGTACGATCGTTTACATATTTACATAACCAAGCTTCAAAAATATTATATTCAATCTTTATCGTCCCGTAGTGGCGTTGCGCGGTAATTTCCGAAAGTCTACGTGTTTTTGCGATCGTAATAAAAATTCCACTTTACTTCTCACCTCCGGAATGACAACAACAAAAAATGTCAAACTCCTGGATGGAATTGTTGCTTCGAAATTGAGAATTTCTTTCAATAAAGAACATTCGTTTGCAGTTTTGAGGAAAAATTAAAAAAACCATTGTAATCGAGATTTTTCTCGTGAATTTTCAATAATCATGGTATAGAACTTTTTAACGGTGCGTTCCATGGGGGGGGGGAGGAGAGAGAGAGAGAGTCGGTGCGGACGGCGACGATCTCGTTGCCGATCGACGATACTCGTTTCGGTCCAGTGTTTTGTTTTGATCCTCGATATCGAGAAAGCCGCTCGCTCGCGCAAATGATGGAAAAGAGAAAAAGATAACGCAATGGACCTGCGGTGGGATAAGTGATCGTGGAACGACAATAAAAAAAAAGAATAAGTCGGCCGATGCGCTTGCACGGATTTCTGGGCCGTTATTTTTCTCACTATACATCTATATGTATGCACGCATTTGCGGATATTTGAGATATCGAATCTACGGCGAACGCGCGGCGTGTCTGCAGTTCCCGGTTTGATGTTAAATGAAGATTTATCAGTTTGTCCGAGGCGTTCTATATGGAATGCAATTCCGCCAGGATTTATGTGTCGCTCTTGCGCTCGAACGCGCAGTGTACCTTGCGATAGACGCTCTTTGTTTAAAATTCATTCTTCGAGATGGAATTCCATCAGCATTGCTGCTGTTATTATTATTTTGTTATCATATTGCAATATTATTACAACATCGAGTTGGACATAATTTATTATTATTTATTTATCATTGTTATATTTTTCACTTTTACTGTCATTAATATAATATTAGGATTTATGATAATTAGAGCATAATCGTAATCTATCATTTAGGTTAATGCCATTCAATATTCATATGAATATAGTATCGAATTGGTGTATGCTCAATTCTTTCATTATTTTTATAGTCAATTATTTGTTTATAATTTAAAAAATTCACTCATTATCGCTGTTATGAATAATTAGAAAGTACGCGATTATCGCCAGACAAGCGACAGGACCGGACCGTTCTATCGATCTAGCACATCCGATAACGCTCGCGATGCGTGCGCACGCGGCAATCACAATAACGCCGGTTTTGCATGCTCTCCATAGGGGCAGAAGGCACATCTTCGTTCGCCCCGTGCCGGCTCGTTCGTCCCGCAAGGAGCTCAGCCCCAGGCCTCAACAGCCCCAGAGGTACGGGGAAGCTCAACTTTACGCTCGTGCTTATGAAAGGCGTGTTTTTTCCTCAGCTAATTTGCGAAGCTGTGACAACCCGAGGGAATCGTCGCGGCTTCGTTGCGACGAATCCCTCGCGTTCCCAAAAACTGAAATTCTAACCTGTTTACTGCGACATAGTAATCGCGTCGTTTTTTTGCCACATGTGAATATTACGCGGTGTACCGGTGAATATTCATGAATCGGTGAAAAATGAGCTCAAGAATCTAACCCACCTTCGGTAATTACTCGGCATGGGAGGGAGGAGGGGGGTAAAGCAAAAAAAATGATAAAACACCGCTAGCTCGCGGTACTAATTGGCGCGGACTTTTTCCTCGTATACACGTAAGTCGAGCGTGTTCTTTCGCCACGATACATTCTTTGAGCCCGAGACAACCTATATACTCTCGTAAAGGAAACGAACTGTCGTTAAATATACCGCTTGAATGTAGGGCCGAGTCGAGGAATAAAAAAAGAGAAAACAAATGGAAAAGAAACGTGCGCGGTGAGTACAAAAGACGAGAAAAAAGAGTTATATTGTGAAGAGTGACGTACATGTAGGCCGCAGTAGCCATGTTATTATCCATGGGGCGATTCCATATATCGTCCTTCCCTTCTCGTGTGACACGCGCTTCTTCCCTCGACGCACTATTGTTATTTTTCTATCCCGACGATATCGCGCACTATCGCACGAACGTCACGTGTGACAAAAATCTTTCGGCAGATCTTGCATTTCACCTTCACGAAAGACGAGGAAAATAAACGTTCGATCGTGAAATGTGAAAAGGAAAGGAAAAAAAAGACATGAATATCGCGACTCGGACGCTCGTACCGGCCGACGCTCGCGGGACACACTACGCAACTGTGCGCCCTGATATCCTCGGAAAGACTGCCGGGACGATCCGGCGAGCGTATCGAGTACGAATGCCCGTTTCGTGCGCCCGACGGTGGCGACGACCGCCGCGCGGCGGATTCCTTCCGCGTCATTTCTATCGTTCGGCCCCTGATACGAAGATGTGCGCACACAGGTGCACACGCGTGCGTTTATAATTCATGCGTACCTGTGCATACGCATGACACTATTAAATATATAGAATGGATATCCAAATTGAAACAAAAATGTGTAGACATTTTTTTAATGATATTGATTGAAAGCGTTTTCAATTCGTGTGAAAACTCAAATTACATTTTGGCATAATTGTACACGTATTTATAAAGTGGATGTTTAGATTCGAACAAAAATGCGTGTTTTGTTCGATAAAAAAAAAAGAAAAATTTGAAAGCATTGTATCGCAAACTGTTCTACGAAAAAAGAACTGAAATTTTAGACGTCTTTTCTTTAAGGGGCTTGATCTACCTAAAAGCCCGAAAAAAGGCCAAATGCCGAATTTTATTCTGCATAACGGTTGGTGAAAAGGACACGCATTTTTTAGCACGAAGGTTTGAGAGCCGTAAACAAAAATTACCAAAAATACAGAAGCAAACATATATATATAGCAGTGTCCTTGAGAACGAGAAACTAAGTTGAAAAGTAATACAGTTATTGCATCGGCATTCTCACGAGGCGGGTATCAATGACTGCGATCAATGATTCGTCGCTTCGCATATATATATATATATATATATATATATATATATATATATATATATATATATATATATATATATATATATATATATATATATATATATATATATATATATATATATATAAATGTTATGCTTTGATGAGCAAGCGTCATCGAGCACGGGTATCCTTTTCTCGCGATTCTCGTTCGATAATATCGCGTGTCTTTAGAAAGCATTCCTTGAATATGATCCGGTCGTAGCGTGAACACGAAGAGTTGGTCTCTACAATATTTTCGTCTATGTATATCGACGTTTATAAATAATAAAAAATATCGCTAATTAATTAGGGAAACTGAACGAATTCAAACGTATAAATTTCAATCTGACGTGTGGACGTGTGTGTGTGGGTATGTGGGTGTGTGTGTATCATGTTATGATCACGTATTCGAATGTACGATCTACGACAGGTTACAAGCTTGCACATGTACGTAACGAGAAGCCTTTTCCCCGTGGAATTTTCCCACTGACAGTATTCCACCTGCGGAAAACACTGAAGATTGATAACTCTGCACGGCTTCAGTCACGATCATGGGTCCTTTTCTAACTCTTCATATATACGTACTTATATATGTGTGTTTGCAATTTATGTATATTCATATGTGTAGATATATCGATAAGCTTATATTTATATTTTTCATCATATATCGCTTTTTAAATGATATTTTAATGTATTTAGTGCTTATGTAATATTATTTTAAAAGGCCAAGCATATTTGAAAACAATGCTTAGCTTTGGTATTACGTAATATATCCTTATGTGTATGGAAGACGTTTAGAAATGTATGCATACTTTAAATTTACTTCAATTTAGTTAATTACACACAGGTGAATATATATATATATATATATATATATATATGGGGGTGTGCAAACGCCTGGAATACACAGCCGCCATCTGTAGTTACATGTCTGTACACGGAAACCGGAAGTCAACATGTGAGCTTTCCATTCGTGCGTGGAATATTCCGTATCCCGAATACGGTTTTCTCATTCGCGTCAGTTATTACGTTCGACTCAACAATTATGAGAACGTAGAAAAGTCGTCTGTTGTAGGAACGTAAGACTGCCACTCTACACGAGTAGCGCTCTTAGCGTGTGTCAATTTTCGGCACTTGGATGAATATTATAGGTTAGAGTTTGAAATGTGACGTAATTCCGGATTGTATATTATTCGACATCCGTTGAAACTTCAATTGAACATTGTGTTTACGTGGGACTGTAGTCGAAAGTTCGAAAAGTTTTTCGTTCGAACGAGTACTGTTCTGAAGATGTTTTGCTGTTGAGCTTAGCTAAGTACGAGTGAGGCCCAAAGAACAGGTCGATGTTGAATTTTTTTCCGATGAAAGTGTTGGGACGACGACGTTCGGATTTTACACATAATTGCTACGTAGTCTTGCCGAGTTTGAGTGGTTTTTTAAAATTGAAAAACATTGATGAACAATGCAGTTGTTGTTATTATTATTATTATTTGAAGAAAGTGGCATATAGGCTCATCTAAAATGGAAAGTTAGAAAATGTAGTTTTGGTATAATAAGAAAACTTGCATATGACCGGATACTTTGGTAAATTTTGAAAATGACGAAAATGTCGAGATAAAAACTCATATAAACTATGCTCCGGCTGAAGTACGAGTTAATCGGACAAATAGATTTTGGGATACGACTTGCGGCGTTTCACGAAGCACAGTATTCGACAAAAAAGCAACAGAAGGCGAGCGTCCGCAGCGAGGCGGCTCGCTGCAACGCAGTGTTCTGATTTTCCACAAAAATCGTCATTGCTCAGTCAATTTGTACAATTTTTACGAAATCTTCCTTGCAAATTGGAGTTAAGCTTTTAGGCTATAAAAATACACGAAAAAAAAGGATTTTTCACTTTGAAAGTTATGCAAACACGAAAAGGGACACCCTGTATATTGATAATCGATCCGGCAGTAAAATTGGTCTGTAATAACAGTAAGACGATTACGACTTTACAAGCGTAAGCTGTGAAATCATTTGCACTTGTGCATTGAACTCGAAAGAATAGCCACGCCTGTGCGCATGCAGTATCGTGTGAAGTTCATCCCCATTAGAATCGATGCGATTCTTAGTAGTTCGACATATGCGCCACAGGGGCCGCTGCGCCCTCGAAGTCGCGTTCCTCTCGTTACGATTAACGTTCGCATTACCGGAAACTTCCGCGGTACGATTTTCATTCGAGATTAAACGAAAACGCACCGTCATATGACCATGCGAGCACAAGTAAAAACAATGCGGAGAGGGGTCGCGAAGTTGGATATGGCCTGGCGAGTAATGGGGTACGCCCTTTTCCTGCTGTTCGCTTATTTCGTTCCGCGATGAGTATTCATAATGGAAATAGGCTGTACGCGACTGCATCGCGTCTGCTGTGAGCGCGGGGCGAGGCACGAGAAGAAAGGCTATTGCACTGCGCGCCTCCGCGAGATACATAACCTACATCTTGTATTGTGTAGTAACGAATGGAAATTAATGACTCGGCCGTGAAGGTTAGGAGACCGAGCTGCATAGGGGAAGCGCTAGAAAAAGCGTCCGCGAATATGTTGACCGTCCGCATGGATTTGATGTTTAGGTTATGTTTGAAAAACCAAAATTGCGTAGGAAAATATCCGAAACAAGAATCATCGTAGGTCTTCGATATTCTTTACACTACTCGAATTTATGGAACCTGTGATCGGTAACTACGGAATAAAAAAGCTAGCGTGTAGACGCGGCTTTTATAGTTTTTGATACAACGAAAGCATAGCGCGAGGTAGAAAAAAATATTTCACTCAGACACGAATTTGTTACAATTTTATTGTATGTTTATAGAATCCGAGGTGGATTGTTCCCGTGACTGGTAACATCCGCGGCAAACGAGGCACTTCCGATTTCCGACCTTTTTGCACCCCAATAACAGACGAACCAAAACGTACGAGAAACTTTTACCCAAGCACTCGTAACATTCAAGGCATTCGAGACGAAATCAATACCGTAGTAGCATTTCGGGTTGTCTCTCTCTCTCTCTGCCTCTATCTCTCCTATTTTCGTTTTTCTTGCCGTTCCTTTTTTTATCTTCCTCTCGGTCCAGTCCCGACGTTCCTCTCGCTCGTACGTCACCCTTTCGATCCACTCCCTCGCCCTTTTTTGTCGTCGAGGGAACACTGCGGAGGAAATGCGACGAGACATACACGTGCGCACCCCGAGGAGTCGGGCAAGTGCATCGAGACGACTTCCGCTTCGATCGTTCCTCATACGGAGGTGTAAAAAAACATTTATATCGCACGTCCGACTAATCTGTACATATAATGAAATCGCAACAAAGTTGTGTCCGTCGAAGACATTTTTTTACATCGAGGTAATTATTATGACGTTCACTTGCGATACAGACGCCAAGACAGCAATTTTTTGAATTCTCGTCTGTCCGTTTGTACGCGTACGCATGACGGAAAAACTAGTCAACGAATTTTATCTAAACTTGCCATAAACATAGGTTACAGTCAGGACTAACACGAAGGATAGTTTTTATCCCGTTCGGTGACGAAATTTTAGTCCAACATGTACTTAACGTTTTATCGAGGCGTCTTATGATTGGGTACAATAATTCGACAGTAGATGGCGCTACGTGTATGCATCGCGCTATGCTTTCGGTTTACCCAAAACTACAAAAGGAGCGTCTACACCAGCGAGACTAGAGTAAAAGAGTGGACACTCCATTGGAGATAAGCGGCGAAAGACGGCCCCAAAATCCCGAATTATAAGTGACTGCAAGAGGCGCTGCGATCGCAATTCTCCGATTTATAGTAATACTTGTAGGTAAAGGTTCTAGGCATGCGCATGTAGCTGGGGGAAAGCTAAACAAGAGAGTATATCTATATGTGAGGGAAAGCCGATTGCAACGCCACCTACAAACTCTTATTTTCCTTGACTTTGGAGTCACATCGCTAAGACACAGTGTCCACTCCTTTACTCTAGTCTCCCTGGTCTACACGCTGGCACCCGTATTCTACGGTAACGGATTGGAGCAGTGTAAAGATTTTCCCTTGCGATTTTGGTGGTGATACATAACCTAACCTAGCCTACTCACGAAGACCGCATGGACGAAGTCGCAGGCACAACTGCTTTAGGACTGAGAAAGAAAACGACAAATCACTTAAATTGAGTTTCCTCAGAATTGGTTCACCAATTTGTATTGCGTCGATACAATTCTTTTTACCACTTTATATCGCGTAAAAAAATGTTCTGTCACTTCACTCGATCTTGACAAAATATCTTGCAATTGCGGTCTATAAAAATGAGTCATTTTTTCGACGTTTCAGAAACTTCTGCCCGCGTCTCAACGGAGAGATGAGAAAAAAAGGAAAAAATAAATATGAACAAATCGAGTGCTCAAAAAAACATCGAAAATTCCGAAAGGAGAAAAAAAGCATCGAAAATTCAAAAGGAAGAAGAAAAAATCGAAAAATATGTTGAGAGCTGAGGAAATGAGAGCAAAAAATCGAAAGCGCGAAAAAGAGGAATAAATATCGAAATCTCAAAGAAAATTAAAGAAAAGTCATATGTTTCGTCGTTTTGGATACTTTCGTCCATATCTTCATCAGAAGGAAAAAAATAATGGAAATGCTTGGAAATGCTAAAACAAAGCTTCCTCCGCGAGTAGAAAGCAAAATAGGAAGCAAGAGAAAAGGCGCGCCTGGAAGGTAGCAACCGCGGCGACTTCCGAGCAAGGTGTGGCACAAGTGCGCGCGGGTACCGCATTGTGCAAATTCAGCAATAGATATATAGAGCGGCAAAGGGCTTTGGTATCCAGGCCACGAACTTTCGAGTTTCCCTTCGACGAGCCAAGAGCGCACGTCGGAGAGAAATATCTGCGTCTGGGAAGGAGAAATTGAGAGCGCAAAAAACCTCGATGATAAAAATATTATCGTCATAAAATAATAGTTTCCGGATAATTTTGCTTACTCTGGTACGTACGCGGAGGGGAAAACCGTTCTGGACCGTCCGAGGGGTAATCGAGAACACTCGAGGTTGCTTTTACTCGCCATGGGGTAGGTCGCCTTCGGCCAGTCAGTGCGCATGTTTTTATTTGAGCCTCGAGTACGCGGAGGCCGCGGAGCTACAATATCGATTCGTGGCCGTACGGAGTCCGCGAGCACGGGTTCGTTAAGGGGCTACGTGGGCACGGTATATACGTAGTCATATGGGAGTCATGGTACATGGGAAATATTTCAATAGCCCCGGTTCAATTGCTAATTGTTGTGGATTATAATCTATTATTTAGTATAATAATAGAACTTGCGTATCATCGGATACTTTTTTCGAATTTTGAAAATTACGCAGTCGGCTAGGTGTAGAAAAAAAAAAGTTCGGTAGCTGTAGAAAAAAAAAACTCGGACCCAATTTTTTTCAAATTTTTTTTTCGAGTATTTTTGGCTGTAGGCGTCAATGTTTAAAAAAGTTGATTTTTTTTCGAATGGGTTTTGCTCGAACATTAAGCGATTTTCGAAAAAAAAGTATGGAACATAAAAGTTGCTGTCTCAAACGAACTTTCGAAGTGAATTTTTTTTCAAATTTTTAAAAGTGATTTCGGTTGAAATATCATCGAAAATCGGCGAAAATAATTTTTTTCGTCGATTACGTCACGTTTTTTTCAGTTAAAATTTTTACACAATATTCCCTAATAGTACCCAAATACGTCTGATTTTTTTCAAAATGGGCCTAAGTATCGTTCCAAAGTTACACTCGACTGAATGAGAATTGTCCATAAAATGGTGATTTTGCAAAAGTGAGGCTCCACCTATTTTAGCATGTAAAGAATGTTCTAATCAATATTTTTCCAAACTTTTTTTTCTCAACTTTTCCTAATCTTTGGCGGATTGATAAAAAAATGTATGACGGTTACCAAACAAAGTTACTTCCATTAACTATATCCCTTTAAATATGGAAAAAATAGTAAATTTGTATGTTTTTCCATGCAATTTCTGAGATAATACATTTCAATCCAATTTTCACGATTATTTCATAAAATTCATAAAAAACTGATGGAATTGAAAAAAACTCCTCGATAACACTATTAGTCAAGAGGCTTGCTGCGTGAGCAAGTTTGCAACTCGCTCTCGACCGTCCAATATTAACGCCTTGGGACATCACAGTCCGCTATTCGAGAGTCCAAGATTATAACGCCAACAAAGAAATCATGGAGAAAAGATTTACTGGCATCCAAACAATACCACAAACGCAAATCGACACTGCATCATTCCAAGATTTGATGGGACCGTAAAGTGCAAACGCTATTCATCCGCGAACGAATCTACAACCTTTCGTATTTCGAAGAAATAAATAATTTATATGTAATTCGGTTGTGAAAATTATACCAACCACTTGATGAACAAAAACACGGTGTTTACATCACCGAACGTCTAACAAGTATGCGTGTTTTTTTGGAGTAATGTGTTGTTTTGAGTGAGGAAACAAATGAAGAAAAAAAATTGCCGAAAAATCGAAAAAAAAAAACATTAAAACTCGTTCGAGCACTACCTAAAAAAATCTAACCTAAAAAAATCTTTAGACCTCTCAAATTTTGTATGAATTACTTTTTCATAACGTAGTTGGATTTTCCGTTGAGTACCGCGAAAAAAAAACTAATTTTTCTTAACCACCCTAACGTGGATACACGTACACCCTCATGTAATATTTTTTCGGGTAAAAAAGCCTCGATCCAATAATAATCAGTAGTTCAATGAGCCTCGGTATGGTATGTCGAGGGCCGGTATTTCTTCGACGTCGAGGCAATGCGGTTGCCAAGGGTTCACGTGCACGAGAGAATTCCTGGCCACTCGGGAGGCTCGCTTCCTCTCATTGTAAGAGAGAGGGGGGAGAGAGAGAGAGAGAGAGGGAGAAAGAAGAAAAAAAAATGTCACGACAAAAGAGTCAAGATGTACAGCTTTGTTGTCTACGATAGGAGAGCTCACCGTAGAACCGGAACTCCCCCGCTTTTCCTCCTGTCGACAAAATGATATTTACCGTTTTTTTTCTGCGTCTGCTCCTCTTATCGAATACCGTCGGAGGCTCGTCTGCGGAATTATTCAGGCTTCCCGTTTTTTTCGTCGAGGGTCTTAACTTCAATTTACAATAAAGGTATTGTAAAAATTCCAAAAATTGACCGAGTTGTGACGATTTTTGAGAAGTTCTTTTAGATATCCATCGAAACTATATTTTGGAAACTAGACATTTTCGTAATTTTCAAAATTTCAACATACTATTCGGTCATACGGGAGTATTATTATACTAAAAGTAGATTTTTTAATTTTTCATTTGAGACGAGCAATGCACCTACCTCGGCACTTTCAATAACAATACCTTTATTGTTCATAAGTATTGTTCAATGAAAAATATTTACCTTGACAATGCTGTTCATCAATCGCGTGAAATCCTAACCTCGTCATTCCAGTACTCCTATCGGAGAGAAAAAAAATCGATCGGTTTTATTGCCTCCAGTTTCAATTATCCACGATAATTAAACACAATTATAATCGCATACAATTATTCAAGAAGTGCAGCATTCGTTAATTTTCGCTAGAGCCATTTTACACTATTCGAAAACTTCTTGTTTTTTTCTACATTTTCGATATTTCTTGTTACAGTGCATATTTTATTTGAACAATAATTTGATCATCAAAAGATACATATCCAAAATAATATTTCAATACATCCGAATAGTTTGCGCGTGATTCTCAATATTTATAACTACGGTACTTAATAGTATTTTATATTTCGGAGGCTCTCAAATGTACAAATGCATTGTTTATCCTTGCCATACGTGTACAATCTACTCGTTATATTGTTTTGTACGTTTGTCGACGATGATCGTAAAAAAAAAAAGAAGATCTCAATTCGGCGGGTTCACAGTCGTTGCAAAATAAGTCCTACTCGTTCGCGCCGGAAACTCAACGAGGGTGGAAAAAAAATGAGAAATTTTGAGTTCGCGATATCGAATGATTTTTCCGTTTGAGAAATGGTACTCGGAAAAATATCGTGCATGTCCTCATCCTCGCTGCGACTCGTTCGGGCTTCGGCAATCCGTGCCGATGCTTCTAAACGACGTGCGAGCCCTTTGGTCATTCTATGATCTTGAAGAGGGCGCACGAAAAGACCATGCAGAAAAACTGTAAGACAAAACAATAAAATTTCAATTTCAAATAAATAAATAATTAAATAGATCAATGAATAAATAAATAAATGAAATGAATAATTCAATGGACCGGCAATGAATGAGAGATATTATTTTGATCGCCGTTTTTCTTGTGAAGAAGTAAATTTACCATGAGACAGGCTATTGCGACTCCGGCTCCTCCCATGGCGGTTGCGTGTCTCTGAACGTAAATCTTGGTGCTGTTCAGGCAACCGTCGACCCAAATGTTGCTCGGATTTGGCGCGTCGAACGTGTCGTGGCATTTGAAATACTTGAAGAGAAACGAAAAACGAAAAGTTTTTATACATTGAACTTGTGGCGAAGTGTGATTGTAAAGTTCCTCAAGGAGTACGAAGATACGCCATGTCGATTTTGTACATAAATGTCAAACATATTTTCGAATAATATTTCATCGCTTGTGGATTACGGATTGCTTGCTCCCTTGATCGGTCGATCGGTAATCTGTAATTCTCTGTACTCGCCGTAGCGAAAAAGTGTCTGCCGGATGTGGAGGAAAAAATATTCTCTGCGTTATCGGCAGTCGATTCTTCTTATCCACGAATGAAAAAGCAGAGCTCTATTCTCCTCCGTTTTTTCGATACGAGCAAATCTTTTTTTACCAACCTCCGCCAGTATGCCTCGCGTAGTCACGGCAGTCTTCTTAAAAAAATGACAGGCACAGTCGTGTCTGTACGTAACATTTTTTAAAAGACGGAATATCACCCAAGTGTCCGCCTTCGATTTTCTTGTAACTCATATATGTGATAAAGCATTAAAAACTATTGGACACGTATTTTTTTTTTTTTCGTCCGCGGAGAGACGTTTTTTAAGGGGGGAGACCACCCTCCAAAAGTCAAATCCAGTAATGACTCAAAATTCCATTGCATCCTCGATCATTAAATCGAATTCAATTATCAAAATATATTCAATAATTAATATATATTTTTACAATATTTAAAAGCCCTGTGACTATAGAGATTTAATTTTTCGCGCCGATTCCAAACCCACCTAGTCTCATAGATACTCCGACGATAACTGATCAATCCGTGTACAACAAAAATTAATTACCCTCGACCAAAAAATCCCAATCCGTCTCTTTTTTTCTCTCTCCGTTGAATTTCACATCCCGACGAGCGTATCAAGTGCCATAACCGATCAATTCGTGAATCAAGGATCATTTTTTGTCTGTCCACGAAAAAAGCAAACCAACGATTCAACGAGCGCGATATGACCTCGTTGAACGAGCGAAATCCTCGCCGGTGAAAATGGTTAAATGTGCCTGACAGATTAATTAACGAATCATCACCTTTCCTGGCGTTATTTCACGACAGCAGCTGTCTGGTATTGGCAGACCGTTGTCCGTCCAGTCTCTCCAACTTTTGACTCCGCAGCAATGCAGCTGCAACGAGAACAAACGGAAAATAGACACTTTTCGCGTTCCTTTCTACTGTAAAACTGTTCTACTCAAAGGAACGCGGATTTTATTAATTTTTTTATTTTATTTTTTTATTTTCATCAAGAAACTTTTTTTTTTAACCGATTTACCGATTTTTGTGCTGGAAAAAGAAACGAAAAATAGAAACTTATCGCGTTCCTATCTACTGTAAAACTGTTCTACTCAAAGGAACGCGGATTTTATTTATTTTTTTATTTTATTTTTTTATTTTCATCGAAAAACTTTTTTTTTTAACCGATTTACTGATTTTTGTGCTGGAAAAAGAAACGAAAAATAGAAACTTTTCGCGTTCCTTTCTACTGTAAAACTGTTCTACTCAAAGGAACGCGGATTTTATTAATTTTTTTATTTTATTTTTTTATTTTCATCGAGAAACTTTTTTTTTTTAACCGATTTACCGATTTTTGTGCTGGAAAAAGAAACGAAAAATAGAAACTTATCACGTTCCTATCTACTGTAAAACTGTTCTACTCAAAGGAACGCGGATTTTATTTATTTATTTTATTTATTTATTTTCATCGAGCAACGTTTAAAAAAAACCGATTTACCGATTTTTGTGCTGGTTTTTCAAGCGGCTCTACTGATTTTTCATACTGATTTTGTTTCACTCACTTATAAACTCATTCATTAATTTTTACCCGATTTATTGATTTTGTTTTAACTTACTTTTTAACCATTTACTGATTTTTTTATTACTGATTTACTAATTTGTTTACTGATTCACTGATTTTTATACCTTTTTTGTTACTGATTTTCGTTCGAAATGTTTTTTACTGGTTTTCGATCGAGAGAAGTTTTTAAAACTGATTTACTGATTGTGTGCCGGAGTGCGGATTTACTGACTTTTCATACTGATTTTGTTTTGCTAAGTTTTAAACCGATTTACTGATTTTTTACCGATTCGTTGATTTTCCGATTTTTTATCGGGCGAAGTGTTTCTTGCCGATTCGTTGATTTAATGATTTTCGATCGCGATAATTCGTTTGTACTGATTTTTAATCGTTTTTTCTCGTGCTTTTCGATCGAGAATTCGCGGCACGCATGAAAAGTAGGAATATTCGCTTTTCTGTCGAGCTTGGGTACAGGGGGCTAAAGATGATGGATAATTTGTGACGAACCGTTTTTTGTGTCATGTCCCATGCGTCCCTGATCGACTTGTTGTCATAGACGCGTATGGAGCTCTGCATCTGATGCTCGACAGCGCCGAGTACCTTGGAACGGAAGACGTAACCGAGAACGCCACCTATCAGCATCGTCACGAACAGCACCAACACTATTATGAAGTACTGCAACAGATCACGGAATTCATCAAGCAACGCGAACCCAAACAGACTATTTATCTTTTGCTTTTGAATTTTCCGTAAAGAATACAGAATATTAATGTTTAATATTAACTTGATACTTAATATTAACGCTTAATACATAAAACTGTTGGATTTATGTCGATCAAAGAAATTTGACGGCAGTGCGAAAAGAAAGGCAAAAAAATTACCCACCGTTAGAAGCATACATTTGACTTCTCGAGCGGCACCGATGCAGCCGAGGAACGCGATGACCGCGACGATAACGCCACCGATGAGTAAGACGTAGATCGCCCCCGTGAGCAAATTCGTCCCGAGGAGTTCGGCGATGTAGGAAACTTTGTCGACCAGGGCCCATATCGCGAGACCAGCCACGGTGATCCCTCCGAACTGCGTGTAATCGTTGGACAATCGGTATATCAACAACCCAACAGGGGTATCGTAGATGCTCAATTGTGAAAAAATAACAGACAAACGTTTCGAAACATCGCCGTCTTGACATTGGTATTGTTAGTAAACAACACAATGGCCCTCGTCAAAAAACATTTCGTGCACGAACACGTCTTTATTTCGTTTTTATCGTACGTATATACGTTAGGGCTAAAACCTATTTTCATCTTCAACTAGGGAAAACCCGTTTTCCCCAGTTGAAGGCCCACCCCCTTTTTTAAGTAAAAACTACAATCTACTGATGAATAAATTAAAATGTTCGTTGAAACTCGTCTTAAACGCGAACGAACCCAAGCAGGTCCAACCGATTTGATTCGTTAGAGCTAATTAAAACTAGTTTTTCCCAAAACCGGTGCGATGGTCTAGTGGTTAGCGTGCTCGCCACTAAACCAGCGGACCGGGAGGTCGCGGGTTCGAATCCCGGTCGCGTACATTTCGTCGTGAAATATTTTTCTTCGGCATTTCGCGGCGAAATAAGACTAGTTCCACGACTGGGGGGCGAACTCGATGACCGGCTGTATTGGTATAGGTTTTCCGCAGTTTCCCTATACCCCTGACAGAAATGTTATGATGAATATAATACAGAGGGGGGGAAGTCGGCTGCGGCCGCAAGAGGGGGGGGACAGGGAGAAAGATGGAGAACAAAAAGGAGTGTAAAAACAGTAGAGGAAAGAACGGCAATAATGATGGGAAAGAATAGGTAACAAACGCGAAAAGCGTGTACCTGAGGAAAAAACCAAAAAAAAACTAGTTTTTCCCAATTAAAACTAGTTTTTCCTAATTAAAACTATTTTTTTCCTAATTAAAACTAGTTTTTCCTGGTTAAAACTACTTTTGCCTAATTAAAACTAGTTTTTCCTAATTAAAACTATTTTTTTCCTAATTAAAACTAGTCTTTCCTAATTAAAACTAGTTTTTTCCTAATTAAAACTAGTTTTTCCTAATTAAAACCAGTTTTTCCTGCTTAAAACTAGTTTTTCCTAATTAAAAATAGTTTTAACTAGCATTCGAATTTATTTATCGGTAAATCGTACTTTTCACTAGGAAAAGCTAGAGGATGCTCGGTTAAAACTAGTTTTTACTTGGTAAAACGCGTTTATAAGGGAAACAGGTTTTAATTGTAACGTTTATATATATAGATATATATATATATATATATATACTTACGAAAATAACGAAGTTCGTCAAGAACAACAACCCTTTCATCACCCCAGTGCACGTATCTCTTGTCGAGCTCATCTTGGAACCTTAAATCTAAACAAACAGACAAAAAACAATATTCCAATCAAATGCATTATACTTAATGGTGTTGAAGTTTACATCGTTAGAATGCAACGAAAGATCTTTTCTTAATTTTATTTTCCTCTCGTTTGTTATTACAAATGACAGTTTTTTTTATAGATTTATAATATAGATCGCTAAATAAAGAGGAAATTAAAGGAATGCAGAAATGTTAATTTTCATTGCATTCTAACGATGCAAACTTCGACCTCATATTACTCATTACTATTTCCCAGACTCGGTTTACAGCCTGACAAAGAGAATATTACAGAATAAGGCGAGATTGAGGCGGCACATATCTGTGGCGCCTCAATTTGACCATTGGGTTATGAAATATGGCCAAAAAGATACGAAAAACAAGAATAACTTTTTTCGTTTTGAGCCTTAGTTTTGGATTTACAGCGCTTCGAAGAGAAAAAAATGTATTTTTCCGATTTTCGATGTAAATCGAATTTTCGGCGTGTTTTACATTGTTTTGTCGTACTTTGTCGTTGATGTAACGAAGTTGGCTGCAGATCATTAGCGTTATCCAGAGTACACCACCTGGAAGTTCCCTGCATTGGGTTTGGATTTGTTTGGGTTTGTTTGGGTCATTATCGGTTGCGTTTTCAGCTTTTATTTTGCTCGCGACAGTTTTTCGGAAGCCCCGGCTTTTTAATTTTTCTTCTTTTTTGGTTTTAATTATTTTTTCTTTTCTTGTGTTTTTTTAAGTTACGTTTCTGTTCTTGTTTTTTTTTCTCAACATAGCGCTTCCCGAAGAAAGCTACATTAACGTAAGCCAGTTAAATCGCTTAATAACGAATAATTCAGAAAATGTCCCGTATCTTCTAAAGGAAGCCAAATACGCGATTTTTTTTATTCTCAAAAAAGTGTTTCTTTCGAGCCAAATAAGAATAATGTACGGTCAAATTAAGGCGCCCGAGACATCGTAATCGTGCCCAGAATAAACTAAATATATAAAATACAAATGTACTGTATAAATGAAAGCTACACGATATATTTATTCTCATAAAAATGTAGTCGTTAAAAAATAAAAAATAAAAATGACAATAACGACAAAAAACAACAACAATAAATATTACAGGAACACTGGCAGTAATAGAAATAGTGATTGAACCAACAACAATAATAATTACAAAGATAACAAGAGTATTCGTCTCGAGTGGTAAGTGCAGTATCAACAATAATAGTAAAAGTAATTGCAATGGCAATGTCGATGGCGCTTGAGTAATTCTCGCTCGGATAATAAGCGAGAGCCTATAACGAGTACGGTTATTGCGTTCGTTCGTTCAGGCACACGCGGATGAGCTCGCGCTGATGTCACCACCGCGTCTAGTGTCCTCTACGTGCTTTGAAAAGTAAACAAAAAGCACTGGAGATACATAGTGTAACTAGCGAGGACTCGTATAGTTCGGGTTGCTCGCAGACGCCCGCGCGCCACTTCGTGATCGTTCCCAATTTTTCACTTCCGGTGTTCCGCAATTGCCGTCACTCGTGAGGCTTCATACCGGCACGTCCCGCGAAAAATCTGTATTCGACGAGGTTGTTGCGCATTTTTTCTGCTTTTCGTTTTCTTTCCCCGAACGTAACGATCGCGATGGGAGAAAGTGACCCGCGCGAGCGAGAACCAAAAGGGTCTGTCACTAATCGGCGATTATCTATTTCCTGGTAAGAATAGTGCGCGTGTGTGCGTGACTGCAATCAAACGTTTTAGACTATTTCCAAAGCCACTATTATCTCTTGCTTTGTTATATTTTTTTTCGTTTTTTCGAGTTATATTTTGTTATATTTTGTTATATATTGTTATTTTTTTTTTCGTTTGTTCGAGTTTTTTTAATACAATAATTAGTATTATTGTTGTTATTATTATTATCATCGTAGAAATATGCTGCGATACATATATTTCTATGATAAATTAATATTGCATTTCTATATTCCGTGACGAGATGTTGCGATATAAAATAATAACGAGAAGAAGAAGCAGCATGATATTGATATATTGCGCTTGATGGTGATGCTTTTGAATTAATTTGAAACGACATTTTTTTTAAATGGAGTTTAGACATTGAACGAAAATTGAAAGATTTGATTGATCGTGGAGGAGGCAATCGAGGAATCTCGAGCCTATGGGAAATTATCCTTTGAGATATCACTATTTCGGGGAAATTTAATAAGCCGAGCTATTCGAAGATTTTTATATTGAAACCTATTATTATTATCTATTACGATATTCTACTATTATTATATTCACCCCAAAAACCCGAATGCAATATATGATAATAACAATATGCTGTGCTTGATGATAATAATTTGAAGGATAATTAGTAATGCTTAATAATAATTGTCCCGTTTTTATTGTGAATATTTAAGATTGGTCGTTACATAATATTTGACAAATCGTAGAACACGCGATCGAGTAATCTTGTGCACATGTATAATTAATCTTCATGATATAACTATTTTTCCGAAATTGAATATGTCGGACTTTTCGAAGATTTTTGTTTGCACCGCGAATTTTACTATCTACTGTGCTTATTCGACCTCAACTACGTCACGAATCTTTTTGCTCCCTCGCCTCTCTTTGCACAGGTATCCACGGCCGTGTCTCTTCTTATGAGTCACGTTTCCTCTCCGACGTTGATTCATCATTCTCCGGCTATTCTGTGCATGCAAATTCAAATGGTGAGTACCTTGAGGGTACTCGCACGATGTACAGGTGTTCCCAAAAAGTCGCTCATGAAAAACAATTAAAAGTGCGGTTTTACGCAAATCAATTTGACAATGAGAGTTATCGAATAATAGCGGACCCGAGTACTCAGAATTTATTGACGAGCGATTCTTTGCCTTCCTTGATGCATTGTGCAATATTTGATTTCATTTAAATTAGATTTTTAATTAATATAATTTAATTTGCATTTTTAATTAATTAAATTTAATTATTAATTATTTAAAATTAATTATTCATTATTTTGAACTAATTATTCGTTATTTTTAATTAATTACATTCTTTATTTATTTTTTAAATTTTATTTTATTCAATAATAATATATTTCGTTCAATGCTAATAGTTTTAAAAATAACTGAAACTGCCTTTTTCAGTATACTCGACGCTGATGCAATTTTTTGAAGAAAGGAGTTCGATTCAATCAATTTTTTTTTAATTATTAAAGTGGTCTATATGAAATCGTAA